>CM051241.1:162758399-163300899 GCA_027917425.1 Gastrophryne carolinensis
ATGGTTTTGGTTCACACTATTGAACTGGGTAGATGCCAGATAAGTCAACATTTTAGTTCATAGGTTCATTTAAGTTATTGGTTTATTTAGCTTACCTTATATTTTTCATACACAATAGGAGCAGTGAACACAATCAGAACGCCTATAAAAACCAAGAGAAAGGCAAAACCATAAGTTACTATTAACTACCACAGCCAAATAAAAGCCAAAACTCACACCAGAGATCTTACCAAGGATGAGAAGTGTGATGCCATTGAACACGGCTCCTACATAGGTCATCAGCCACATAAACAGAGCAAGCTGGTGAAAAGAGAAGGTGTCATAGGTTCAGGTCCCATACAAGTGCACATTATTATATAGGATATTACATCAATTATACCAAGTTATACAAAAAAACAATTCTGTGAAATATTCACCTGTAGAATTGGTATTATACGTATACAGTACGTCCTGCTCCAAATATAATACTTACACGTGGGTTATCCTCCGCCAGATGGCGCTGTGCACTGCAGACATGCAAAAACAGGCTCCTCCCGGCCCTTCATATACCCAGGGACCTCCCACAAATCCCCAGCATTGAAAAGCAGTGAAAAAAAAAATGGTAATAACAACCAAGATAACAATCACCATACAGGGGATCCAGGATAATACAAAAAACCACGGTGGGGTGGAGCAGGACGTACTGTATACGTATAATACCAATTCTACAGGTGAGTATTTCACAGAATTGTATTATTCTAAGTATACAGTACGTCCTGCTCCAAATAGAATACTTACACGTGGGACATCCAATAGCAGTATCCATAAAGTAGGGTGGGATCCCCAACAAAAAAGGTAACAAAAGGCAGTTTAAACCACTGCCGCCTGCAAAACCTTGCGGCCAAACACAGCATCAGCTGAGGCCCTAACATCAACCTTGTAAAACTTTGAAAAGGTATGAACAGAAGACCAAGTAGCAGCCTTGCAAACTTGTTCAACAGAAGCCTGGTGCTGGAAAGCCCAAGAGGCACCAATAGCACCAGTAGAATGAGCAGTAAGGCGGAAGGGAGGAACCTTCCCCTTGGCAGAATAGGCCTGGATCACGACCTGACGAATCTATTTGCTAATAGTAGACTTAGCGGGAGCTAAACCTTTCCTAGGCCCGGAGGGCACAACGAAGAGAGCATCAGTCTTCCTGAAGGCTGCTGTGACTACCAGGTAATACTTAAAACACCTGACCACATCCAAGGAATGCAAAACCCTTTCCTTATCGTTGCTAGGATTGGGACACAATGAAGGAAGACCTATATCCCGATTCAAATAAAAAGCAGACACCACCTTAGGCAGAAAGTCCGGCTTGAAGCGGAACACCACCTTGTCCTGGTGTCTCTCATAGTACGGAGGCTGAATAGACAGAGCAGCCAGCTCAGACACACGCCTAACTGAAGTAATAGCCACCAAAAAGACAACCTTGAGAGTAAGAACAGCCAGAGCAGCATCATGAATAGGCTCAAAGGGAGCACCCTGCAAGGCAGACAAAACCAAGTTTAAATCCCAAACAGGGACGCACATGAGTGACCCCCTGAAAGAAGGTCTTAATCAAGTGATGCTGAGCAAAAGACTTCTGAAAGAAGACGGACAGGGCAGAAACCTGACCCTTCAGAATACTGAGATTTAGACCTAACTCCAAACCATGCTGTAAGAACTCCAGAACCCTAGGGACTGAGAATTCCCTACAGGGAAGGGACCTAGACTCACACCAGTCAATGTAGGTACGCCATACTCTATAATAGATAGCAGAAGAAGTCTTCTTCCTAGCCTGCACCATAGTACCTACCACAGAGGCAGACAAACCTTTCTCCATCAAGATGGAGGTTTCAGCAGCCAGGCCGTCAAAGCCAGCGTTTGTAAATTGGGATGACGTAAGGAGCCCTGAGTTAGCAGATCTGGTACCCCTGGCAGGTCGTACTGGTCTACTGCCATTTGAACCACGTCTGCGAATCACACTCTTCTTGGCCACCTGGGGGCCACTAGAATCACAGGTACCCCTTCCAGAGCAATCTTGTGTAGCACCCTGCTCAAAAGGGGGAATGGTGGAAATACATACAGAAGCCGAAACTCCTTCCATGACATGGACAGGGCATCCGTGGCCAAAGCCAGAGGATCCTGAGACAGGGATAAGAAGGCCGGGAGCTTGTGATTGAGGCGGGATGCAAACAGATCCACGTCCGGTAGACCGGTAGAACGGTGACACAGGGACTGGAATACCCTGTTGCAGAGGGACCACTCCCCCTGACGGGACGTCCCCCTGCTCAGAGCATCTGCAAGCAGATTCTCCGCCCCCGGAATGTACACAGCCGAGATGCATTGGACATTGGCCACCTCCTCATTGGAGACACCTCCTGGAGGGCACCCTTGCTCCGGGTCCCTCCCTGATGGTTGATGTAGGCAACCGCCGTTCTGTTGTCCGAACGTACCTGGACCGACAGACCCCTCAGGTGTGGGGTCAACTGCTCCAGTACCAACCTGACTGCCCGCAATTCCAGAATGTTGATGGGTAAATGGGCCTCCTGAGGGCCCCACCTCCCCTGGAAACGCAGGGAGTTCCAGAATCCCCCCCCATCCGGACAGACTGGCATCCGTTGTGACAGTCTCCCAGGAGGGGGCCAGAAAGGACCTGCCCCCTGTCAAGTTCCTGTGGTCCAGCCACCACGCAAGGGACTGTCTGACCGAGGGGGGAAGCACAAAGACCCCGTCCAAGGACGCTGGGTTCTTGTCCCACACTGACAGAAGGTGAAGCTACAGAGGTCTCAAATGGAACTGAGCAAAAGGCACCGCCTCGAAGTTCACCACCATCAGGCCCACCAGCTGCATTCCCTGCCTGATGGAGGGCTGCGGGCACGATAGCAGGAACCTCGCCTGCGCAATCAGAACTTCCATCTTCTATTGAGGAAGGAATATCCTTGACCGAACCGTATCCAGAATCATTCCCAGGAACGGAGTCACCGAGGAGGGGGACAGAGAGGACTTGGGGTAATTGATTACCCAGCCGAAAGACTCCAGGGTAGACACTACCAGCTGAGTGTCCAACTCTGCTTGCCGCAGAGACCGAGAGGTGATGAGTATATCGTCCAGGTAGGGCAGCACGCGTATGCCCCTTAACCTTATTAGGGACATCACCCCTGCCAGCACCTTGGTGAACACCCTGGGAGCTGAAGTGAGGCCGAATGGCAAAGCCACAAATTGGTAATGCTGATCTTCCAGTGCAAATCTGAGAAACCTTTGGTGTCCTGGAAACACCGGGACGTGAAGGTAAGCATCTTTGATGTCCACGGACGTCATAAAGTTCCCTGGGCGCAGAGAACCGATGGCCGAGCGCAGCGTTTCCATGTGAAAGTGCCTGTTCTTTGTTGAGGATTTTTAAATCCAGAATGGGCCTGACTGACCCATCTTTCTTGGGTACTGTGAAGAGGTTGGAATAGAACCCCATTCCCCTGTCTCCTGAAGGGACCTTGCAAATGACCCCTAGATCCAGTAGACCCTGCACGGCCAGCCACAAGACCTGAGCTGAGGCAGGATCCTGTGGAATCCGAGACCCGATGAATCTGGTGGGGGGTCGTACAGCAAATTGTAGCCGGAGGACACTACCTCCTGAATCCACCGGTCTGAGACATGGCGCCTCCAGACATGGTCGAAGTGCTGCAGACGTCCCCCCACCCTGACGGACGAGGGCGCCCCTTCATGCCTGAGGGGTCTTGGGAGGGGCTTTGGGCTTGGACCCCCAGGAGGAACCTGGACGTCGTCCTCTGTTCCTGTGCCAGGAATCCGCACGGGACCCAGCGAAGGACAACCCTTTTCCCTGTTTAGCCCCACGGTAGGGGATTGAAGGGGTGCCCTGGCCTCGAAAGGGCCGAGTCTGCCACCTGTGCTGGGGTAACTTTCCTCCTTTGGCGAAGAGGTCTAGGCGGTCCCCAAACAGGCGCAACCCCTTAAACGGGAGCCCAGTAAGGGCTTTCTTAGCCGCATTGTCAGCAGCCCACTGGCGCAACCAAACTGCGCGGCGTATAGCTACCACTAGGGCAGAAGATCGGGTGGGATTCCCAAAAGCAACGGCGGGCAGTTTAAACCACTGCCGCCTGCAGAACCTTGCGGCCAAAAGCAGCATCAGCTGAGACCCTAACATCAACCTTGTAAAACTTAGAAAAAGGTATGAACAGAAGACCAAGTAGCGGCCTTGCAAACTTGTTCAACGGAAGCTTGGTGCTGAAAATCCCAAGAGGCACCAATAGCACGAGTAGAATGAGCAGTAAGGCGGAAGGGAGGCTCCTTCCCCTTAGCAGAATAGGCTTGTATCACCGCCTGACGAATCCACTTACTAATGGTGGATTTAGCCGGAGGCAAACCCTTCCTAGGGCCAGAAGGAAGAACAAAAAGAGCATCAGTCTTCCTGAAGGATTCAATAGCTACCAGATAAAATTTTAATGTCCTCACCACGTCCAGAGAATGTAATACCCTCTCCATAGGGTTACAAGAAGGCAAAACAATGTCCTGATAGAGATGAAATGCAGACACAAACTTAGGCAGAAAATCTGGCTTAAACCGAAACACCTTGTCTTGGTCTCTCTCAAAGTAAGGAGGCTTGATGGAAAGTGTCGCAAACTCAGAAACACGCCTAACAGAAGTGAAAGCCACCAAAAAAGCTACCTTAAGAGTCAAAATGGACAAAGGAGCCGCACGCAGAGGCTCAAAAATCCTGCATAGCGGACAAGACCAAAATCAAATCCCAAACTGGTAACATAGGCTTACGTGGAGGGCGTACGTGAGTAACCCCCTGGAAGAAAGTCTTAACCAAACGATGATTAGCAAATGATCTTTGGAAGAAAATGGTCAAAGCTAAAACATGTCCCTTGAGGGTACTGAGTTGAAGACCCAAGTCCAACCCATGTTGCAGGAACTCCAGGATCCTGGGAATAGAAAACACCCGACAGTGAAAAGAATTAGACTCACACCAGGAAATGTAAGCATGCCATACCCTATAGCAGATAAAGGACGAGGACTTCTTGCTCGCCCTAATCATGGTATTAACGACAGAGGCAGACAGCCCCTCATCCATCAAAATGGAGGTTTCAGCAGCCAGGCCGTTAAAGCCAGCGTTTGTAAATTGGGGTGGCGTCGCTGTCCCTGAGTGAGCAGGTCTGGATCCTTGGGCAGGGCGTATTGATCTACTGCCAGCTGCACGACATCTGCGAACCACACTCTTGGCCAGCAGGGGGCCACCAGAATGGTCGGTACCCCTTCCTAGGCTATCTTGCGCAGCACCCTGCCCAGCAGAGGAAACGGAGGAACACAGAGGATTTGAAAGCTCTTCCAAGACATTGCTAGGGCATCCATGGCTAAGGCCAGAGGGTCCTGGGACAGAGAGACAAAGACTGGAAGCTTGTGATTGTGACGGGACGCAAACAGATCCACAGCCGACTGACCCCAACGGTGGCACAGAGAATGAAATACCCTGCTGCTGAGGGACCATTCTCCCAAACGAGACGTCCCCCTGCTCAGGGAATCTGCCTCCAGATTTTCCACCCCTGGGATGTACACTGCCGAGATGCAGGGAACATTTTCCTCCGCCCAAGACAGTATCAGGGACACTTCCTTGAGGGCCCTCTTGCTCCGGGTCCCTCCCTGATGATTGATGTAGGCCACAGCCGTCTGGTTGTCCGAGCGGATCTGAACAGCCCGACCCCAAGGTGTGGAGTCAATTGGGCGAGAACCAACCTTATCACCCTCAGTTCCAGAATGTTGACCCTGAGGGCTCCCACTGACCCTGGAATTTCAAGGACTTCCAGAAGCCCCCCCCCCCCCAACCTGTCAGACTGGCATCTGTGGTGACAGCAAGAGGACAGAATGTTCTGCCCACTAACGGGTTCTTTGAGTCCAGCCACCATGAGAGGGACCGTCTGGCCAGAGGGGAAAGAGCAAACACCTGATCCAGGGTCACCGGGTCCCGATCCCATACAGATAAGAGGTGAAGCTGAAGAGGTCTCATGTGAAACTGAGAATAGGGCACCGCTTTGAAGCAAGACACCATCAGGCCCACCAGCTGCATCCCCTGCCGGATGGAGGGATGAGGACAAGACAGAAGAGACCGGGCCTGAGCTAGAAGACTCTCCACCTTCTGCTGAGGGAGAAAAACCTTGACCCGAGATGTATCCAGAGACATGCCCAGAAAGGACCTCACCCGAGACTGTGACAGGGAAGACTTGGGATGGTTGATAACACCAAAGGCCTCTAGTGTGGACACCACCAACTGGGTATCCAGCTCGGCCTGATGGAAGGACAGACATGATGAGAATGTCGTCCAGATAAGGAAGGATGCCAATGCCCAGAGATCTCAGCAAAGCCATCACGCCCGCCAGCACCTTGGTGAATACCCTGGGAGCAGAGGTGATACTGAAAGGCAAGGCCACAAGTTGGTGGTGTTGATCCTCCAGAGCGAATCTCAGGAATTTCTGATGAACTGGAAAGATTGGTACATGAAGGTAAGCATCCTTGATGTCAACAGAATTCATGAAGTCGCCCAGGTGCTGTGAAATGACTGCTGAGCACAGGGTTTCCATGCGAAAATGCTTTAACCTGACAAACTTGTTGAGATGCTTTAAATCCAAGATGGGTCTGAGGGACCCGTCCTTTTTGGGGATAGTAAAAAGATTGGAATAGAAGCCTCTGCCCGTTTCCCTGAAAGGCACCGGGCAGATGACCCCCAGCTCGAGACGGTTTTGGACAGCAAGGTACAGACCCTGAGCTGACGAGGGGTTTTGAGCCATCCGGGATTTGATGAATCTTGGGGGCGGCCAGGCTGCCAACTCTATCTTGTAACCGGAGGACACTACCTCCTGAATCCACCGGTCTGAGGCCTGAAGCCTTCAGACGTGAGCAAAGAGCCGAAGTCGTCCCCCCACCCGGATGGGTGAGGGCGCCCCTTCATGCCTGAGGGGGCTTGGGGGGAGGACTTCGGCTTGAGACCCCAGGAGAGGCCGGGGCGTCCATGTCCTCTGCCCCAATGGTCTCCGCGAGCCCCAGCAAAGGAGACTACTCGACCAGTTCTGGAACCACGGAAGGATGGGAGAAATGCACCCGTCCCCCGAAAAAAACGGGACGGCCTCCTATGTTGAGATTACCTACCGCCCCTGGCAAACAAGTCCAAGCGTTTACCAAAAAGGCGCAGCCCCTTAAAGGGAAAGCCAGTGACAGCCTTTTTAGCAGCATTATCAGCTACCCACTGACGCAGCCAAACAGAGCGGCCTATAGCCATCAAAAGGGTAGATGTCCTTCCAAACATTCTAATGGTATCATCCATGGCAGATAGAACATATGCAACAAATTCTTAGCAAAGCAGGAGAGATCTATACTCTTCTCCTCCCATATGGCACAACAGGCCAATATAGGGTTAACGCTAATGATAGCAACCCGGGATGCCCCAAAAGCCCACTAGGGAGGTGGGAGGTATAATAGCAATAGCTTGAACCAAAAGGGAGAGGACCGGGAGAAACCACAATGAAGTTAAACCCGCCTGAAAGACATAAGAAAACATCCCCATAAGAATATAACAATTAATATAAAAAAGCCACCCCACAGGGCACTCACGGGCCGCGGTAGGAGACAGCAGACACGCAGCACGGGAAAGGCAAAATGACGTTCGCATATACCTCGAGGGACGGGCCGCGGAGAAGTGATGCGGAAAACGTCATCAGCAAAGCCCGCCCACCCGAAGAGCGCAAATCGCGCCCACATGATACCACCGGGCAATGGCGCGCGGCAGGCCTGAGGTAATGTCGCCGCCGTCAGTGGAGCGATGTACAAGCGAACAGTAAAAACATGAAGCAGGCACACAAACAGGGAGAGCTTGACCTACCGCACAACGCCCCCCCCCCCCCCCCAGAGATCTCCCCAGGGAGAGCGAGGCAAGGGAGCAGCAGCCACATAATGCCCAAAGTGAATAAAAGTATATGAGGGAAAAGACCCTAAGGGGGATGGGGATAGGGATAAAAGGGAACCCCCGGAAAGGCGGGAGGGGGTATCCCACAAGGCTCACCACAAGCCTAAACCACATACCCATGTCAAAGCAGGGACTGCGGTCGGACCAGCGCTCCTCAGCACCTGACCCCGATGCTGCATACCTTCACCCGAACCAGTCAGCCGAGGCTGGGAGGCAGTGGGTTCGGAACGGGTGGGAATAGTCCTACAGGGACGCAGGCTGATAAGCCCCGCTCACCTGCGCAGTATAAAGAGCCATCTTCTATCTTCGCAGTCCAGACTGCAGATGGGGATTTGTGGGAGGTTCCTGGCTTTATATAGGGCCGGGAGGAGCCACAAGTCTTTTTCTGCAGTCCAGCGCCATCATGTGGATGTATAACCCATGTGTAAGGAATATTCTGGAACAGGACGTGCTGTATACTTGGAATACATCAGTTACTGATGCGCCAAGCGCTACAGTCTTAGAGACACATACTGTAAAAGCTTTAGCATTTTCACTTGAGGACCAAGAAAACATTTAAGTGGCACCCTGGCATCTGAGACTCCAGAGCAGGCTTACTCCCTCCCCTGCTGTGTGAAAACACCCAGGGTGCCCAGTACACGACATGTGTGGCAAGCGCCAGCATCACTAGTCTCCCTTTTCTATGACTGTGCGGGCCGGGCACAGCCGAAGGGAGCCGAGTGATGCTGCGTGCTGCTCATAAGTGTGTGGGCTTTGTGGAGAGGTTAGTGGAATCTGCATTCTTGGTGGATTCACACTGCGGGGAGTCTTAAACCAGGGTTTCCCAGGAGGAGTGTTGGAGGACTAGAACCCGGTTTAAAACCCACCTCAATCTTATAGATTCCCGGGCAGATCGATTCCCTCCCCTCTGGTGGCCGCATCCCACGCTATCCCTCTATCAGGGCGAGTGCCCGCGCCGGCCATTCACAAATGGCGCTCTTCCTGTTAGAGGGAAGTGGGGGATGCGGCCACCAGCACACTAGGAGCCGCTAGACTTCGATACCGTCTTAAATGGCGTGACGTCAGTGGCTCCGAGCGTGCCGATTGGACAGCGGCCACACATGCGCCGTAGGACCAGGAAGAGGCGAGTTTCTCCGGGCGTCCTGGGGGGTTTCACACAGCAGGCAACCCCGATCGAGGTGCCACGGGGAAGGGACCAAAGCCCAGGATAGTCAAAAACCATGCCTGCCCCCCCAGATTAAAGAGGAAGGGACACCTCAGCTTGTAGGAAGCTGTATCATCTTGAAGGACAAACACAGCAGCGACTTTGCATCTTTAAAAAAAAAAAAACACTATAGATTGCAACAAAAAACAAAATTGCAACCGCTAAACAGAGCGGCACTTGTCTCTACCCTGTACTGTAAAGAAAATTCTTTTATGGCCTTCCACGAAGACAGACCTCATCTAAATGAGATAAAACAGGGGGGTGTCCCAAAGGAGCATGATCCAAGGACCAAGTGACTGCCTTGCAGATCCATCGTAGCCTGGCATTTGAAGGATCACTATCGCAAATGTTGGGAGGGCAACAAAGATTCAAATGACACTTGTCATGAGGTTAAAGTGGACCTAAATCCAGGATTTCGACTATCCTGGATTTTGGTCCTTGCCTCTAGGGCACCCTGATCGGGGATGTTCCGCTGTGTGAAACCACCCAAGTCGCCCGATCTCACTCACCCTTCCCTGGTCCTATGGCAAATGCGTGTCCTCTCGTCCAGTCAGCGCACTAGGATCCGCTGGTGCCCCATCGTCTAAGAGCTCGTCTAAGGCGAGCAGATCCAAGCGTGCTGCAGCCTCCCACTACCAGGGAGCGTGCCCACACCGGCCATTCACAAATGCCTGGCACTGGCACGCTACCTGCTAAAGGGATAGCGGGGATGCGGCTGCTGCTCACGCATGTGCCGTAGGACCAGTAAGGAAGGTGAGTGTATGGGGTGACCTTGGGTGGTTTGAGACAGCGGGGCATCCAAATTCTGGATGCCCCAAGGGGAGGGAATCTAGCGGCCCTGGAAACTTAATGGCAGCACATTACGGAATTGTACGCTTATTACTGGCCCGGCGGCCAAATGCGGGACTCCTTTCCTGGCGTTGGCATATAATGAAGGCGAGTATTCTCAGCGTTCTGTGCAGTTAGGTGCGAGGGGGCTCCAGCATTCTGGATGCCCCCCCCCCGTGGTGCAGTAGAGAGGGTGACCAACACCCGTTTAAGTAATAATGGGTGTTGGTCCAGTTTAAAGCGGACCTTCACTCTAAATAAGAGCATATCATATGTTTCCCAAGCCCTGTACATATAGATTGCTCACATTAAAAATACCGTTTTGTGAAGTACTCACCTTTAAAATGGGTATTATGAGTGTGCCATACACTCCAATTCGATCATCATGACATCTGGGTTATATCCTCTAGAGGGCGTACTTTCGCAGAGATGAAATGCAAAAAAGGCAGCCCCTCCTGGCCCATATAACCTAGGAACCTCCCACCAATTTCCCAGTGTATAAAAGCAGTAAGGACCAGGAAAAACCAATTATAACAATAACACCACCCAATGGTTCACCATATAAAAAACCCAGAATACCTGAAAAAAAGGGGTGGGGCGAAGTGGAGTGTATAAAAATACCCGTTTTAAAGGGGAGTACGTCAAAAAACGGTATTATTCTAAGTGTGCCATACACTCCACTTCGATCATCATGACATCTGGGACATCCAATAGCAGTGTCCGTCATGGGTGGGAACCATAAACAGTAAAGAATGTACCAACTTAAACCACTGCAGCTTGCAGAACCTTGCGGCCAAAAACAGCATCCACTGAAGCCCGCACATCAACCTTGTAAAACTTGGAAAAAGTATGAACGGAAGACCAAGTAGCAGCCTTACAAACTTGTTCAACAGAAGCCTGGTGCCAGGATGCACCAACAGCACGAGTAGAGTGCGCAGTGACCCTAAAAGGAGGAGTCCTCCCCTTAGAGTAGGCCCCAACAATACAATTCTGTGAAATACTCACCTGTAGAATTGGTATTATATGTATACAGTACGTCCTGCTCCAGATATAATACTTACACTTGGGTAATCCTCCGCCAGAGGGCGCTGCAGAGACATGAGAAAACAGGCTCCTCCCGGCCCCATAAATACCCAGGACCTCCCACAAATCCCCAGCATTGAAAAGCAGTGAACAAGAAGCCGGGAGGACATAACCACCAACTGGTAACTATAACAATGATAATCACCATACAGGGGATCCAGAAAAATGCAAAAACCAGGGTGGGGTGGAGCAGGACGTACTGTATACAGATAATACCAATTCTACAGGTGAGTATTTCACAGAATTGTATTATTCTAAGTATACAGTACGTCCTGCTCCAGATATAATACTTACACTTGGGACATCCAATAGCAGTGTCCATAACATAGGGTGGGATCCCCAACAAAAAAGGCACAGCAGACAGTTAAAAGCACTGTCACCTGCAAAACTTGCCACCAAGAGCGACACGAGCAAGGCTCTAACGTCAACCATATAAAAAACCTTTGAAAAAGGTATGAACAGAGAACAAGTAGTGTTCTAGCAAACTTGTTCAACAGAAAACCTGGTGCTGAAGGCCCAAAGCCAAGGCACAAGTAGAACCAGAAGTAAAACGAGAAGAAGATTCTTCCCCATAAAGGAATAGGCCTGAGTAACAGCCTGACAAGTCCAAGAGCTGACAGCAACCTTGGCAGAAACCTTCCCTAGGCCCAGAAAGGACAACCCATCCAAATAAAGACCAGGCCGAAGGCCGCTTAACCCCTGACGATCAGATGAGATCGGGAGCATACAGGATGGAGATGCCCGCAAACCCCAAAGGGACATCAGTTCCCCTAAGGAACAATGTAAAATCCAGGAAAACACTTCCAACACCTGCTGAGTGAAAGTGAACCCCCTTTCCTCAGTTACTAGGAAAAAAATGGCACAGAAGAAGGAAAAGATGTCTTGAATAAACATAAGACACCACCTTGAGGCAGAAGGTCCGGCGTAAAGCGGACCACCACCAAATCCTGGTGTAAATGAATGAACGCGGGCTAGCTAAACAGAGCCGCCTGTTCAGGAACACATCTGACTGAAGTAACAGCCCCCAAGGGCAATTTTGATGGTAAAAACAGTCAGACAGCATCTGGGATAGGTCCAAAGGGAACATCCCGCAAGGTCAACAGAATAGAATCCGAATCCCAACAGGGACCCTAGAATTACGTGGAGGATGCACATGAGCAATCCCCGAAGGCATGCTTAACCAAGGAAACAATGAGCCAAAGACTTCTAAAGGAAGGCGGACAGGACAGAACCTGAACCTGTACCGAGTTGGAGAGCCAACTCCAACCTATGCTGTAATAACTCTAGAACCCTGGGAACAGAGAACAGCCGACAGGGGAGAGACCTCGACTCACACCAATCAAAATGGGTACGCCATACCCTATAATAGATGGAAGAAGAAGAAGCTTACTCCTAGACTTTCAATAGTCACAGTCACCGAGAAGATAAGCTCGTCTCCACCAAGATGGATGAATCAGCCGTCAGTCCGTCTAGACCAGAGCCTGTAGATTGGGGTGACATAAAAAGAACCCCGAGTGAGCAGATCAGCACTCCCGACAGACTGAACCGGTCCGCTGTCCTCAGCACCATGTCTGCGAACCACACACCACTAGGCCACCCAGGGGCCACCAGTATCACTGGTCCCCCCCTTCCAGCGCAATCCACGCAGAACCCCGCCTAGCAGGGTGAATGAAGACATACAGAATAGGACGTCCATAAAGCTACTAAGCCTCATGACCACAGTCAGAACATTCTGGGACAGGGAACAAAGGCCCGAGAACTTGTGACAGTGACGGGGCCCAAACAAATCCACACTAGTTGGATCGAATAGTGACACAAGGGTTAGCACATCCTGTCGCAGAAGGACATCCACCAGAGCGAATACCACTGACATGCAGGGAACGTAGACCTCCACCCAGATCAGGAACAGATACCTTCCTGGAGGATCATCTCGCTCAGTCCCACACAGATAATCAATACAGGCCACTGTCGTCAGACAGGCCAAGAGCCCCCAAATAGACAGATCCTAAAGAGGAGTAGTCCAGTGAGATAGAGCCAACCTGAAGGCTCACTGTTTCAAAAATCAATAGGTGTATGGACCCCCTAAGGGCCCCACCTCCCCTGGGACCACAGGGGATATTGGAAGAAAAAAGTTCCCCCCCGTCAACCTGATAGATGTGGTATCCATGGTGACCATCTACAGAAAGATGCAAGGAAGGAAAGTGCCCCCTGACAGGTTCCTTGAGTTCAACCGTCTCAAGAGGAACCACCTTACCAAGGGGGAAGGTACACAGACCCAGCTCCAGGAATGCTGGAAACCCTGTCCAGTACGAATATCATAAGATGCAGAAGAGCCCAAGGGAACTGAATATGGGGAGCATCTCTGAGCAAGCCACCAACGGCCCACCAGCTGCAGTCCTGCCTGGCGAAGGGACGGGGACAGCAATGAAGGACTGAGCCCATGCAACCCAATTGTCCACTTTCATTGCCAAGGAAGGAAGATTCTCGCCTGAGCCGAACCCAATTCAACCCTAGGAATGGAATTACCAAGTAAGGGGACAATCAGGACTTGAGGTGATTGAACACCCATCCAAAGACTCCCAAAAGACACCATCAGCCGTATAACCAACTCAACCTGGATCGGAGATTGGGAAGTGCAACAGGACGTCCAGGTCGAGCCTTGCGCGGACGTCCTTTAGTCTCATCAGAAACATCACCCCCGTCAGCGCCTTGGTGAGCAATCTGGGAGTATAAGAGAGGCCAGATAACAAGGCCACAAAAACAGCAGTGTTGACCATCCAACACACCCTGAAGAGCCTCGGTGTCCAGAAGACACAGGGAAGTGAACATAAGCATCTTTGATCTCCACATACCGCAATAGGCCCAACTGGGCACATGGCGCAGGCGGCCCAACTGAGGGCTTTCAAGCAAGAACTGCCAACAATTGTGAGATGCCGAGACCTGTGAACAACAACCAGAATGGTCCAGACTGACTCATCTCCTTGGAGCAATGTGGAAAAAGCCGGTGTAGTGGACCCTTGCCTCTGCCCGTTAAAGGCAACCTGCAAATGAGCCCAGACCCTGCAGGCCGTGCATGGCCTGCGCAGACACCTGAAAAGAGACCGGGACCAGAAGTACCCTGACAATCTCGGGGGGGAAACCGCCCAGCAAACTCTATACTGCATCAGGTAGAGACTACCTCCTGCATCCACCAGAAGAAGGCATGCTGCCTCCTGGTAGGAGCAAGGTGCTGCGGCCATCGCCTCACCCAGACGGGCGAGGGCGCCCCATCATGCTTGAGGGGTTTTGGTGAAAGATTTGGACTTAGTCTGTCCGGAAGGGCCAGGGCGTTGTCTGCCACTCCTGGGACAGGAGTCTACATGAAACAGCTGGAAGAACACCACTGGTTCGTGTATGACATTAAGGTGGAGGGGGGGGGGGGGGGGGGAGGGGTGCCCCTGCCCCGAGGAGTCCGAGACAGTCGTCTGCGTAGGGGTGTCTTGCCCTTTTTTTCCAAACAGGTCCAGACGGGCCCCAAATAGGCGTTGCCCTCTAAAGGGAAGCCCAGTAAGAGTCTTTCTTGTAGCATCGTCGACACCCCACTGTCTCAGCCAAACCAAGCGACGTATAGCTACCACAAGGGCAGAAGTTCTTGCACACATCCTAATGGTGTCATCCAGCGCTGAAAGGATAAACCTTACAAATACATCACAACTGGAGAGTGCATTAAACACCACCTAGGGGAGATTCTCAGGGTGATTATCAAGCATCTTTCTGATGAGGGTTCTAGCGGCCACTGCAGTGATGGCTGCGGCGCAGACCGGGTGCAGCGTTGTTCCTGCACAAGAAAATGTGTGGGAAGCCAGCCTATCGATGCACCGGTCCTCAGCATCCCGAAGGGTACGATAAGTAAGGGCTGTAATAAAGGGGGGGTTAAGGACCCCTATGATCGGTGCATCCACCACGGGAGGTGATGACCAACAATTGACTACATCAGGGGGGAAAGGGTATTTCCAAACCCAGTCTCCTGGAAACCCTGGAAGCTTACTAGGGGATTCCCATTCTTTGAGTACAAGAGCCTGGAAATGATCCTGCTCTAGAAATTCCAAGCGCAGTGTCGCTGTATGGAAACTCTCCCTTCTAGGCTTGGGAGCCTGACCAGGGAGAGAGATAGACAAGACCTCAAAGATCTTAATAAGTAATTCATGAATGTCACACTGGCCCCAGTAATCAGGGCCAGTCTCATCTTGACTCCCCGGCCTCTCATCAGAAGAGCCTGAGGCAGAGAACAGCTCACCTTCATCAGAAGGAGCAAAGACCCGCGGAGTAGTAAACTTCTCAGTTCCAACAGGGAAAGGTGAAACAGAGGCCGTCAGAGGCCGCTTCTTATCCGTGCCCAAACGCTCTGCCAACCTCAAGATAATCTGATCAGCCGTAGGCAGCCTGCGCGGCACGACTTGCTGGTCATCCCCGCTCGAGAGCAACTCAGTGAGATTTAAGCACGGGGAGACAGGTGTATTGAAGCGAGGTGCAGCTACTGGCAACCCTGATTGCAGGGCAGTACTTGTTCAGCACACGGTCCGCAGACCCGTGCTCTGTCCGCATCAGCATGGGGTTGTTCACACGCTGTACACAGCCGGTCTTGTCCCGTAGGGACCCCGGACACATAATTCTGAGATGCCTCCATATGGTGATTATCTCGGCAAATATGCCCGCAGGGATTTATGCAGTAGGCAACCCTGGATGCCCTAAGACCCGCTAGGAATGTGGGAGAATGGTTTGTAAGCCCGCTAAATTTATGTCAGGCCGGGGGAAGCCATCGGAGTCCTTGACGTCTGAGAGACATAAAGGGAATAACAAGGTGTCAGGGCCATGCGCAGAGAAATTTCAATGATAAAATTGCCTGCGAGGGCGCTTACAGACCAACAGACCAAACCGTATTAACTATGTAACTATGTAACTATGAGGAGGAGGACCGCAACCACGCGCGCGAAGATCATCATGGCGCCAAGCGAACCTCGAAGGGCGGACCCAATCTGGCTGTGACGCGGAACGCGCCACACCAGGTCCCCGCCTCCCCCAAAGAGCGCGAAGCTCTGAGGCAGCGGTCAAAGACTTGACAAGCCAGGAATAGAAACACTGTGGTATAGTCCATTGCTAACGTGATCTCGTAGCATCTCAGGACGCCGTAGCCAGCACAGAAAGTTAAATAAAAAAGCCGACAGGCGCGTGCGGCAGCAGAAAACTAAAAAGAGCAAGCAGCGCGGCTCTGACACCCAGTTGCCAGACAAGGGCAATACTTAAGGCCAAAAGCGTAACACTATAGTACACTGCCACACACCCCCCCTCCCCCCCCCCTTTCTTTTCCCCCCGAGCTAAGGGGGAAACGAGGGAGGATGGCGACCCTTTGAACAGGGCCCACCGCTACACGGGGCATGGGGCAATAATGCGGGAGGGGCACCCACCATAGGCTCACCATCAGCCTAAACCGCCTACCCTTTGGTGGGGGACTGCAGTGGAGCCTGGATCCAAAAGCATGCATGGTGCTGCCTACCTTCACCCGACCAGCGCAGCCCAAGCTGGGAGGCACATCACATGGCGGACGGGTGGGAATAGTCCAACAGGGCCGCAGGCTGGAATAGCCCCGCTCACCTGCGAGAGAGTGATACTTCATGTCATCGCAGTCAGCACTGCAGAGAAATCTGGGGATTTGTGGGAGGTCCCAGGTATTTATGGGGCCGGGAGGAGCCCGTTTTCTCATGTCTCTGCAGCGCAGGGCCCTCTGGCAGAGGGCGCTTACAGACCAACAGACCAAACCGTATTAACTATGTAACTATGAGGAGGAGGACCGCAACCACGCGCGCGAAGATCATCATGGCGCCAAGCGAACCTCGAAGGGCGGACCCAATCTGGCTGTGACGCGGAACGCGCCACACCAGGTCCCCGCCTCCCCCAAAGAGCGCGAAGCTCTGAGGCAGCGGTCAAAGACTTGACAAGCCAGGAATAGAAACACTGTGGTATAGTCCATTGCTAACGTGAACTCGTAGCATCTCAGGACGCCGTAGCCAGCACAGAAAGTTAAATAAAAAAGCCGACAGGCGCGTGCGGCAGCAGAAAACTAAAATGAGCAAGCAGCGCGGCTCTGACACCCAGTTGCCAGACAAGGGCAATACTTAAGGCCAAAAGCGTAACACTATAGTACACTGCCACACACCCCCCCCCCCCCTTTCTTTTCCCCCGAGCTAAGGGGGAAACGAGGGAGGATGGCGACCCTTTGAACAGGGCCCACCGCTACACGGGGCATGGGGCAATAATGCGGGAGGGGCACCCACCATAGGTTCACCATCAGCCTAAACCGCCTACCCTTTGGTGGGGGACTGCAGTGGAGCCTGGCTCCAAAAGCATGCATGGTGCTGCCTACCTTCACCCGACCAGCGCAGCCCAAGCTGGGAGGCACATCACATGGCGGACGGGTGGGAATAGTCCAACAGGGCCGCAGGCTGGAATAGCCCCGCTCACCTGCGAGAGAGTGATACTTCATGTCATCGCAGTCAGCACTGCAGAGAAATCTGGGGATTTGTGGGAGGTCCCAGGTATTTATGGGGCCGGGAGGAGCCTGTTTTCTCATGTCTCTGCAGCGCAGGGCCCTCTGGCAGAGGATTACCCAAGTGTAAGTATTATATCTGGAGCAGGACGTACTGCATACTTAGAATAATGGCC
The DNA here is from genome assembly GCA_027917425.1 of Gastrophryne carolinensis. Lineage (NCBI taxonomy): Eukaryota > Metazoa > Chordata > Amphibia > Anura > Microhylidae > Gastrophryne > Gastrophryne carolinensis. The sequence continues at coordinate 162,776,186 of CM051241.1, forward strand.
TGACGAATCCATTTGCTAATGGTAGACTTGGCGGGCGCCAAACCCTTCCTGGGCCCGCAGCGCACCACGAAAAAATACAATTCTGTAAAATACTCACCTGTAGAATTGGTATTATATGCATACAGCACGTCCTGCTCCAGATGTAGTAATTACATGTGGGTAAACCTCCGCCTCAGGCGCTGTTCACTGCAGATATGTAGAAAACAGGCTCCTCCCCACACTACATATACCGAGGGACCTCCCACAAATCCCCAGCATTGAAAAGCAGTGAGAAAGAGAAGCCGGGAGAAACCAACCACCTAAAAACTGGCAACAACAACGATAACAATCACCAAACAGGGGATCCAGAACAACGTGAAACCAGGGTGGGTTGGAGCAGGACGTGCTGTATGCATATAATACCAATTCTACAGGTGAGTATTTCACAGAATTGTATTATTCTAAGCATACAGCACGTCCTGCTCCAGATGTAGTAATTACATGTGGGACATCCAATAGCAGTGTCCGTAAAGTAGGGTGGGATCACCAACAGAAAAGGCAACAGCAAGCAGTTTAAACTACTGCCGCCTGCAACACCTTGCGGCCAAACACAGCATCAGCTGAGGCCCTAACATCAACCTTGTAAAACTTTGTAAAGGTATGAACAGAAGACCAAGTAGCGGCCTTGCAAACTTGTTCCACAGAGGCCTGGTGCCGAAAAGCCCAAGAAGCCCCAACAGCTCGAGTAGGATGAGCAGTAAGACGGAAAGGGGGAGACTTCCCCTTAGTAGAATAGGCTTGAACCACAGCCTGACGAATCCATTTACTGATAGTAGACTTGGCGGGAGCCAAACCCTTCCTAGGCCCGTGAGGCACAACGAAGAGAGCATCAGTCTTCCTGAAAGCCTTAGTGATAACAAGGTAATACTTAACGCACCTGACCACGTCCAAGGAATGCAAAACCCTCTCCTTAGGGTTACTAGGATTAGGGCACAAGGAAGGAAGTACAATATCTTGATTCAAATGAAATGCAGACACAACTTTAGGCAGAAAGTCTGGCTCGAAGCGGAACACCACCTTATCCTGGTGTCATAGTAGGGAGGCTGAATAGATAAAGCAGCCAACTCAGACACATGCCTAACAGAAGTGATAGCTACCAGAAAGACAACCTTGAGCGTGAGAGCAGCCTCCTGAATAGGCTCAAATGGAGCACCCTGCAGGGACGATAAAACCAAGTTTAAATCCCAAACAGGAACCGTAGGTTTACGAGGGGGACGCACGTGAGTGACCCCCTGAAAGAAGGTCTTGATCAGAGGATGCTGGGCAAAGGTCTTCTGAAAGAAAATAGACAGGGCTGAAACCTGGCCCTTCAGAGTACTAAGCTTAAGACCTAAGTCTAGACCATGTTGTAAAAACTCCAGCACCCTAGAGACTAAGAATTCCCGGCAGGGAAGAGACCTGGACTCACACCAGTCAATGTAAGAACGCCAAACTCTATAATAGATAGCAGAAGATGTCTTTTTCCTGGCTTGCACCATAGTAGCCACTACAGACGCAGACAAACCCTTTTCCATCAGGATGGAGGTTTCAATAGCCAAGCCGTCAAAGCCAGAGTTAGTAAATTGGGATGGCGTAGAGACCCCTGAGTTAGAAGGTCTGGCAGCCTTGGCAGATCGTACTGATCTACTGCCATTTGAACCACGTCTGCGAACCACACTCTTCTTGGCCACCTTGGGGCCACCAGAATCGCGGGTACTCCTTCCAGGGCGATCTTGCGCAGAACTCTGCCCAGAAGGGGAATTGGTGGAAACACATACAGGAGCCGAAACTCCCTCCAAGACATGGACAGGGCATCCGTGGCCAGATGCAGAGGATCCTGAGATAGGGATACAAAGCTCGGGAGCTTGTGATTGTTGACGGGACGCAAACAGATCCACATCTGGCGCACCCCAACGGTGACACAGGGACTGAAATACCCTGTTGCAGAGGGACCATTCCCCCTGACGGGACGACCCCCTGCTCAGAACATCTGCCAGCAGGTTCTCCGCTCCCAGAATGTAGACAGCCGAGATGCATTGGACATTGGCCTCCGCCCATGTTAGAATCAGAGATACTTCCTGGAGAGCCCCCTTGCTCCGGGTCCCTCCCTGATGGTTCTGCTGTCTGAGCGTACCTGAACCGCCAGACCCCTCAGGTGATGGGTCAATTGTTCCAGCACCAATCTGACCGCCCTGAGTTCCAAGACATTGATGGGTAGATGGGCCTCCCGAGGGCCCCACCTCCCCTGGAAGCGCAGAGACTTCCAGAATCCCCCCCAACCCGACAGACTGGCATCCGTTGTGACCGTCTCCCAGGAGGGAGCCAGGAAGGATCTGCCCCTTGTCAAGTTCCTGTGGTCCAGCCACCACACAAGGGATTGTCTGACCGAGGGGGGAACCACCCAGATCTCGTCCAAGGACGCTGGGTTCTTGTTCCAAACTGACAGAAGGTGAAGCTGAAGGATTCTCAAATGGAACTGGGCAAAGGGCACCGCCTCGAAGCTTGCCACCATCGAGCCCACTCCCTGCCGGATGGAGGGATGAGGGCTCGAAAGCAGGGACCTCGCCTGCGTTGTCAGAGCTCCCACCTTCTGTGGAGGAAGGAATATCCTTGACTGAACTGTATCCAGAATCATCCCCAGGAACGGGGTCACTGAGGAGGGGGACAGAGAGGACTTGGGGTAATTGATCACCCAACCGAAGGACTCCAGGGTGGACACTACCCACTGAGTGTCCAGCTCTGCCTGCCGCAGAGACTGAGAGGTGATGAGTATATCGACAGGTAGGGCAACACGCGTATGCCCCTTAGTCTTAACAGTGACATCACCCCTGCCAGCACCTTGGTGAACACCCTGGGAGCCGACGCGAGGCCGAATGGCAGGGCCACGAACTGGTAATGCTGATCCAGCAGCGCAAATCTGAGAAACCTTTGGTGTCGTGGAAACACCGGAACGTGCAGGTAAGCGTCCTTGATGTCCACAGATGTCATGAAGTCCCCTGGGCGCAACGAGGCAATGGCCGAGCGCAAAGTTTCCATACGAAAATGTTTGTTTCTGACAAATCTGTTTAGGATTTTTAAACCCGGAATGGGTCTGACTGACCCATCCTTTTTGGGTACCGTGAAAAGGTTGGAATAAAACCACGTTCCCCTGTCTCTTAAGGGGACCTTGCAAATGACCCCTAGATCCAGAAGGTCCTGCACAGCCAGCATCAAGACCCGAGCTGAGGCAGGGTCCTGTGGGATCCGGGACTCGACGAACCTGGTAGGGGGCCGTACAGTAAACTATCTTGTAACCGGAGGACACTACCTCCTGAATCCACCGGTCTGGGACGTGGCGTCTCCATGCTCGAAGTGCTGTAGACGTCCCCACACCCTGACGGGCGAGGGCGCCCCTTCATGCCTGGGGGGTCTTGGGAGGGGCTTTGGGCCCCCAGGAGGAACCGGGACGACGTCCTCTGTTCTTGTTCCAGGAATCTGCGCGAGACCCAGCGAAGGACACTCCTCTGCCTTGCTTAGCCCCACGGAAGGGGGTCGAGTGGGAGCTTGGGCCACGAAAGGGCCGAATCTGACGCTTGCGCTGGGGTAACTTGCCACCCTTGGCAAAGATATCTAACCTTTCTCCAAACAGGCGCAGACCCTTAAATGGAAGCCCCGTTATCAGCAGCCCACTGGCACAACCAGACCGTTCGGCGTATGGCTACCACCAGAGCAGAGGATCTAGCGCTCAGCTTAATAGCATCGTCTGATGCAGATAGGATATAGTTAACAAAAGTTTCACAGGTGGCCAGAGCATTGGCAGCATCAGAGGGCAAGTCATCCGCCCCTTCAAGAGCAGTCTTAACCACAGTCCTGAGCGCCACCGCCGTGATGGCTAAGGCGCAAACTGGGCGGAGCGACGCTTCCCCAAATGCAAAGGCATGACATGCCGGTTGGTCAACACGCCGGTTGGTCAACACGCCGGTTGGTCAACACGCCGGTTGGTCAACACGCCGGTCCTCCAAATCCCGCAGTGTAGTAGTGTCGGGGGAGTGCATAATAGAGGTGTTGGACAGACTTAGAATTGGGGCATCGACCTCGGGTGGTGATGTCCAACACTTGACCAGGTCAGCAGGAAAGGGATATTTCTTATCCACACTTTTAGGAACCCCATGAAGTTTGCTGGATGTTCCCATTCTTTCAGCATGAGGCTATTAAAATGAGTTTGTTCGGGAAATTCCAACCGCGCTCTAGCGGTGCGAAACAGATCACCCCTTTGCCGGGGAGCCGCGTCAGGGGGAGAGAGGGACAATACGTCAAAGATCTGGGTCAACAGTCTATCAATGTCATCCGAGGACCAATGATCAGAACCAGACTCCTCCTGTCCCCTGGACTCGTCGTCGTATGACCCTGAGTCAGAGAACAGTTCCCCTTCATCCGAGGGGGGATGTGCATAAGAAAGCAGTAAATCATCAGATTCTATAGGAAAGATAGTAGATTCAGGATTCAGATGACGCCTCTTGGCAGTGGCCTTGCGTGCCAAGGAGCCAGCAATTAAGTTTTTCACACTAGCCAATCTAGTGGCAAATTCAGCATGAGAATCCCCACTGGTACTGGGGGTTAGGCTCAGACTTGGGGGAGTAGGGGAAGCGAGGCGAGGTGCGGGCCCAGCCTCGGAAGAGGTGGGAAGACCGGCTAGCGCCTGCTGCGCACAAGGGACGCAGACCCGTGCATTGTCACCGCTGCTAGGTAAGACCCCACAAGCTACACACAGACGGGCTTGTCCCGAAGGAACCCCGTTCACAATATCCTGAGATGCCTCCATATGGTGATTATTAGGTACAATATGCCAGTAGGGATTGACGCTATAAAGCAACCCTGGATGCCCCAATGACCCGCTGGGAAGTGGGAGTGATTTTTTAATGGTCTGTACTGGGCGCTACACCGGGCCGGGAGAAGCCACCGAAGTCCACGGTCTGAAAGACACAAGGGGAACAGGGATGTCAGAGCCAAGCGAGAAGGAGCAAAAGCTAAAGAAAAATCGCCCGTGAGGGCACTTACAGAACAGCGAGGGGAGGACAGTCGTCACCACGGGCACGTGAGAAAGAAATGGCGCCAAGTGGACCTCGAAGGGCGGGCCAGAGCTGAAGATGACGCGGAACGCGCTAAACCAGACCCCCCCCCCCCCCCCGGAGAGCGCGAAGCTCGAAGCGCGTAGCCAATCAGAAAACAGTAGTTAGTAACTGAAACAGACCGAGTGAATTACCTCAGAGACTGAACATGACAGGATAGAATACAGGAATAAACGCTGTAGCGTCCGCGGACAGAGCCTCCGTACGCGGCAAGTAAAATACAGTAAAGGCGCTGCGGCTAACGTTAACATCAATGTGAAGTGCGGCTCTGACACCCAGTAACCGTTAAGGGTTATAAGCTTACAAGCGTAAATAGGGCAAGGTTAGGCCATCGTACACACAACCCCCCCCCCCCCTCTTTTTCCCCCCACTAACGGGGGGAACTAGGGAGGAAGGTGACCCAACACTCGGGGTTCACCGCTACACGGGGCGTGGGGGCACTGATGCGGGAGGGGCATCCACTGAAGGCTCACCATTAGCCTTGACCGCCTACCCTATGGTGGGGGATTGCAGTGGAGCCTAGCTCCGTAAGCACACTAGGTGCTGCCTACCTTCACCCGACCAATGCAGCCCAGGCTGGGAGGCAATTATTCACAATGAGGACGGGTGGAAATAGTCCCGCAGGGCCTCGGGCTGTAAAGCCCCGCTCACCTGCGAGAGCGTGATACTTCATGTCTTCGCAGTCAGCACTGCAGAGAGATCTGGGGATTTGTGGGAGGTCCCTCGGTATATGTAGGGCCGGGAGGAGCCTGTTTTCTACATGTCTGCAGTGAACAGCGCCTGAGGCGGAGGATTACCCACATGTAATTACTACATCTGGATCAGGAAGTGCTGTAAGCTTAGAATAGGCATCAATCTTGCGGAAAGAAGAAGTAGTGACCAAGTAGTACTTAACACAGCGAACATCATCCAAATTGTGCAGAACCCTCTCCTTGTCATTGCTAGGCTTAGGACACAAGGAAGGGAGAACAATATCCTGACTGATATGAAAGGCAGATACCATCTTAGGAAGAAAATCTGGCTTAAAGCGAAAAACCACCTTATCCTGATGTCTCTCAAAATAAGGGGCCTGAATCGACAGAGCCGCCAACTCAGAGACACGCCGAACAGAGGTAATAGCCACCAAAAAGGCAACCTTCTGAGTGAGAATAGAAAGAGCAGTATCCTGTAGTGGCTCAAAAGGAGGACCTTGTAGAGCCGACAGAACCAAATTCAAATCCCAAACAGGAAATACCGCCTTCCTAGGAGGCCGCACATGCGCGACTCCTTGGAAAAAGGTCTTAACCAGGGGGTGCAAGGCAAAAGACTTCTGGAAAAAAAACAACAAAGCCGAAACCTGTCCTTTCAAGGTACTAAGCTGGAAACCAAGATCCAGGGACTCAAAATTAAGAGTAGGGATCACATTAAACACAGAGTGCCTTGCCGGGGCAGTGTGGCTTCCACATGTATCTGCAGATATATGCAACCAAATCTCTGTCTTTCCACATAGCTAGACATGTTTGTTGCTTGATATTTAGTTGATGAGAGGGTTAAACTGGGTGGTAAATTAGTTCCCAGGCCCTGAATAATAATAATTTTGTATAAATAATAGTGATTGAGCTGCTCCCACCCCCCTTTATTCAAGATCCAGATTATGCTGAGGAAACTCCAGAATCCTAGGAATAGAAAACACCCTACAAGGCAAGGCCCTAGCCTCACACCAATCAATATAGGACCTCCAAGTCCTATAGTAAATGCCAGAAGAGGACCGTTTCCTAGCTCTAATCAAGGTCTGGACAACGGCCTCAGACAAACCTTCCTCCTTCAGAATGAAGGTTTCAGCAGCCAAGCCGTCAAAGCCAGTGTTTGTAAATTGGGGTAAAGAAGTTGACCCTGAGACAATAGATCCTGCAACACGGGAAGCCGGTACTGATCTACCGCCAGCCTTACCACGTCTGCGTACCAAACCCTTCTTGGCCACCTTGGAGCCACCAGAATTGCTGGTGCCCCTTCCAGAATCAGTTTGCGAACTACCTTGCCCAGCATGGCGAAGGGCGGAAACAGGTACAGAAACCCCGGATCCTTCCAGGCAAGGGACAAGGCATCCACTGCCAATGCTAGAGGATCCTGGGAAAGAGCCACAAAGGCCGGAAGTTTGTGATTGTGCCTCGAGGCAAAGAGATCCACCTCTGGAGTCCTCCACCTGCGGCAAAGATCCAGAAAGACCTCGGGGTGGAGAGAACGCTCTCCTTGGCAAGAAGATCCCCTGCTCAGGGAATACGCCTCCGTGTTTTCCACTCCCGGAATGTAAACTGGCGAAATGCAAGGAACAAAGTTCTCCGCCCAGTGCAGAATCAGGGAGACTTCCTTGAGGGCACCCCTGCTGCGAGTCCCTCCTTGGTGATTGATGTAGGCCACCACCGTTCGATTGTCTGACCGAACCTGAACTGGCAGACCCCGTAACTGCAACGTCAGCCGTTGCAGAACAAGCCGGATGGCCCTGAGCTCCAAGACATGATGGGGTTGTGAGCCTCCTGAGGGCTCCACACCCCACTGAGCTGATGACTTTTCCAAAAACCTCCCCAGCCCGACAGGCTGGCATCCGTAGTAACCGTCTCCCAACAAGGGACCAGAAAGCACCTGCCCTTCAACAGGTTGCTCGACTCCAGCCACCACCGAAGTGACTGCCGAACCCTGGGAGACATCCTGAAAGATTGATCCAAAGACTGGGGACACCTGTCCCAATACGTCAATAGGTGAAGTTGAAGCGATCTCATGTGAAACTGTGCAAACGGTACCGCCTCGGAGGACACCATCAAGCCCACCAGTTTCATCCCCTGTCGGATAGAGGGACAAGGATTGGCCAGAAGAAGACGGATCAGACCCCGAATCCCCTGCACCTTGGTCTGGGGCAGAAACACTCTGGCCTGAATGGTATCCAGATTCATGCCCAGAAAGGAAATCACGCGTGATGGAGAAAGAGAGGACTTGGGGCGGTTGATCACTCACCCGAACCTCTCCAGAGTCGACACCACCTGGTGGATGTCCAGCTCCGCCTGACTGAGGGAAGAAGCCGAGATCAACAGGTCGTCCAGATAAGGCACAATGCGAATGCCCTGAGCAGGGCCATTATCCCCGCCAAGACCTTGGTGAAGACCCACGCTGCCGAGGTCAGCCCGAAGGGAAGAGCTACAAACTGAAAATATTGCTCCTCCACTGTAAACCGGAGGAATCTCTGGAAAAATGGGAATATGCAAATACGCATCCCTGATGTCATGAAATCCCCCTGGTGAAGGGAATTGATAGCGGAGTCTCCATGCGGAACTTTTTGGCTCTGATAAACCTGTTCAGAACCTTGAGATCTAGAATGGGTCTCACCGAACCCTCCTTTTTGGGTACAGTGAAAAGGTTGGAGTAGTAACCCCTGCCTCTCTGCGACAGAGGCACCGGGCAAATAACTCCCATGTCCAGAAGATTTCTAACTGCTAACAGGAGCCCCTGAGCAGCCTGAGGGTCCGAGGGCACCAGCGACCTCAAGAACCTTGGAGGCGGCCAGTACTCGAACTCCAGTTTGTACCCGGACGACACCACCTCCAGGATCCAATTGTCTGTGACCTCCCTGGCCCAGACCTGGAAGAAGAGCCGCAGCCGCCCCCCCACCCGTGAGGGTGAGGGCGCCCCTTCATTGCTGAGCCGGCTTAATGGCAGGCTTAGGCTTAAAACCCCAGGCAGCCGGCGGGCGCGCCCGACCTCTGCCCCTGTTTCAGGACGAGCCCTTGACATCAGAGACGGGCAGACCCCTAGTTGCTCTGGCTCCACGAAAGGACGGAGTGAAAGAATCGCCCCCCCCCCGAAAGGGACGGCGCTGTTTCCTACGCTGAGGTAACTTACCTCCCTTAGCAACAGCATCCAATTTATCACCAAACAGCCGCGTATCCAAGAAGGGAAGAGCTGTAAGGACTTCTTAGCCCCAAAATCCGCTGTCCACCGACGCAGCCAGGCCAACCTGCGCATGGCCACCAATAGGGCTGAAGTCCTGCTACACATGACAATAGAATCCTCCATAGCAGACAACACAAAATACATGAATAACTCACACCTCTTAAGAGTAGCAAACTCAGCGCTAGCCGGATCAAACAGACCGTCATTAAGCCAGTCCCTGATAAGAGACCTGGTAGCAAGCAACACTAGAGCCGATGAACAAGCCGGCCACAAAGCAGATCCCACACAAGCAAACGCATGACTTTTCAATGCTCGCCAACCTGGCGCATACATCTGATTGTGACTCCCCGCTGGCAGCAACGTCACTCGAGGTACGTAACAAACGGGGAGGGGAAGGCGATGAAGCAGGAAGAGCCGACCCAGAAGGCTGGGACCCAGACTTCCGCGTTATGGCCTTATGAGCGCATGGAGTACAGATTGGTACATCCTCTCCCGTAAGGGATGCCCCATACCCCATGCATGGGCGGACTGGGCCCAATTTGGACCCGAGTCCAGTATCCTGCGGAGCCTCCATATGGTGATTTTTTATTGGTCAGTCGCAAGACCGAAGGGAATTACGCTAAAGCAACCCGGGATGCCCCTTAAAAGTCCCAGTGGGAGGATTTTAGAGGAGACCAGCTTTAAACTAGGGACCCCAGGACCAGCAGGAACCCCTTAATATGCACAATCTGAAGCAACCTGCAACACACAAAAGCATACAATAACAATGAGGCATCTGCATTAATAAAAATACAAGCAACCCCATATATACAGCTATATACAGTATATAGTCCTAAACTCACATACATGCACCACCAGGGGCCCACTTCACCAGAGAGTGACCCCTAAACAGAAAAAAACAAAAGGCCATCAGGCACCTACCTGACCCCTGCAAGCAGCACAGCAGCGCAGATAACTTCCAAGATGGCCCCTGAAGCATGAGGAGCCAGGACCAGGAAGAAGAAGGGGGGCAAGCCAGTGCCGAAGGCGCCTTTTTTAGGCCACGCCCCCCTCCCTGCAGTGCGGAGCAAGGCAAGCTAGGGCCCTCCAAACGCACTGATGAGGGGGCGGGGCTACCGAGCGCCGGACCCGCCCCCTTTTACACACACCACAGCCTGAGCGATTCACTCAGGCTGACAGAAAAAGAGCCCAATGCAACAGGGATTACTTCCAAATGACCACAGCAACTAAAGTGTGAAGCACCTAACAGACATCCGCACACATATAACACAAAAAATAAAGGAAAAAAGCCAGCCTGGGACACGCCAGCCCCCCCAGGGGAGTAAGGGACCCGGAGGGGGAACCCAGGGAGGCCCCGGCTGAAATAAGGCCGCATAATGCAGGGACTAAGGGCATCCCACACCAGGATCACCGTAACCTGGTGACACCGCCTGCCCCAATTGAGGGCTCACTGTGTATTAAGACTCCCAAAGCACCCACAGGGTGCTCCTACCCTTGCCAGGACCCACAGCCAAAGCTGGGAGGCTCACTAGGGACAATTTGGTAAAAATCCTGGCAGCAACAGGGACAAAAAATGGGGCGCCGGGCGTCAGCCCGGCATACTTGCAAGAAAGAAGTCTTCATCTTCTGTCTCGTCCGCTCGCAGAGAAGTAACTGGGGAATTGGTGGGAGGTTCCTAGGTTATATGGGCCAGGAGGGGCTGCCTTTTTTTGCATTTCATCTCTGCGAAAGTATGCCCTCTAGAGGATATAACCCAAATGTCATGATGATCGAAGTGGAGTGTATGGCACACTTAGAATAATCATCCTACCTGCACCTACTGCATGTTATGAGCCTCTAAACATCCAAGATGGCGGCTCATGGAGCATAAGGCAGCCTGCAAACAGGAAGTGTCTTCTGACTGTGTCGCTCTGCATTCTGGGATTGATGTCCTTTTCCTGACCCCAGCTCTGCTCCGTCTTTGCAAAGCACAGCTATAACCCTGCCACCTGCACTTTATTCCACTCTCCTCAGTATGTGAAGCTTCTGAGTCAAGATGGTGGCGCCCGTATCCCAGAGTCCCGAACAGAGGTACAGCCCGGAGGGGGGAAAGAATAATAAGTGAATAAAAAAAACTTAAAAACTATTCCCCAGCATCTAAAATTAATATATTTTAAGGGTTTGGGCTTTTCATTAAATCATGCTGAAGGTCCAGATTAAAATGGACCAACACCCACCGGTGATCGGCCCGGGAATCTATAAGATTCCCGGGCCGATCACCTCCCTCCCCGCGGGACATCCGAGATCGGGATGTCCCGCGGGGTGAAACCCCCCCAAACACCTTAAACTCCTTACCTTATCTTCGGCAGCGTCTGTGAATGGCCGGCGCGGGGACGCGCGGGAGGCGGCGGCGGAGGAGCCGCTTGTCTTGTCCGCGGCTTGTCAGTTGGCGCGGGGAGAGGCGAGTTCGGGGGGGTTTCACACAGCGGGAGTGCCCCACCGAAGTGGACCAAGACCCAGGATAGTCAAAATCCTGGGTGTTGGTCCACTTTAAGTAAGAATAAAGCCCAACATAAAGTCCAAGTCCCCAACTTAAAAAGTTATAGAAAAGTAAAAATATATTATATATATATATATATATATATATATATATATATATATATTCATACAAAAAATACAATTCTGTGATTACTCACCTGTAGAATTGGTATTATGAGTATACAGTATGTCCTGCTCCAAATTTAATACTTACAAGTGGGATATACTCCGCCAGGTGGCGCTGGACTGAAGAGACATCGAAAAAAGGCTCCTCCCGGCCCCTCAAATACCCGGGGACCTCCCACAAATCCCCAGCATTGAAAAGCAGTTAACAGGAAGCCGGGAGAATTAAACAACCCAACTATCAACTATAACAATGATAACAATCACCATACAGGGGATCCAAGATAATGCAAAACCAAGGGTGGGTTGGAGCAGGACGTACTGTATACTCATAATACCAATTCTACAGGTGAGTAATACTTACAAGTGGGACATCCAATAGTGTCCATAAAAAGGTAGGGTGGGATCCCCAAGAAAAAGGCAGCAGCAGGCAGTTTAAACCACTGCCGCCTGCAGAACCTTTCGGCCAAAAACAGCATCAGCTGAGGCACTAATATCAACCTTTTAAAACTTTGAAAAAGGTATGAACAGAAGACCAAGTAGCGGCCTTGCAAACTTGTTCAACAGAAGCCTGGTGCTGAAAAGCCCAAAGAGGCACCAATAGCACGAGTGGAATGAGCAGTTAGGCGGAAGGGAGGATTCTTCCCCTTAGCAGTGTAGGCCTGAATCACAGCATGACTAATCCACTTGCTGATAGTAGACTTGGACGGAGACAAACCCTTCCTAGGACCAGAGGGGACCACAAAAAGAGCATCAGTTTTCCTGAAAGGTGCAGTAGCCACCAGATAGTACTTCAGACACCTAACCACATCCAAAGAGTGCAAAACTCTCTCCTTAGCATTGCTAGGATTAGGGCACAAAGAATGAAGGACAATGTCCTGATTCAAATGAAAAGCAGACACTACCTTAGGCAGAAAGTCAGGTTTGAAACGAAACACCACCTTGTCCTGGTGTCTCTCATAGTAGGGGGGCTGAATGGACAGCGCCACCAACTCAGACACAAGCCTGACAGAAGTGATGGCCACCAGAAACACAACCTTGAGCGTTAGAATGGCCAAGGCAGCATCCTGCACGGGTTCAAAGGGAGCACCCTGCAAGGCGGACAGGACCAAGTTCAGATCCCAAACAGCCACCATAGGCTTATGTGGGGGACGCACATGAGTGACCCCCCTGGAAAAAAGTCCTGATCAGAGGGTGCTGAGCAAAGGACCTCTGGAAGAAAATAGCCAGGGCAGAAACCTGACCCTTCAGAGTACCGAGTTGGAGCCCCATCTCCAACCCATGCTGAAGGAACTCCAGAATCCTGGGAATAGAGAACACACGACAGGGAAGAGCCTTAGACTCACACCAGTCAATGTAGGCATGCCAAACCCTGTAATAAAATGGAAGAGGAAGACTTCTTCCTAGCTTTAATCAAAGTATCCACAACCGAGGAAGACAGCCCCTTCTCCATCAAGATGGAGGTTTCAGCAGCCAAGCCGTCAAAGCCAGAGTTTGTAAATTGGGATGGCGTAGTGAGCCCTGAGTGAGCAGATCTGGCACCAAGGGCAGAGCGTACTGATCTACTGCCAGCTGCACCACGTCTGCGAGCCACACTCTTCTTGGCCACCTGGGGGCCACCAGAATTGCTGGCACCCCTTCCAGAGCAATCTTGCGTAGAACCCTGCCCAGCAGGGGAATTGGAGGGAAGACATACAGGAATTGAAAGTCCTTCCATGACATTGCTAGCGCATCCAAGGTCAGGGCCAGAGGATCCCTGGACAGAGAGACAAAAGCCGGGAGCTTGTGATTGTGGCGGGATGCAAACAGATCCACATCTGGTTGGCCCCAACGGTGACAAAGAGATTGAAACACCCTGCTGCATAGGGGCCATTCTCCCTGGCGAGAGGTCTCCCTGCTTAGAGAGTCCGCCAGGTGATTTTCCACCCCCGGGATGTACACAGCTGGAATGCAGGGGACATTGGCCTCCGCCCCGACCCTTGCTCCGGGTCCCTCCCTGATGATTGATGTAGGCAACTGCCATATGGTTGTCCGAGCGCACCTGAACAGGCAGGCCCCGAAGATGAGCAGTCAAGCGAGCCAGAACTAGCCTGATCGCCCGCAGCTCCAAGACATTGATAGGTGTGTGGGCCTCCTGAGGACCCCACCTCCCCTGGAACCGCAGGGACTTCCAGAAACCCCCCCAACCTGACAGACTGGCATCCGTGGTGACAGTCTCCCAGAAAGGGGCAAGAAAGGATCTGCCCCCCAACAGGTTCCTTGAGTCCATCCACCAAAAGAGGGACCTCCTGACCAGGGGGGAAAGCACACAGACCCTGTCCAAGGACGCTGGGTCCTTGTCCCATACTGACAATAGGTGAAGTTGCAGAGGCCTCAAGTGGAACTGAGCATAAGGGACCGTTTCGAAGCATGCCACCATCAGGCCCACCAGCTGCATCCCCTGCCTGATGGAGGGATGGGGACAAGCTAGGAGGGACTGAGCCTGAGCAATCAGACTGTCCACCTTCTGCTGAGGAGGGAAGATCCTTGCCTGAACTGTATCCAGATTCATTCCTAGGAATGGAGTTACCAAGGATGGGGACAGTGATGACTTGGGGTGGTTGATCACCCATCCAAATGACTCCAGGGTGGACACCAGCTGAGTATCCATCTCTGCCTGGTGTAGAGACTGAGAGGTGATGAGGATGTCGTCCAGATAGGGAACCACTCGGACGCCCTGACATCTGAGCAGAGACATCACGCCCGCCAACACCTTGGTGAACACCCTGGGAGCTGAAGTGAGGCCGAAGGGCAAGGCCACAAATTGGTAGTGTTGATACATCAGAGCGAACCTGAGGAACCTTTGATGACCTGGGAACACAGGAATATGAAGGTAAGCATCTTTGATGTCCACAGAAGTCATGAAATCCCCTGGGCGCAGGGAAATGATGGCAGATCTTGGGGTTTCCATGCGAAAGCGCCTGCCCCTGACAAACTTGTTGAGGATCTTTAAGTCCAAGATGGGCCTGACAGAACCATCTTTTTTGGGTACTGTGAATAGGTTGGAATAAAAACCCTTGCCTATTTCCCTTAAAGGGACCTGGCAGATGACCCCCAGCTCCAGGAGGCCTTGCACTAGCTCCTGAGATGACACAGGGTCCTGAGGAATCCGGGAACTGATGAATCTTGAAGGGGGATCGGCAGCAAACTCCAACTTGTAACCGGAGGACACTACCTCCTGAATCCACCGGTCTGAGACATGAAGCCTCCAGACATGAGCAAAGTGCTGCAGCCGTCCCCCCACCTGGATGGGTGAGGGCACCCCATCATGCTTGAGGGGGCTTGGGAGAGGATTTCGCTTTTGGACCCCAGGAGGCGCCAGGACGTCCACATCCTCTGCCTCTGCCCCAGAAATCTCCCCGGCCCCAGGGAAAGAAACCCCCCTTTCCTGTCTTGCACCACGGAAAGGGGAGGAGAAGGAACCCTGACCCCGAAAGGGCCGAGATTGCCGCCCGTGCTGGGGCAACCTGTCTCCCTTAGCAAAAAGGTCCAGGCGGTCCCCAAACAGGCGCAGTCCTTTAAAGGGAAACCCAGTGAGGGCCTTCTTGGCAGCGTTGTCAGCAGCCCACTGGCGCAGCCAAACCGAGCGGCGTATAGCCACCACAAGGGCAGATGTTCTGGCACACATTCTGATAGTGTCATCCAATGCTGATAGGACAAAATTCACAAAAAACATCACAACCGGAGAGTGCATTAAACACCTCACAAGGCAAATCATCAGGGGCGCTATCAAGCATATTCCTGATAAGGGTTCTAGTGGCCACCGCTGTAATGGCAGAAGCACAGACCGGGCGCAGCGCCGTCCCCACACATGCAAAGGCGTGGGATGCCAGCTGATCAATACGCCGGTCTTCAGCATCCCGCAGGGTAGTAGAATCAGGGGAATGCATGACAGAGGTGTTAGATAGCCCTAGGATCGGGGCATCCACCTCGGGGGGGGGGGGGGGGGGGGGGGGGGAGGGCAACATTTAACCACCTCAGCAGGAAAGGGATACTTCCTATCCCAAATTTTTGGAACCCTGGGAAGTTTATTGGGGCGCTCCCATTCCTTGAGCACAAGGTTATGGAAATGTGCCTGTTCCGGAAATTCCAGACGTGATTTTGCTGTATGGAAAAGCTCTCCTCTTTGCCTGGGAGCCGCAACAGGGAGAGAGATAGACAGAACCTAAAAATCTGGATCAATAATCTGTCAGTGTCATCCGGGGCCCAGGGGTCAGAGCCAGAATAGTCATGATCCCTTGGTCTCTCATCAGATGAGCCTGAATCAGAAAAGAGCTCCCCTTCATCAGACGGGGTATAGCCACAAAGATTCCAAAACTCCTCAGTTCCCATAGGGAAAACAGTGACATTAGGCGTCAAGTGCCGCTTCTTAGCAGGGGCCTTACGCGCTAAGGACTTAGCAATCAACTGCTCAACAGTAGCCAGTCTAGAAGACACATCAGGCTGAGAATCCCCACTAGTATGCAACTCATCAGGAGTGAGATTTAAGCTTGGGGGAGTAGGTGAAGTGAAACGAGGTGCAGCCACTGGCAGGCCAGATTGCAATGCAAGCACCTGCTCAGCACAGGGTACACAGACCCACACCTTGTCAGCGTCAGCATGAGGCTGCCCACACGCTACACAGCCGGTCTTGTCCCGGGATGCCTCCATAACAGACGCTGACACGTCTGTTATGGAGGCGCGGATCGCGCCAAAGACGAGCCCCGCCCCCCCCGAAGAGCGCGAAGCCGGCCTGGCAAGCAGCCAATGAAGGCGCGCCAGCGCCTGAGGTAATGCCACTGTCAAGCGCGGAGCCAAGTCAGCGCGCGGCGGCGGCAAATTTAAAATACAGTAAAGACAAGTCAGCGCGGCGGCTGACACAAGAATAAAGGCATGTGAAAAGACAGTGTAACTGGCACAAATGCAATATATCTATCTATACGCATACACATACAAAAGACCCACAAGGAGAATGAGGGAGGACGGCGGTCACTTAAAGTGGACCAACACCCAGGATTTTGACTATCCTGGGTCTTGGTCCACTTCGGCGGGGCACCCCCGATCGGGGTGCCCCGCTGTGTGAAACCCCCCCTAACCCCCCGAAAAACTCACCTCTCCCCGCTCCCAGCGCCGACGTACAAGAGGAGCACTGGAACGTCTAAGCGGCGGCCGCCGCCTCCCTCGCGTCACTTTTGACGGGCGCGCGCCCGCGCCGGCCATTCGCAGACGGCCGGCGCGGAGGCGCGCACGCCTACAGGGGCGCGAGGGAGGCGGCGGCGGCCGGCCGCCGCCGAAACTAAGGTAAGGGGGTTTGGGGGTTTTGGGGGGTTTCACCCCGCGGGACATCCCGATCTCGGATGTCCCGCGGGGTGGGGGGTGATCGGCCCGGGAATCTTATAGATTCCCGGGCCGATCACCCCAGGGTGTTGGTCCACTTTAAATAGGACCCACCGTTAGGTAGGGGCAAATAGTGAGGGAGGGGCATCCCAAAGAGGCTCACCATAAGCCTGAACCGCCTACCCTTTGGTGGGGGATTGCGGTCGAGCAGTGCTCCTAAGCACCAACAGCAGTGCTGCCTACCCTCACCGACCAGCGTAGCCAAGGCTGGGAGGCATATTACTAGTGGAACGGGTGGGAATAGTCCTACAGGGCCGCAGGTTAATAACCCCGCTCACCTGCGAGTAGAGAGCCAATTTCTCGTCCTTCGCAGCCAGACTGCAGAGAAATTCTGGGGATTTGTGGGAGGTCCCCGGGTATCTGAGGGGCCGGGAGGAGCCTATTTTCAATGTCTCTGCAGTCCAGCATCATCTGGCGGAGTATATCCCACTTGTAAGTATTATATTTGGAGCAGGACGTACTGTATACTTAGAATAAAGCCCCTGTTCATCGTGTTTAGACCACACATTAGACAAGTAAATGGCTTTACTAACCTTGAGCGAGTCTATCAGGTCCTCCACAAAAAACAGACGTATTACGCGTTTCAGGGCATGGTTGACGTGAACCAGGGATGAATTGACTTTCCTCTGAAGATTATCAGAGGTCAGAGTAATGTCTTGATCCAGAAGAGCCCTGAGAAACAGGGGAAATATTAGCTTTCCTGCGCATTTCCTTAGAATGACTTCAGAGGGAATGGTGGTGTCAAATGGCAAACTTTTATTTTAAGACCTTTTTTTAGACTAAAAATGGAGCAAGGAAAATGTCAGGCTTTTTTTCATCTTAAAGTGGACCAAAACCCAGGATTTGGACTATCCTGGGTTCTTGTCTTTACCCCCCGGGCACCCCGATCAGGGATGCCCTGCTGTGTGAACCCCCCCCAGATCGCCGGAACAAACTCACCTCTTCCCGGTCCGGCAGCTGCGCATGTTTCGTTCGTCCAATCAGTGCGTTCGGAGCCCCTGACGTCACATCATCTAAGCCTCCATCTAAGGCACGCTGGTGGCCGCATACCCCGCTACCCTCTAACAGGGTGCATGCCCGCACTGGCCATTCACAAATAGAGTGATAGCAGGGCTCTCGCATGAACATATACAGGGTAAAATACGCCTTGCAAGCACCATTCCGTGTAAACACAGAGACTTTTTTAAGCTGTTCCCACTCGAGCACCTTGGGTGATGCTGCCAGCTCGCGGGATGGGGGTATGCCACACTGCCGATGGGGAATGGGGTGGGGGGGGATTGCCACACTGCCGATGGGGAATGGGGTGGGGGGGGATTGCCACACTGCCGATGGGGAATGGGGTGGGGGGGGATTGCCACACTGCCGATGGGGAATGGGGTGGGGGGGGATTGCCACACTGCCGATGGGGAATGGGGTGGGGGGGGGGGATTGCCACACTGCCGATGGGGAATGGGGTGGGGGGGGGGGGATTGCCACACTGCCGATGGGGAATGGGGTGGGGGGGGGGGATTGCCACACTGCCGATGGGGAATGGGGTGGGAATGCCACACTGCCGATGGGGAATGGGGTGGGAATGCCACACTGCCGATGGGGAATGGGTAGGGAATGCCACACTGCCGATGGGGAATGGGTAGGGAAGGCCACACTGCCGATGGGGGATGGGTAGGGAAGGCCACACTCCCTATGGGATGGGTAGGGAACGCCACACTCCCTATGGGATGGGTAGGGAAGGCCACACTCCCTATGGGATGGGTAGGGAACGCCACACTCCCTATGGGATGGGTAGGGAACGCCACACTCCCTATGGGGAATGGGAAGGGAACGCCACACTCCCTATGGGGAATGGGAAGGGAACGCCACACTGCCTATGGGGAATGGGAAGGGAACGCCACACTGCCTATGGGGAATGGGAAGGGCATGCCACACTGCCTATGGGGAATGGGATGGGGGCATGCCACACTGCCTATAGGATGGGTAGGGAATGCCACACTGCCTCTGGGGAATGGGATGGGTAGGGAATGCCACACTGCCTCTGGGGAATGGGATGGGTAGGGAATGCCACACTGCCTCTGGGGAATGGGATGGGTAGGGAATGCCACACTGCCTCTGGGGAATGGGATGGGTAGGGAATGCCACACTGCCTCTGGGGAATGGGATGGGTAGGGAATGCCACACTGCCTCTGGGGAATGGGATGGGTAGGGAATGCCACACTGCCTCTGGGGAATGGGATGGGTAGGGAATGCCACACTGCCTCTGGGGAATGGGATGGGTAGGGAATGCCACACTGCCTCTGGGGAATGGGATGGGTAGGGAATGCCACACTGCCTCTGGGGAATGGGATGGGTAGGGAATGCCACACTGCCTCTGGGGAATGGGATGGGTAGGGAATACCACACTGCCTCTGGGGAATGGGATGGTGGGGGGATGCCACACTGCCTCTGGGGAATGGGATGGTGGGGGGATGCCACACTGCCTCTGGGGAATGGGATGGGTGGGGGGATGCCACACTGCCTCTGGGGAATGGGGTGGGGGGGGGGATGCCACACTGCCTATGGGGAATGGGGTGGGGGGGGGATGCCACACTGCCTATGGGGAATGGGGTGGGGGGGGGATGCCACACTGCCTATGGGGAATGGGGTGGGGGGGGGATGCCACACTGCCTATTGGGAATGGGGTGGGGGGGATGCCACACTGCCTCTGGGGAATGGGATGGGTAGGGAATGCCACACTGCCTCTGGGGAATGGGATGGGTAGGGAATGCCACACTGCCTCTGGGGAATGGGGTGGGTAGGGGATGCCACACTGCCTATGGGGAATGGGGTGGATGCCACACTGCCTATGGGGTGGGGGGGGATGCCACACTGCCTATGGGGAATGGGGTGGGGGGGGTGCCACACTGCCTATGGGGAATGGGGTGGGGGGGATGCCACACTGCCTATGGGGAATGGGGTGGGGGGGATGCCACACTGCCTATGGGGAATGGGGTGGGGGGGGATGCCACACTGCCTATGGGGAATGGGGTGGGGGGGGATGCCACACTGCCTATGGGGAATGGGATGGGTAGGGAATGCCACACTGCCTCTGGGGAATGGGATGGGTAGGGAATGCCACACTGCCTCTGGGGAATGGGGTGGGGGGGGGATGCCACACTGCCTCTGGGGAATGGGATGGGTAGGGAATGCCACACTGCCTCTGGGGAATGGGATGGGTAGGGAATGCCACACTGCCACTGGGGAATGGGATGGGTAGGGAATGCCACACTGCCTCTGGGGAATGGGATGGGTAGGGAATGCCACACTGCCTCTGGGGAATGGGATGGGTAGGGAATGCCACACTGCCTCTGGGGAATGGGATGGGTAGGGAATGCCACACTGCCCCTGGGGAATGGGGTGGGGGGATGCCACACTGCCTATTGGGAATGGGGTGGGGGGATGCCACACTGCCTATTGGGAATGGGGTGGGGGGGATGCCACACTGCCTATTGGGAATGGGGTGGGGGGGATGCCACACTGCCTATTGGGAATGGGGTGGGGGGGGATGCCACACTGCCTATGGGGAATGGGGTGGGGGGATGCCACACTGCCTATGGGGAATGGGATGGGTAGGGAATGCCACACTGCCTATGGGGAATGGGATGGGTAGGGAATGCCACACTGCCTATGGGGAATGGGATGGGTAGGGAATGCCACACTGCCTATGGGGAATGGGGTGGATGCCACACTGCCTATGGGGAATGGGGTGGATGCCACACTGCCTATGGGGAATGGGGTGGATGCCACACTGCCTATGGGGAATGGGGTGGGGGGGGGATGCCACACTGCCTATGGGGAATGGGGTGGGGGGGGATGCCACACTGCCTATGGGGAATGGGGTGGGGGGGGATGCCACACTGCCTATTGGGAATGGGATGGGAAGGGAATGCCACACTGCCTATGGGGAATGGGATGGGAATGCCACACTGCCTATGGGGAATGGGATGGGAATGCCACAAGGTCTGTAATGTGGTGTCTTAGCACAACATTAGGTTTAGAATATTTTTTTCTTATTTTCCTCCTCCAAATCCTAGGTGCATCCTATAGGGTAAAAATACGGTAAATGGAACTTACCTAAAAGGATGTCCCTCGTCAGATTTTTGGACGGCTTGCATGACAGACTTGTAGACACGGAAGCCAATGGTGACAGTCATTAGGGACAACACCAGGTAGGATATAACACTAATGATGCTGAAGGCGGCAAGAGAAAGGAGCAGTACCATAGCAGCTCCAAAAACCATGCCGGATTTCTTCACATCCCGCCAGTACAGCAGATCATGAACTGAAAGAGAAAAGATAATTCTGTGAGTACTCACCTGTAGAATTGTTTTTACTATGCATGGCACGGCCTGCTTCAAGAAGTCCTTAAGTATGGGATATTCCGCCACAAAGTGGCGCAGTGTACTGCAGAAGAGTTGTGGCTCCTCCCGGTACCCTTTAAAAACAGGATCACCAATAGACTTCTCCAGCGTTGACAAGCAGTTATACAAGAAGCTGGGAGATAATAAAGGTAAAAAAGGTAACAACCCCAACTAACTTGGAACAATCACCATAAAGAGGCAACCAAGAATAACGATCACCAGGGTGGGGTGAAGCAGGCCGTGCGATGCATAGTAAAAGCAATTCTACAGGTGAGTACTCACAGAATTGTCTTTTTCCTATTGCATGGCACGGCCTGCTTCAAGAAGTCCTTACGTATGGGATGTCCAACAGCAGTGTCCGTAAGGTAGGGTGGGATCCCCAAAAAGTAGCAGCAGGCAGTTCAAACCACCACAGCCTGAAGTACTTTGCGACCAAAGGCAGCATCAGCAGAGGCCTTAACATCAACCTTGTAAAACTTGGAAAAGGTATGAATAGAAGACCAAGTCGCGGCCTTACAAACTTGTTCAACAGAAGCTTGGTGCTGAAAAGGAACGAGTGGAATGAGCAGTAACCTTAAAAGGAGGAACCTTCCCCCTAGCAGAATAGGCCTGCTCCACTGCCTGACGGATCCACTTACTGATAGTGGATTTAGCCGGAGGCAAACCCTTCCTAGGCCCATCAGGAAGAACAAAAAGAGCATCAGATTTCCTGAAAAACTCAGTAGCAACCAAATAAAACTTCAGAGCCCTGACAACATCCAGAGAATGAAGGGTCCGCTCCTTGGGATTAGCAGGGTTAGGACACAAAGAGGGCAAAACCATGTCCTGATTGAGATGAAAGGCAGACACAACCTTAGGCAAGAAATCCAGCTTAAGCCGAAACACCGCCTTATCCTGATGCCGCTCAAAATAAGGGGGTTTAATGGAAAGCGCCGTCAGCTCAGAAACTCGCCTGACTGAAGTAATAGCCACCAAAAAGGCCACCTTAAGAGTCAGAATGGGAAACGCAGCCCCACGGATAGGCTCAAAGGGAGGACCCTGCAGAGCAGACAACACCAGATTCAGATCCCAAACCGGTAGCATAGGCTTACATGGCGGACGCACATGAGTAACTCCCTGGAAAAAAGTCTTAACCAACCGGTGATTGGCAAATGATCTTTGGAAAAAAATTGCCAGAGCCGACACCTGTCCCTTGAGGGTACTAAGTTGAAGGCCCGAATCCAAACCATGTTGCAAAAATTCCAGAATCCTAGGGATAGAAAACACCCTACAAGGAAGCGACTTGGACTCACACCAGGCAATGTAAGCATTCCAGACCCTGTAGTAGATAAAGGACGAGGACTTCTTCCTAGCCCGAATCATAGTAACAACAAAGGCCGGTAACCCCTTATCCATCAAGATGGAGGTTTCAGCAGCCAAGCCCTTAAAGCCAGCGTTTGTAAATTGGGATAGTGCAGCTGTCCCTAAGTGAGAAGATCTGGATCCTTGGGCAAGACCTACCGATCTACTGCCAACTGAACGACGTCTGCGAACCACACCCTCCTTGGCTAAAAGGGGGCCACCAGGATGGCTGGTACCCCCTCCTGGGCTATCTTGCACAGCACCCTGCCCAGCAGAGGAAAAGGAGGGAACACAACCTGATCGCCCTCAGTCCCAGGACCACCGACCCTGGAACTGCAGAGACTTCCAAAAGCCCCCCCAACCAGTCAGACTGGCATCTGTGGTGACAGGTCCTGCCCACTAGAAGGTTCCTCAAGTCCAGCCACCACGAGAGGGACTGTCTGGCCAGGGGGGGACAGAACAAATTCCTGATCCAAGGACACAGGGTCCCGATCCCAAACTGACAAGGGGTGTAACTGAAGAGGTCTCATGTGAAACTGAGCGAAGGCGACCGCCTCAAAGCAGGACACCCTCAGGCCCACTAACTGCATCCCTTGCCGGATGGAGGGACGAGGACACAAGAGCAGAGTCCGTGTCTTCTTCTGCAGGCCCTCCACTTTCTGCTGAGGCAGGAACACCTTGACCTGATGGGTATCCAAAGTCATGCCCAGAAAGGAACTCAACAAAGATGGAGACAGTGAAGACTTGGGAAAGTTGATCACCCAGCCGAAGAACTCGAGAGTGGAGGTCACCACCTGAGTAGCCTTCTCGGCCTGAGGAAGAGACTGAGCCCTGATCAGAATGTCTTCCAGGTAAGGGAGGATGCGAATGCCCTGATTCCGTAGCAGAGCCATCACGCCCGCCAGCACCTTGGTGAACACCCAAGGCGCCGAGGTGATACCGAACGGTAAAGCCACAAACTGGTAATGCTGATCCTCTAGAGCGAACCTCAGAAATTTCTGATGACCTGGAAAGATTGGCACGTGAAGATAAGCATCCTTGATGTCCACGGAGGTCATGAAGTCGCCCGGGCGAAGGGTACCGACAGCAGAGCATAGCATCTCCATGTGAAAGTGCTTGAACCTGACAAACTTGTTGAGACCCTTCAAGTCCAGGATGGGCCTCAAGGACCCGTCTTTTTTTGGGGACCGGAGTAGAACCCCTGACCCCGTTCCTGGGAAGGCACCAGGCAAATAACTCCTGACTCCAACAGAGGTTGAACCGCAAGGCGCAAACACTAAACTGACAGAGGGTTTTGAGACATCCGGGATCTGAGGAATCTCGGGGGCGGCCAGGCAGCAAACTCTATCTTGTAACCGGAGGACACCACCTCCTGAATCCACCGGTTTGAGACATGGAGCCTCCAGACGTGAGCAAAGAGCCGAAGCCGCCCCCCCACCCGGATGGGTGAGGGCGCCTCCATATGCCTGAGGGGGCTTGGGCGAAGGTTTGGGCTTGGAACCCCATGAGAGCCCGGGACGACCACGGAATCTGCCACGGCCCCAAGAATCTCTGCGGCTACCCGAGAAGAGGGAGCCACAACCTCCTCTGGGAGCACGAAAGGAGGGGAGGGAAGCGGAGGGCCCCCGAAAAGGCCGAGGCTGCCTCCTACGCTGAGGCAGTCTACCATCCTTGGCTAGAACATCCAGACGCTCACCAAAGAGCCGCAACCCCATAAAGGGGAGCCCAGTGAGAGCCTTCTTAGCAGCAGCTTCAGCTGCCCACTGACGCAACCAGAGCAGCACATAGCCACCAAAAAGGGCAGAGGCCCTACCACTCAGCCTCATCCATGGCAGTAAGGACAAAGGCAACAAAATCAGTGCAAAGCAAGGAGGGCCCTATAATCCACCCCCCCCCCCCCCCCAGGGCGCCATCAAGGAGACGCTTGAGCTGTTTAAGGGCAATAGCTGTAATGGCAGCGGCGCAGACCGGACGCAACACAGCGTCCACAAATGTAAAAGCATGGCAGGCCAGCTGATCCATACGCCGGTCCTCGCTGTCCCGCAGTGTAGTAGTGTCAGGGGAAGGCATGACCGAGG
The DNA here is from genome assembly GCA_027917425.1 of Gastrophryne carolinensis. Taxonomy (NCBI): domain Eukaryota; kingdom Metazoa; phylum Chordata; class Amphibia; order Anura; family Microhylidae; genus Gastrophryne; species Gastrophryne carolinensis. The sequence goes on from CM051241.1 coordinate 162,801,101, forward strand.
TCTTGGACAACCCTAGAACGGGAGCGTCCACCTCAGGGGGACATGCCCATCGCTTGACCAGGTCAGCAGGAAAGGGATACCCCTTATCCAACCCTTTGGCCACCGCTAGCAATCTACTAGGACGTTCCCACTCCTTGAGCACCAGATTAGTGAAATGGCCCTGCTCAGGGAACTCCAGACGCCGTTTATCAGGATGAAAGAGCTCACCCTGCTTCCTCTTAGCCACCTCAGGAGGGACAATGTGCAAGATTTCAAAAATGTGAGCCAACAGTCTATCAGTGTCATCAGGGAACCATGAGTCCTCCCCAGACGCAGACCCAGGGTCACTGTTGTAACCCTCCTGCTGGTCCCCAGAGAAGTCAGAGTCCTAGAAAAGCTCTCCCTCCTCTAGGGAGTAACGGCCACCAAAAGCATCAATTCCCTCATCCTCCTCAGCAAAGAGGGAGGGCGTGGGGGCCAGGTGCCGCTTCTTGCCAGAGGCCTTACGTGGAACAGGTCTGGCAAGCTGCCTTTCAATGCTGGCCACACAAAGTGCCAGATCAGATTGTATCCCCCTCACTGGGGGCTAAATGCAGTCGCGGAGGGGTAGGTGATGCCGAAGGGGGTGCAGAACTGGGAAGAGAAGCGGGCAGCCCAGCCTGGGCCGCAATGATACTTTAGGCCCACGGCACGCACACCGCGGCACTGTTACTCAAAGGGGATACCCCGCACATGGCACGCTATCCCCAGAAGCCTCCATATGGTGATTAAGACAGGCACAATAGGCCAGCACAGGGTAAGGGCTAATAAAAAGCCACCCGGAATGCCCCCAGAAGCCAGTAAGGGGAGATGAGGGGGGGTAAGGAGCAGAACAGGGAGAAACCACAACCCACAGTTGTCTCGCCTGAAAGACATTGGTAAAAAGCACATAAGCATCCCGCAGCACATGCCCCAAGGAAACAAAACCCCCAAAGGGGACTCACGGACCAAGTAGACCGAAGGATCACCAAGTCGCCAGACCACAGGAGGAAGAGACACAGGAAGAGATCACCGCCGCAGCTCAGGGAGGGAGAGGGGCCCCAGACGCGCAGCAGAAACAAAATAGCGCCGGCAGAGGAACCTTGAGGGGCGGGCCGCGGGGGGCCGACGCGATACACGTAATCCCCCGCACCCCCAATGAGCGTGAAAACGGCGCTCACGGGACCGCGCAATCACAACACAGCAAACGTCACAAATTATAGCACCGCCCGCCGCGGAGCGTAGTACAAAGCGGCAACAGCTGAGAAAAACAAGTTAAAAACAGTTAAGACACTCGCCGCTACCACCTGCCGGGGGGAGGAGAGCGAACAGGCAGCTAGGCCAGGGATGGGGGGAGGGGACCCCAGACACCGGAAAAACAAGGCACATAGTCCCCAAAACACTCACCCCCTCAGAAGCTAGGAGAGGAACTCCGCATCCCTAGTAGGCTCACCATAAAGCCTATGGCTGGCTACCCTTTGTGGGACAGGGTCTGCGGCTTGGAGCAGCGCTTCTTGAGCGCCTGACCCTGGTGCTCCTCTACCTTCACCCAATCCGTCAGCTGAGGCTGGGGAGGCACAGAGGGTAAAACGGGTGGAAATAGACTTGCAGGGCCGCAGGCCTGGTTGCCCCGCTCACCTGCGCAATATAAAGAGCCATCTTCTATCTTCGCAGTATCACTGCAAAGAAAACCGTGGAGAAGTCTATTGGTGATCCTGTTTTTATGGGGTGCTGGGAGGAGCCACAACTCTTCTGCAGTACACTGCACCCCCTTGTGGCGGAATATCCCATACGTAAGGACTTCTTAAAGCAGGATGTGCCACACAATAGGAAAACAACAATTTGTAGCTCAAAGCCAAGACAGGTGGGCCATGGAAATATCTGTAGAACAATTTTTAAAAATCTAATTCCGAAATAGTTTTATACGTGGCTTATAATTCAGATTGTATACTTTACACACCCCAAGAGCACTATAAAGGACATCTATTGAGAAAGAAAAACAAGCCCAAAACAAGAATGAAACCCTTTAATCAATACGTTCAAACAATCCTTGTAGGGTATTTGTACAAGCTGCACATTTAAAGTTATACTAAAGGCGAGAGCCTGGTTGTTGTCCTATTATCTCAAGCTGCACATTGCCCTGTCTCAAACTTCAGTTTTCAAAAAGACCCTGTAGTTATTTGTAAATGTATCAGAGCATTGGTGATGCAGAGAACCGCGAGTGTGACAACATCGATGTGATGTAAGCACACCATGTGCTTTACATAGATCATAGTAAAAAAAAAAAAAAATACAATTCTGTGATTACTCACCTGTAGAATATACACAGTATGTCCTGCTCCAGAGAAGATTTTTTACTATTGGGTATTACTCCGCCAGATGGCGCTAGAATGCACAGACCGCAAGATTGGCTCCTCCCGACCCCTTAAGTACCCAGGACCTCCCACAAATCCCCAGTATTGAAAAGAAGTTAAGAAGCCGGGAGAATGATAACAGAACCAACAAGTAACTATCAAACAATGATAACAATCACCATACAGGGGATCTAAGGATAATGAACCAAGGGTGGGGTGGAGCAGGACGTACTGTATACTCATAATGACAATTCTACAGGTGAGTAATCACAGAATTGTATTATTCTTAGTATACAATAAGTCCTGCTCCAGAGAAGATTCTTTACTCTTGGGACATCCAATAGCAGTGTTCCTAAAGTAGGGTGGGATCCCCAAAAGGTAACAGCAGACAGGTCAGACCACTGCCGCCTGCAGAACCTTGCGGCCAAAAGCAGCATCAGCTGAGGCCCCAACATCACTTTTGTAAAACTTTGAAAAGGTATGAACAGAAGACCAAGTAGCGGCCTTGCAAACTTGTTCAACAGAAGCCTGGTGCTGAAAAGCCCAAGAGGCACCAATAGCACGAGTAGATTGAGCAGTAAGGCGGAAGGGAGGATTCTTCCCCTTAGTGTAGGCCTGAATCACAGCCTGACCGATCCATTTGCTGATACTAGACTTGGCAGGAGCCAAACCCTTCCTAGGACCAGAAGGGACCACAAAAAGAGCATCAGTTTTTCTGAAAGGTGCAGTAGCCACCAGATAGTACTTCAGACACCTAACCACATCCAAGGAATGCAAAACCCTCTCCTTAGCGTTACTAGGATTAGGGCACAAGGAAGGTAGAACAATGTCCTGATTAAGATGAAAGGCAGACACAACCTTAGGCAGAAAATCTGGCTTAAAGCGAAACACCACCTTGTCCAGGTGTCTCTCAAAGTAGGGGGGCTGTATGGAAAGCGCCGCCAACTCAGAAACACGCCTAACAGAAGTGACAGCCACCAAAAAGACAACCTTGAGAGTAAGAATGGCCAAAGCAGCCTCCTGCACAGGTTTAAAGGGAGCACCCTGCATTGCAGACAGGACCAAGTTCAAATCCCATACAGGCAACATAGGCTTACGTGAAGGACGCACATGAGTAACCCCCTGGAAAAAGCTCCTGATCAGAGAATGCTGAGCAAAAGATCTCTGAAAGAAAACAGCCAGGGCAGAGACATGACCCTTCAGAGTGCCGAGTTGAAGCCCCAGGTCCAAACCATGTTGGAGGAACTCCAGGATCCTGGGAATAGAGAACACACGAAAGGGAAGAGACCGAGATTCACACCAGTCAATGTAGGCACGCCAAAGCGAGAGGTCCCCCTGCTCAGAGAGTCTGCCTGCAGATTCTCCACCCCCGGAATGTACACAGCTGAGATGCAAGGAACATTGTCCTCCGCCCAGGACAGGATCTGAGACGCTTCCTTGAGGGCCCCCTTGCTCCGGGTCCCTCCCTGATGATTGATGTAGGCAACCGCCGTCTGGTTGTCTGAGCGTACCTGAACAGGCCAGCCCCGAAGGTGTTGGGTCAAGTGGGCCAGAACCAACATGATCGCCCTCAATTCCAGAATGCAGATGGATGTGTGGGCCTCCTGAGGGCCCCAGCGCCCTTGAAACTGTAGGGACTTCCAAAAGCCCCCTCAACCCGTCAGACTGGCATCCGTGGTGACCGTCTCACAGCAGGGGGCCAGAAAGGATCTGCCCACCAACAGGTTCCTGTAGTCCAGCCACCACGAGAGAGACCTCCTGGCTAGGGGGGACAGAACAAGGACCTGGTCCAGGGACGCAGGATCCTTGTCCCATACTGACAAGAGGTGGAGTTGCAGAGGACTCATGTGAAACTGGGCATAAGGGACCACCTCGAAGCACAACACCATCAGGCCCACCAGCTGCATTCCCTGCATGATGGAGGGATGAGGGCAAGATAGCAGGAACTGAACCTGCACTAGCAGACTGTTCACCTTCTGCTGAGGAAGAAAAATCCTTGCCTGAACTGTATCCAGATTCATTCCCAGGAAGAGCGTCACCAAGGTGGGAGACGGGGAAGACTTGGGATGGTTGATCACCCATCCAGCTCTGCCTGTTGGAGGGACTGAGAAGTGATGAGAATGTCGTCCAAATAGGGCAGCACGCAAATGCCCTGAGACCTGATCAGAACCATCACTCCTGCCAGCACCTTGGTGAACACTCTGGGAGCTGAAGCGAGACCGAAGGGCAATGCCACATATTGGTAGTGCTGATCCTCCAGAGCGAACCTGAGGAATTTTTGATGACCTGGAAAAACAGGAATATGAAGGTAAGCATCCTTGATGTCCACAGAGGTCATGAAGTCCCCTGGACGCAGGCAACTGATAGAGCGCAAAGTTTCCATGCATAAGTGCCTGCACCTGACAAATTTGTTGAGGATCTTCAAGTCCAGGATGGGCCTGACTGACCCATCTCTTTTGGGCACAGTGAAAAGGCTGGAATAGAACCCCTTGCCCCTTTCTCGTAAGGGGACCCGACAGATGACCCCCAGCTCCAGAAGGCTTTGCACCGCCAGGATCAGAGCCTGAGCTGACAAGGGGTCCTGAGACATCCGGGATCTGACGAATCTTGGGGGCGGCCAAGCAGCAAACTATCTTGTAACTGGAGGACACTACCTCCTGAATCCACCGGTCTGAGACATGAAGCCTCCAGACGTGAGCAAAGTGTTGAAGCCGTCCCACCACCCGGATGGGTGAAGGCGCCCCTTCATGCCTGAGGGGGCTTGGAGGAAGGCTTAGGCTTGGAGGCCCAGGATGAGCGAGGGCGTCCACGTCCTCTGCCTCTACCCTAGAAATCTCGGGCCCCAGTAAAGGAGACTCCCCTCCCGTCTGGCTCCACGGTAGGGGGAAGAAAAGGAGCCCTGTCCCCGAAAAGGGCCGAGACTGCCGCCTGCGATGGGGTAACCTGCCTCCCTTAGCAAACAGGTTCAGGCGGTCCCCAAATAGGCGTAGCCCTTTGAAGGGAAAACCAGTGAGAGTCTTCTTGGAAGCGCTGTCAGCTGCACACTGGCGCAGCCAAACCGAGCGGCGTATAGCCACTACCAGGGCAGAGGCTCTGCACACATCCTTATGGTATCATCCAAGGCAGAGAGGACATAAGCAACAAATTCCTTAACAACGAGAGAGTGCATTAAACTCTTGACACCAGGAGCACCTTCTAAGAAATTTCAAAGCAGGGTCCTAATAGCCACAGCTATGCATGCATAAGTGCCTGCACCTGACAAATTTGTTGAGGATCTTCAAGTCCAGGATGGGCCTGACTGACCCATCTCTTTTGGGCACAGTGAAAAGGCTGGAATAGAACCCCTTGCCCCTTTCTCGTAAGGGGACCCGACAGATGACCCCCAGCTCCAGAAGGCTTTGCACCGCCAGGATCAGAGCCTGAGCTGACAAGGGGTCCTGTGACATCCGGGATCTGACGAATCTTGGGGGCGGCCAAGCAGCAAACTATCTTGTAACTGGAGGACACTACCTCCTGAATCCACCGGTCTGAGACATGAAGCCTCCAGACGTGAGCAAAGTGTTGAAGCCGTCCCACCACCCGGATGGGTGAAGGCGCCCCTTCATGCCTGAGGGGGCTTGGAGGAAGGCTTAGGCTTGGAGGCCCAGGATGAGCGAGGGCGTCCACGTCCTCTGCCTCTACCCTAGAAATCTCGGGCCCCAGTAAAGGAGACTCCCCTCCCGTCTGGCTCCACGGTAGGGGGAAGAAAAGGAGCCCTGTCCCCGAAAAGGGCCGAGACTGCCGCCTGCGATGGGGTAACCTGCCTCCCTTAGCAAACAGGTTCAGGCGGTCCCCAAATAGGCGTAGCCCTTTGAAGGGAAAACCAGTGAGAGTCTTCTTGGAAGCGCTGTCAGCTGCACACTGGCGCAGCCAAACCGAGCGGCGTATAGCCACTACCAGGGCAGAGGCTCTGCACACATCCTTATGGTATCATCCAAGGCAGAGAGGACATAAGCAACAAATTCCTTAACAACGAGAGAGTGCATTAAACTCTTGACACCAGGAGCACCTTCTAAGAAATTTCAAAGCAGGGTCCTAATAGCCACAGCTGTAATGGTAGAGGCACAAACTGGGCGCAGCGCCGTCCCCACACAGGCAAAGGTATGGGACGCCAGCTGATCAATCAGCTGGTCCTCGCTATCCCTCAGTGTAGTAGAATCAGGGGAATGCATGACAGAGGTGTTAGACAAACCCAGGATTGGGGCATCCACCTCTGGAGGGGATGACCAACGCTTCACCACATCAGCAGGAAAGGGATGCCTCTTTCCCAACTCTTAGGGACTCCGGGGAGCCTACTAGGACGCTCCCATTCCTTGAGCACGAGATTATTAAAATGAGCTTGCTCAGGGAACTCTAAACCTGGCTTAGCAATATTAAACAATTCCCTCTGCTGCTTAGGAGCTGCGACCGGGGGAGAGAGATAGATAGTATCTCAAAAATCTGAGCCAAAAGCCTATTAGTATCATCTGGGGCCCAGGGATCAGAGCCAGAATCATCATGACCCCTGGGCCTCTCATCAGATGACTCAGAGAATAACTCCCCTTCTTCCAAGGGGGTATAACCAGACAGTTCAAAGAACTCTTCAAGTGGACCAACACCCAGGATTTTCACTATCCTGGGTGTTGGTCCACTTCGCGGGGCACTCCCACGTGACTCACTCCACCAATCACCGTCGACGGACAAGCGGGCTCCGTCGACGGACAAGGTGAGAGCGGGCTCCGTCGACGGACAAGGTGAGAGCGGGCTCCGTCGACGGACAAGGTGAGAGCGGGCTCCGTCGACGGACAAGGTGAGAGCGGGCTCCGTCGACGGACAAGGTGAGAGCGGGCTCCGTCGACGGACAAGGTGAGAGCGGGCTCCGTCGACGGACAAGGTGAGAGCGGGCTCCGTCGACGGACAAGGTGAGAGCGGGCTCCGTCGACGGACAAGGTGAGAGCGGGCTCCGTCGACGGACAAGGTGAGAGCGGGCTCCGTCGACGGACAAGGTGAGAGCGGGCTCCGTCGACTGACAAGGTGAGAGCGGGCTCCGTCGACTGACAAGGTGAGAGCGGGCTCCGTCGACTGACAAGGTGAGAGCGGGCTCCGTCGACTGACAAGGTGAGAGCGGGCTCCGTCGACTGACAAGGTGAGAGCGGGCTCCGTCGACGGACAAGGTGAGAGCGGGCTCCGTCGACGGACAAGGTGAGAGCGGGCTCCGTCGACGGACAAGGTGAGAGCGGCGCCCGCCGCCTCTTGCGCGTGTCCCTCTTACAGGGAGCACGCCTGCCATTCACAAACGGCCGGTGCGCGCCCTGCTAGAGGGATGTGCGAGAGGCGGCGGCCGCCTGCGCCGTTGGAACGAGGAACAGGTAGGATTTGCGGGTGTCCTGGGGAGGTTTCACACAGCGGGGCCCCGCAGGCAGGGAGCTGATAGGCCCGGGAATCTTATATCGGGTGTTGGTCCACTTTCAGCCTCCATAGGGAAAAGAGTGACATCAGGCATCAAATGCCGCCTCTTGGCAGAGGCCTTACGCGCCATGGTGTTAGCAAGCAACTTTTCAACACTAGCCAGTCTAGCCGACACATCAGGCTGAGACTCCCCACTGGTATGCAGCTCAATGGGAGTCAGATTTAAGCTTGGGGGAGTAGGTGAAGCCATACGTGGCGCAGGCCCAGCTACTGGTGAACCAGGCTGCAGCGCAAGCACCTGCTGGGCACAAGGTACACAAACCCGCACATTGTCAACACTTGTAGGCAACACCCCACACGCTACACACAGCCGGCTTGTCCCGAAGGAACTCCGAGCACATTATCCTGAGACACCTCCATATGGCGATTATAGTGGCACAATAGGCCGATAGGGATTCACGCTATAAAAGCAACCCGGGATGCCTCAATAGCCCACTAGGGAAGTGGAGTAATTAGCATACTAGGCCTCACAAAGTTTAAATACTAAATAGAGGGGGTAGGGCCGGGAGAAACCAATGGAGTTTGGCCCGCCTGCAAGACATAAGCGAAGAAAAACCCAGCAACATGCATACGTGACATAGGGTCAATAAAACTGCCCGCGAGGGCACTCACGGGCCGCAGTAGGTAGGCGCCAGCCATGCAGCAGGAAGAATGAAATGGCGCCGAGTATACCTCGAGGGGCGGGCCACGGAGACAGTGATGCGGCCCCGCCCCCCGAAGAGCGCGAAGTTGCACACGTGAGCGCCTGAGGTAATGCGCAGTGGAAGCGCACACGCACGGTGGCGGCATATTCAAACCGCAACCAAGACTGTGCGGAGACAGAACTAAAGGCAACCAAGCACACCAACCAAGTGAAAGCACAAACACCCCCCCCCCCCCCGAGAACTACAAGGGAGAGCGAGTGAGGGCAGCGGCCACTTAACGTAGGGCCCACTGATAGACGGGGCAAGGGGCCAGGGAGGAGCCAATTTCGAGGTCTCTGCAGTCCAGCGCCATCTGGCGAAGTAATACCCAAGAGTAAAGAATCTTCTCTGGAGCAGGACGTACTGTATACTAAGAACAATAAGTGCATTGTTGTGGCTTTAGTTTTTACTGCCAGCACATATTGTGACCAGAAAAAGGGGGCGATACATGCTGCTTCCAGCCTGCCAGCACATAGTGTGACCAGAGAGAAGAGATGGGTTTCATAGCTGCAGAGAGAGAGGCATCCAAACAGGACGTCTGGGGAGGGAGTAGGACCAGGTGGAGATTGAAAGCTGAACGAGGAAGAGAATTTCCACACTAAGTAGACTGACATAGCTGGAGAGCGCTGGAGAGACTCAATGTAAGGAATGTAAGTTAAGCTACTGACATTTTTTTACTTTTGACTTGCCAATCAGTTTAAGAACCTAAGGTCAGGCACTTCTTTAGACTATTTGGAGATTCGGAGCTAGAGTGAGCCTGAATCGCTATGAGCGCTTGCCAGTTTGCAGAGTTTTGAATAAGTTTGCTTACAGGATTCAGTATGTATGGTCATCATGGGCAGGTGACAAAAGGAGCTGGATTTTAAAACCGAGCAGCGCTGTCAAAGTCTTACATGTTAATTAAGGCAGGGAAAATTTAAAAGCGCTACAGCAGGCAAAGGTCGGGTCGGGCTAAGTCAATCGCTGTCCTAAATGTTTTTCCGTTTTTAAATTGGAGAAATGGGAGGTTTACGGGAGGTGTGTGGGGCCACCCCCGTCCGAGTAGCCAGGTGCTGCTGTTGGCTTGGCAGTGGCCCGATTTTCCCACCACTGAAGCCATGCCCCCAAGCAATTTTTAGAGAGCCGATTGGCTCTCTCAAAATCGCTGCTGTGAGGAGGTGCAGCCGGCTGGCTGCATCGCATTGCCGAAACACTGTTCAGGTGTGTGCGCTCCCGTGCCCCAGCCATTCAGAAAGGCTGGGAGCGGCCTCACAGAAGCCAGGGATGCGGTGCCGGCAGAGAATGCGTAACGGGCACTGCTGGGTTCAGATAAGATCACAGATGCCCTGTGGGGTTTCACACAGCGGGGCATCCATTGTAGGATGTCCTGGGGGGGCAGGCTAGCAGCCGGGACTGGAATCTTTTAGATTCCAGGGCCCGGAAACGCAGGTTTTGACCCACTTTAAAAGGTTTTGTTCCGTCTGTGAACCCCCCCCCCCCCCATCGCCCTATTTAGACTCACTTCTGCCCCGTCCGACTGTGCCAGCGCAGGCTCCCGTTCCAATCAGACGCCCACTGAAGTGATGTAATTAGGCGAGCGTCTGTGAGTAAAGTGAATTGGTGAGTGAGAACGCACGCATCCACCAGTGTTCTTCGCTCCAGCCTGTCAGAATGGCTAGGGCGGTATCGGGCGCACAACCCAAGGAAGGGCCACTCTTGCTCCCCAGAGTAAGCAATCAGAGCAACCTTGACAAATTACATCAGTTCAGCGGGTGGATCTGATTTGACGAGAGCCCGCGCATTTGCCATTGAAACGGGGAAAGGAGAGTGATTACCCGAGCCCTGGGGGGGGGGGGGGGGGTTACAGCTGGAGAGTTTTGTTCCGCTTTAATATTTGGCATGTAAAACATTTAACTTTCTTGTTTGCCTTGAGTACTGCTTTAAAGATAACTATAAATGCAGCAAACTGATATTGACTGGCTATACTTTTAGACCATAGTAAAACACGTAAAATAAACATGTAGGTGAATGAATGGCACCCAACCCAAACCTGTCAACGAAACAATTCAGACATTCCCCACAGAGAGGAGAACACATGGAAGAAGTTTTCATCAACCGGTTTGGCCAAACCAATTGATCTGTCATGGTACATATTTACTACAGCTAATTTGTGCCCCTTCACAAATACATGGGTCTATTCAGAGCCAGGTGAGAATGCTCACTTTTTTAAAGAGAGAAAACTGCCATTGACTATAGGGTGTAAATTTTCACACGGCTCTGAATCAGCTCTGTGGTAGTTAAAGAAAGTCAATCTCGCTTAAAAAAAAATAAATAAATAAATAAATGAAAAAAAATCACTATAAAATAAATACTTCAAGGCCTAGCACACCCCGTCCATCGGAGTGAATAGAATGGGCGTGTCTGAGTTACTGTGACCGATGCAGAGAGGGTTGGAGAGCAGTTGGTGCCCTATGCCTGTCAGTGTTTGCGACACCCATTGAGTTTTTACTACCGGTAGGACTATTTTTTTCACTGAAGAAAAAAAGGGGAATTGAATGCACACTGGCAGAACAGGGTAGTCCCCCAACCCTGAAGAAAGTAGTAAATTTGGCAAAAGGTCCGCACCCTTTAAAATTCATCACTTTAATCAGTAATCGTTAAAAAATCTCCATATAATAAGCAGCCATTAAAAACAGTCATACCAGACCCCGGCAGATGAAGAAATACAGGATCCTCTGGCACGTTTCGGAACCTTATGGGTCCTTAATCTATTTTTTTTTAAACTGCCTGGACAGAACATTTAATGTACAAATTAAGGAAACCGTATCTGCTTATAGTTGAGGAACCAGAATTTTCGAGTTGGCTTGATTTACAGCAATTCAACCTACTGCCAGAAGACCCCCATTTTCTACCTACAGCAAGTCTATACCCCCAACAGGCTGAACCAAAACACAATTCAACCGCCCCACTACAAGAGATTTCTGCGATATTACATGGCAAGGCTAGAGACCAGACTCTACATTCAAGGTTTTCAATCTACTCAAAGCAGCTTCTGCCCTAGGTCAGTTCTGGATCCCAAAACCAGCATGTTACTTAAACTACACTTACAAAGCAATTTCTTGGAACCTCAACGGATGGAGAGAAGGTGGATTGACATAAATAGCAGATCTACACCCACTTTGCAGCTAACGGGTGTGGGGTGAGGAGGCATTGTGGCAGGCTCTGTGGGGGCATTCAGACTGCAGGAGCCCATCCCGTGCATCTACCCCGGCAGGGCTTCCGTTTATCTGCACTCAAAATGCAGCCGTACCAAAACTGTCCGCCAGCGGTCATGTTGGCAAGATGGCATTCTCTTCTCCGGCCACCAATAAAGGGCCGGCTCAATGGATTGGGAGGAGGTAAATGGACTTAAAGCAGATCTACTCCCATTTTTGCACCTAACAGGCAGCATTGTGACAGGCTCGGAGGGGGGGGGGGGGAATTCAGATTGCTGGAGCCACCCACGCATCAACCCCAGCAAAACCTACCTTCATCTGCAATCAAAATGCAGCCCCCCCCCCCAAATTGTCACGTGGACAAGGTGGTATTCTTTTTACCGGCCACCGATAAGGGCCAGCCCATGTGACTGCCTGTGGCCAGGTCCACTCCAATAAGAAGATGCTTTATAGTCTCTTCATGGGGCCTTTCCAGGAAAATGTGGAAAAGAAAAACCTCCTCACCTCTTGTTCCCCTACAGCGGTTCAGCCCTATTCTAGTAGTATGAAATTTTATGATGACCAAAGATCAAGTTTCAGGGCCTGCATGTCTGTGCAATGAATAAAGTGGATACACTCTCCGTGAGTAATGCAGGAACTCGCCTTCTATACATTTACCTGCAGCATAGAAAGGTGAGCCCCTGCATCACTCTCAGAGAGCACGTCCACTCCATTCATTGCAATGTAGGCAATGGCCTCGCCGCTCTACCTCCATTGCAATGAATGAATGGCAATGGCCTCACAGCTCTACCTCCATTGCAATGAATGGAGTGGAGACTGCTTCTCCTATGGAAACAGCTTGAAACGATCTTAGGACCCAGTAAGCAGAGTAGGATGGGACAGCTGCAGCGGAACAAGGGTAGAAGTTTTCTCCCCGTTTGCCTGAACAAACCCCCATTTAAACTCAATAAGAAATTTCATCTTACATTACGTACGCCATTCATATTTTATAAAAAGGAGAACATTAAAAATATTCTTGAACATTAAAATGGACCTTCACCCTGAATAAGAGCCGGTCTTATATGTTCCCTCCACCTTGTACATACAGATTGCCCACATTAATCCGGACCTTCACCCTGAATAAGAGCCTATCTTATATGTTTCCCCCATCCTGTACATACAGATTGCCCACATTAAAAAACATCCTACCTGCATCTACTGCATTTTGAGCCTTTAAACATCCAAGATGGCGGCCTATGGAGTCTCAGGCTGTCTGCAGACAGGAAGTGTCTTCTAACTGTGCTGCTCTGCATTCTGGGATTGCTATCCTTTTCCTGACCCCAGCTCTGCTTTGTCTGTGGAAATCACAGCTGTAACCCACCCCCTATACTTTTGACCCCCTCTCCTATCTCCAGTATGTGATGCTTCTGAGGCAAGATGGCGGCGCCTGTATCCTAGTCCTGAACAGAGTTGCAGGCCAGCGGGGGAAAGTAAGTGACTAAAAACGTAAAGTATATTAATTTTAGATGCTGGGGAATAGTTTAAAGGTTTAGGATTTTCATTAAATGATGCTGTACAACTGGTTTAATTGAATCACCATGTATTCAAATCATCAGTGATCCCACAAAGTGTAAATATCTTGCAGACGTGACCAAATATACTAAAAACAAACAAAAACAACATTCAAAACTGCTAATGAAGGTCACTCATCTAATTGAAGTACTACACACAAATACAACCTCTGGGTACCACATCTAGTATTTAAAAAAACATAACAAATGTAACACTGGTGGTGCTTCCCCTAGACTCCCAAATGCACATCCAATTAACAACCACCAACAAGAAAGAGTCTAGATATGGATGGGGCACTGACACCATATGAAAATTAATTAATCAATGATTTTATTGTATACCATAAAACCGATTTAAAAAAAACAACAAAAAAAAAACACACAACACAATTAAAAACAACACCATCCACACTGGGTCATGATAATGCATTCAATAATTATTCAAATATTGGCGGCAAACGTAAAATTAATAATGATAAATAAATAACTAATAGTTATTTGAATTATTTATCAGTCATTAATTTTTCCTTTGCCACCGATATTTGAATAATAATTTTTGAAATAATGAATAATGATAATTAAATCAATAAATAACGTTGTCATTCATTCTTGATTTTTCATGTTCCCCTGATAATTTAATAAATTAATGAATTAATAATGATAATCTAATAAAGCAATAAATAACTAGTTTTTTTTTTTTATTATTATCGTTATAATAATCATAATTAATTTTTCCTTTGCCGTCAGTATTTGAATAATTATTGAATGCATTATCATGGCCCAGTGTGGATGTTGTTTTTAATTGTGTTTTGTGGCGTTATGTGTGTTTTATGGTAAACCATAAAATCATTGATTAATTCATATTCACATGGTGTGTCAGTGCCCCATATCTAGACTCTTCTTGTTGGTGGTTGTTGATTTTCTCTAATTGAAGTACCGCAATGCATCCCACAACCTGCAAAACACTACTGCAAGGGGTCAGATAGCCAATAATTAGGTTTGCCAAAACAAAAACAACAATGAATTCGATATACTTGTATACACATAAGGTTAGAAGGGAAGGTGCATGAAGGGAAAATGCACGCATGCTATTTTCAACTGATATCGAGAACATATAGGCAGAAAAGCAGGTAAAGGTAACACTCGATAGCCGTGCATGGCAGCAATGTGTTGAGAAAAAAAAAGACAGGTTGCTGTGCCAAGAGCAAGTTGAGCATGCTGGATAGGCATCAAAGATGTGGAACTTGTAATGCGAACTGCATGCCTGCAATGGACATCTACAGTGCATGCTAGTGGTTCATTGCCCATGCCAACAGTGCATGCCGACAACAGATGAGTAGGCATGAGCGGTGTCAACAATATGAGGGTCATGCCAACGGTGCATTGGGGGAAGAAGTCTTCTTTACCTTTAAAGGTCAACATACTAATTTTGGAGTCTTGGGAGGATTCCGATTGATCTTGAATGTCAGTCATTTTTAACACTTCAAAGCTGCCCAACTGTGAGCACAAGATCTCTGGAGAGGATTCTGGGCTTTCGGAATTCCAGTCTTGAGTACCCTCTGCCAAAGCTCTTAGAGCTTCAATAGTTAGATTTTCTTGTACCTGGTTTTCTAGAGTTTCAGGCTCAGAAATGTGAACTGCTCCACAACAAGTTTCTGATAGGTCAACAAAGCCTTCACCGTGAGGGGATTCTGGGGTCTTCGTTGTAGAGCCATTGCTTTGCTCGTCATTGTACCGGGTTGATGGCTGGGCTTGGAAATGATCAGAAAGAGTCTTGTGGATGGTTAGGTCTTTCTTCTCAGTGTCATTTTTCTGCTGAGCATTTCGAAGCTCCACCCAACCGTCCTCGCCACGTTCTCTTTGTTCATATTCAGAACTTCTTACTCTCCAACCAGCATCGATAACCGTGTCGTCAGACTCTCCTGAACTGTCCATGTCTTCGTCGGCTTCTGCCCAACGGAGAACAGAGTTTAAGTCATGCAAACGTGCTTCGCTTTCTGTAGAGCCATTCGAGGTCTCAAATGTACCTCGAGATTCTAGACTTTGAATATAATCACTTTCTTCGGTTGAAGATTCAGGAGCACGCGCCAACAAAGCATCAGTACCAAAAAGATGTTTTTCCTTCGATTCAACAATGGAGATCTCATGCTCCAAGTCATCGTTATTTGGATCCACTCCGGAGTGTAATTTTAAATAACAAGACTCCTCTTTGTCGACAGACCAAACTGGGTTTGTGTAGCTGACTAGTGGCTCAGCCACTTCCTGATTGTAACAAGGTTTTAGGGCTGACATTGGTGGAAGCCCATAGTTAACAGCCTTCTCTTCACCTTCTTTGAAATCAAAGCCTGAGCTGTGTGCAATCATTTCAAAAGGAGACCCCGGTGATTCTGGACTGGGGTGTTTGGCATGGGATTCTGGAGAGAAGGTGTCAAAGAAAAGTCTGTAAAGACCACCCCACGAATAAATAACCTTTTTTAGACAGTGTCATTTACTACATATAAAAGAGGTTGACATTACAAAACACACAGAGAACCAAATCTGAATTAAAATGACACCGTGCCTAAATGAAGATGTCAAACCCTGACAGTCATTTTAAAGCAGAACAAATGCAGGGAATTTGACCTTCGCTGTGTGAAACCCCCAGGAAGCCCCCCCCCCCCCAGAAAACTCACCTCGTCAATCTCCAATGACGCATGCACGGGCTCTAGTCCAATGAGAGCTGTCTGCTATGACAATGTCATGTGGCAGAATGCTCTCATTCTAATCAATGAAAGCGCACACTGCCGCGACCCCGGCTTTGGTCTCCTGTCACAGCCATTCAGGTAGGCTGGGATGGGAACAGCAATACACCCACCCCATCCTACCTGAATAGCTGGGATGGGAGCATGACGCCGGAGACGTGGCAGCACATGCTCCCCATTGTAGATGAGCGCCGCCAGTGGAATGACGTCATAGCAGGAGGCTCTCATTGGATGAATGCCTGTGCAGCGTAGTAAGTTTTTGGGGCTTCCTTGGGGGGGGGGTTCACACACCAGGGCATGCCCATTCGAGATGCCTCAGAATATCCAGCAGCTGCCCCTGGAATCTAAAAGCTGGCCACTGGTGGCTTTTATTCTTCTTTAAGACATAGGCAGTACAAAAAGCTTATTATATAAGTACCGGCTGTACTCAAGTAACTTCTTGGGGTAAACTCATTGACCATCAATCCAACTCTCCATTCTTATGGCAATTTGGGATTTCTGCTGCCAAAAGGGAGGCCTTATAGGCCAGGGGAAGGGCTGATCGACAAATTAATCAGTTAAACTGTAAGTGGAATAACTTAAAGTGGGCCAAGAACTCCCGCTAGCTGGTGGGGAGCATCCAGAATGCTGGAGCTCCACCACTCTGCATATAACCCCCCAGAACATAACGAACGGAACACATAAATCTCGCCTTAACCTTGCTCCCCTATCAGGAATCCAGCACAGCGATTAGCACAATGGCAGCGCTGGTTACCCACATGTGAGCCAGGTGGCCAATCACTGCACAGGAATCCCAGCAGGGGGGAGAAAGGTTAAGGTGAGATTTAGCAGCGTTCCAGAGAGTTATGAGCCTTTGATTTGGTGGCGGGGACCAACACCACTCTAAAGAGGAACTCCAGTCAAAAATTACTATCCCAGGCCAGATTGCCCCACTGTGAATTGGTGCCGGAGAGAACGGGGGGGGGGGGGGGGGGCGTACGGATCTCCACCTTCTCCGGGTAGCATGCCGCACAGCAGAGTCCATTGCTGTTCAGCCGCTGGCTGTGAAAGCTCGATAGGTACCCAGGTGGCCCCGTTTTGTAGTTTAGCAGCCCCAATGCACAGCAGGCAAGATATCGGGGGAATGGCGCCGGATTCAGGGCGAGGTGAGATTTTGTTTTAGATTTGTAACCCTGTCCTGCCTCAGTGTCAGGGGAGAGAAGCAGGGCATGGGGTTATATATGACTGGACATCCCCTTTAGGAAACACGAGCAAGAAACTGATAGGAACGCCAGCGTTGGCAATTTGTAGCATGTTGCGGTCAGCCTGTAAGCATACCAACAATGCAGAACATTACAGCTGGCGGACTGATGGATTTATCCTACAGTGGCAGGTAAGTATTTAGCTTTTATAAACTTTGACCAGAGAAGTCCTTTAAAAATATACAATTCTGTTATTACTCACCTGTAGAATTGTTATTATGAGTATACAGTACGTCCTGCTCCAGATTAGAATCATTACACTTGGGTATTACTCCGCCAGATGGCGCTGGACTGCAGAGACTGCGAAATTGGCTCCTCCCGGCCCCTCAAATATCCGGGACCTCCCACAAATCCCCAGCATTGAAAAGCAGTTAACGAGAAGCCAGGAGAAAGAAAACTGAACCAACTAGTAACTGTTATTGTTATAATCACCATACAGGGGATCCTAGGATAATGCAAAACCAAGGGTGGGGTGGAGCAGGACAGACTGTATACTCATAACAATTCTACAGGTGAGTAATCACAGAATTGTATTATTCTTAGTATACAGTACGACCTGCTCCAGATATAGTACTTACACTTGGGACATCCAATAGCAGTGTCCATAAAGTAGGGTGGGATCCCCAAAAGGTAACAGCAGACAGGTCAGACCACTGCCACCTGCAGAACCTTGCGGCCAAAAGCAGCATCAGCTGAAGCCCTAACATCAACCTTGTAAAACTTTGAAAAGGTATGAACAGAAGACCAAGTAGCTGCCTTGCAAACTTGTTCAACAGAAGCCTGGTGCTGAAAAGCCCAAGAGGCACCAATAGCACGAGTGGAATGAGCAGTAAAGCGGAAGGGAGGATTCTTCCCCTTAGTGTAGGCCTGAATCACAGCCCGACGGATCCATTTGCTGATAGTAGACTTGGCAGGAGCCAAACCCTTCCTGGGACCAGAAGGGAGCACAAAAAGAGCATCAGTTTTTCTGAATGGTGAGGTAACCACCAGATAGTACTTCAGACACCTAATCACATCCAAGGAATGCAAGAACCTCTCCTTAGCGTTACTAGGATTAGGGCTCAAGGAAGGAAGAACAATGTCCTGATTCAGATGAAAGGCAGACACGACCTTAGGCAGGAAATCTGGCTTGAAGCGAAACACCACCTTGTCCAGGTGTCTCTCTCAAAGTAGGGGGGCTGGATGGAAAGCGCCGCCAACTCAGACACACGCCTAACAGAAGTGATAGCCACCAAAAAGACGACCTTGAGAGTAAGAATGGCCAGGGCAGCCTCCTGCACAGGCCCAAAGGGAGCACCCTGCAAGGCAGACAAGACCAAGTTCAAATCCCAAACAGGCAACATAGGCTTACGTGGAGGACGCACATGAGTAACCCCCTGGAAAAAAGTCCTGATCAGAGAATGCTGTAGGCACGCCAAACCCTATAGTAAACCCTATAGTAAATGGAAGAAGACGACTTCTTCCTAGCCCTGATCATGGTGTTAACAACAAAGGCAGCCAGCCACTTTTCCATCAAGATGGAGGTTTCAACAGCCAGGCCGTCAAAGCCAGAGTTTGTAAATTAGGGTGGCGTAAATGTCCCTGAGTGAGCAGGTCTGGAACTCTGGGCAGAGCGTACTGATCTACTGCCAGCTGCCCTACATCAGCAAACCACACTCTTCTTGGCCACCTGGGAGCCACCAGGATAGCTGGCACCCCTTCCTGAGCTATCTTGCGCAGAACCCTGCCCAACAGGGGGAATGGGGGAAAGACATACAGAAGCTGAAAGTCCTGCCATGACATTGCTAGAGCATCTGTGGCCAAGGCCAGAGGATCCTGGGATAGGGAGACAATGGCCGGGAGCTTGTGATTGTGACGGGATGCAAACAGATCCACATCTGGTTGACCCCAACGGTGACACAGATTGAAACACCCTGTCGCAGAGGGACCACTCTCCCAGGCGAGAGGTCCCCCTGCTCAGAGAGTCTGCCTGCAGATTCTCCACCCCCAGAATGTACACAGCTGAGATGCAGGGAACATTGTCCTCCGCCCAGGACAGGATCTGAGACGCTTCCTTGAGGGCCCCCTTGCTCCGGGTCCCTCCCTGATGATTGATGTAGGCAACCGCCGTCTGGTTGTCTGAGCGTACCTGAACAGGCCGGCCCCGAAGGTGTTGGGTCAAGTAAGCCAGAACCAACCTGATTGCCCTCAGTTCCAGAATGTTGATAGGTGTGTGGGCCTCCTGAGGGCCCTACCGCCCTTGGAACTGTAGGGACTTCCAGAAGTCCCCCCCAACCTGTCAGACCGGCATCCGTGGAGACCATCTCCCAGCAGGGGGCCAGAAAGGATCTGCCCACCAACAGGTTCCTGGAGTCCAGCCACCACGAGAGGGACCACCTGACTAGGGGGGACAGAACAAGGACCTGGTCCAGGGACGCAGGATCCTTGTCCCATACTGACAAGAGGTGGAGTTGCAGAGGCCTCATGTGAAAATGGGCATAAGGGACCGCCCCGAAGCATGACACCATCAGGCCCACCAGCTGCATTCCCTGCCTGATGGAGGGATGAGGGCAAGACAGCAGGAACTGAACCTGCGCTAGCGGACTGTTCACCTTCTGCTGAGGAAGAAAAAATACCATTTTGTGAAATACTCACCTGTAAAATGGGTATTATAAGTATGTCACACACCCCGCTTCAAGATATCCATAACATGTGGGTAATACCGACCTGAAGAGGGCGTTCCTGCAGAGATGATAGAAAAAGAAAGCCCCTCCCTGATCCATAAATACCTGGGACCTCCCACTCATTACCCAGTATAAATAAAGCAGTAAGGTAAGTGACCAGGAAGAGGCAAATATAAGTTAAAACAACGCAAAGTTCACAATATAAAGGATCCAGAACCCCAGAAGGGCGGGTGAAGCGGGGTGTGTGACATACTTATAATACCCATTTTACAGGTGAGTATTTCACAAAATGGTATTATTCTAAGTAGGTCACACACCCCGCTTCAAGATATCCATAACATGTGGGACATCCAATAGCAGTGTCCATAAAAGGGCGGGGATCCAAAACAAGGCAACAATATACAACTTAAACCACAACAGCTTGCAGAACTTTGCGGCCAAAAACAGCATCCGCTGAGGCCCGAACATCAACCTTGTAAAACTTGGAAAAAGTGTGAACAGAGGACCAAGTAGCAGCCTTGCAAACTTGTTCAACAGAGGCCTGGAGCTGAAAAGCCCAGGACGCCCCAACCGCACGAGTAAAACGAGCAGTGACACGAAAAGGGGAACTCCTCCCCTTGGCAGAATAGGCCCCAATGATGGCCTGACGAATCCATTAACTAATGGAAGATTTGGCAGGAGCCAAACCCTTCCTAGGCCCAAAGGGCACCACAAAAAAAGCATCAGTCTTACGAAAGGAAGACGTAACCACCAGATAATATTTCACAACACGAACTACATCCAAGGAATGCAGCGCCCTTTCCTTGTCGTTGCTGGGATTAGGACATAGAGAAGGCAGAACAATGTCCTGATTCAGATGAAAGGCAGAAAACACCTTAGGAAGAAAATCCGGCTTGAAACGAAAGACAACCTTGTCCTGATGCCTTTCGAAGTACGGAGCTTTAATGGATAAAGCCACCAACTCAGAAACACGCCTAACCGAAGTGATAGCCACCAAAAAGGCCACCCTTTGAGTAAGTGAAGACAAAACAACCTCATTCAAGGGCTCCAATGGAGGACCCTGAAGACCAGAAAGAACCAGGTTCAAATCCCAAACTGGAACAAAGGGCTTCCTAAGAAGCCGTACATGCGAAACTCCTTGGAAAAAGGTCTTGACTAAGGGATGAAGTGCAAAGGACCTTTGAAAGAACACCGCCAGGGCAGAAACCTGCCCCTTCAAGGCACTAAGTTGAAGCCCCAGATCCAGACCCTGTTGAAGAAACTCCAGGATTCTGGAAATGGAGAACTCCCGACAAGAGAAAGACCTACTTTCACACCAGCCAATATAAGACCTCCAAGTCCTATAGTAAATAGTAGAGAAAGAGCGCTTCCTGGCGCTAAAAGGGTCTGAATCACCGCGTCAGAAAGACCTTCCTCCTTCAAGATGGCGGATTCAGCAGCCACGCCGTCAAAGCCAGCGAAGGTAAAGAGGGATAGAGTAGCCGACCCTGGGTGAGCAGGTCCGGCAGTAGAGGCAGAACGAACTGATCCTCTGCCAGTCTTACCAAGTCTGCGAACCAAACCTGCCTTGGTCACCTTGGTGCCACCAGAATCACCGACGCGCCCACCAGGGCCAGCTTGCGCACCACTCTGGCTACCATTGGAAACGGAGGGAACAGGTAAAGAAACCCCAGATCCCTCCAGTTCAGGGACATGGCATCCACCGCCAGGGCCAGTGGATCCTGCGAGAGAGACACAAATACCGAAAGCTTGTGATTGTGACGAGAGGCAAAGAGGTCCACCGCCGGGAACCCCCACCTGAGACAAATCGAGCGAAACACCTGGGGACTAAGAGACCACTCCCCCTGGCGAGAGGAGGTCCTGCTCAGAGAGTCCGCCTCCATGTTCTCCACTCCCGGAATGTAGACTGCTGAGATACACGGGACGTGGCTCTCCGCCCAGTCCAGAATCAAAGACACTTCCCTGAGGGCACTCCTGCTGCGAGTCCCTCCCTGGTGATTGATGTAAGCAACCGCCGTCAGATAGTCCAACCGAACCTGAACTGGCAGGCCCTGCAACTGATGAGTCAAACGAAACAGAACCAACCTGATGGCTCTCAATTCCAGAACATTGATGGGCTCGTGAGCCTCCTGAGGGCCCCACAGACCCTGAAACTGAAGATCCTTCCAGACACCCCCCCCAACCTGACAGACTGGCATCCGTGGGGACTGTCTCCCAACACGGTGCCAGAAAAGATCTGCCCCTCGACAGAATGACAGACCCCAGCCACCATTGCAGGGATCGATGAACTCGGGGGGTCATCCGGAAAGACTGATCCAACGATAGAGGAGACTTGTCCCAAACCTTCAACAGATAAAGCTGGAGAGTCCTTGTGTGAAAACGCGCAAAGGGAGCTGCCTCGAATGAGGCCACCATCAACCCCACCAGCCTCATCCCCAGCCGGATGGCCGGACGAGGGACCGACAAGAGAAGGCGAACCAACTCCTGAATCAAAGAACCTTGGCCTGGGGCAGAAACACCCTGGCCTGCAAAGTATCCAGAGACATTCCCAGAAAGGTCACTACCCTGGACGGGGACAGAGATGACACCGTTCTGGTATCCAACCCTACTCGGCTGACGGAATTAGCATATCGGCCAAATAGGGCACAACGCGGATACCCTGAATCCTGAGTAGAGCCATAACCCCCGCCAGCACCTTGGTGAAAACCCGAGGAAAGACCGAAAGGGAGTGCCACAAACTGAAAATGCTGATCCTCCACCACGAACCTGAGAAACCTCTGGTGTGCTGGAAAAATCAGAACGTGCAGGTAAGCATCCCTGATGTCTATGGACATCAGAAAGTCCCCCTGACGAAGAGAGTGGATAGCCGAACGCAGCGTTTCCATGCGGAATTACCGCGGCCGGATGAACCTGTTGAGAAACTTCAGATCCAAGATGGGTCGGACCGATCCGTCCTTCTTGGGTACCGTGAACAGATTGGAATAAAAGCCCCTGCCCTGGTCTGAGGGGGGGCACTGGGCAAATGACAGCCATGTCCAGAAGACTCTCTACTGCCACCAGGAGCCCCTGCGCGGCCAGAGGTTCCGAAGGCACCCGAGACCTGAAAAATCTGGGAGGGGGCCGGAGCTCGAACTCCAGCTTGTAACCGGAAGACACCACTTCCCGGATCTGTGTCGCAGCTGTCCCCCCCCACCCGCATGGGTGAGGGCGCCCCCTCATTGCTGAGCTGGCTTAACAGCAGGTTTGGGCTTAGAGCCCCAACTGTATCCTGGACGGGCACGTCCTCTGCCCCTGTTCCCGGAAACTCCTCCGGAAGAGGGGAATGCAAATCCCCTGCCAGATCTGACCCCACAAAAGGAAGGGGTAAAGGAAAGCGCCCCCCGAAAGGGACGGCGTTGTTTCTTGCGTTGAGGTAACCTACCACCCTTGGTGACAGAAACCAATTCCTCTCCAAAGAGCGGTAATCCAACAAAAGGTAGAGCCGTCAGCGACTTTTTGGACATAAAATCGGCCGCCCACTGGCGCAACCACACCGACCGCCGAATAGTCACCAGCAGAGCCAACGTCCTACCACACATCAAAGTGTCATCCAAGGCGGCTAATACAAAAGACAAAAACAACTCACACCTTTTAAGGCCAAGGAACTCGTCACTACCAGGGCGAAGCCCGGAAGAAGTCAACAGGCCCCTGACCACGGACCTGGCGGCCACCACCATCAGCGCCGAAGCACAAACGGGCCGCATGGCTGACCCAACGCTAGCAAAACCATGACAAGCCATCTGGTCAATGCGTTTATCCTCTCCATCTTTGAGAGTGGAACAATCGGGATTATTTAAAACAGAAGTGTTGGACAACCCCAAAACCGGTGCATCCACCTCGGGGGGGGGGGGGGGGTCGACGCCCAACGCTTAACCATATCCGAAGGGAAGGGATATTTCTCATCCCACCCTTGAGGAATACCAGGGAGCCGAGCCGGCCTGTCCCACTCCTTAGCAATAATTGTTTGTGTTTTTGATTAGGAAATTCCAAGCGCAGCCTGGGTTCCTAGAAAAAAACTCCCCCTTCTGCTGTGGAGCCTCCTCGGGAGGAGAAATAGCCAAAACCTCAAACATCTGAGCCAGAGCGTTAGGAGTATCCGAGGATCTCCCCAAGTCCCCCAGCTCAGCATCAGCGCCAACAAACTGCTCATCGTCTGAATTATCAGAGTCCTCATAAACCTCCCCTTCCACTAGCGGGGAATAATCAGAATAATCCAGATTATTAACATCAAGGTCATCCACCGGCGGGGCCGGCGACAAGTGCTTTCTCTTCGCCGGAGCCTTACGGGCGACCGAGCTGGAGATTAATTTTTCAAGGTTGGCTAATCTGGCGCACATCTCAGATTGTAGCTCCCCACCCATGACAACGTCACACGGGGTACGTATCAAGCTGGGAGGAGGAGAAGAAGCGACCGGCGGTGCTGACCCAGACGCCTGGGGTTCGGACTGCCATGTAATAGTTTGCTGTGCACAAGGTATACACAGAAGTACATCATCCCCAGTAAGGATACCCCATACAACCTACACTTCCGGAATTGTCCCGAGGGGATCCCGAGCCCAGTATCCGGGGATGCCTCCATATGGTGAACTTATAAGTAGTCGCTATGACCAGGGGAATTACGCGTATAAGCAACCCGGGATGCCCCTTTAATGTCCCAAGTGGGAGGATTTGAAGTAGGTAAAGTTAACCCAGGAACCCTAGGACCGGGAGAAACCCCCTAAACCTAACGTAGGGCTACCTGCAAGACACAATAGAATAATCTAGGAGCACATCAAAAAGGACAAGGAATAAAAAAAAAAAAAAAAAAAAAAAAGACATGGGGCCCGCAGGGCCACTCACAGTGCTTCCTCCTTTCAAGATGGCGTCCACCTCACAGGAGCCAGCAGCAGCAGCACGGAGGCAGAAGGAGAAGGGGGGCGTGGCCAGCGCGGAGCGCGCGATTGTCCATGGCCCCGCCCCCCCTCCATGTCATGGCCAGGCTCCGCGGCGGCGCCTGCCGAACGGGGGCGGGCCTCGGCGTCCCGCCGAAAGCCCTGTCCTGCCCCCTGTAACACAAGCGTGAGGGGAGCTCTCCCCTCACGACACAAGACCTGGCCAAAGACCGGCGCCGCAGCGGTATGCGGCGGCTGCGGCGCCGGAAGGCAGACAGGCAGGATGGAGGAGGGCGGGCCGCGGCGACGCTCCGACGCCCGGCCCCGCCCCCCCCCCCGGCATGTGAGGAGACGATCTCCTCACCCGCGCGCCGGCAAGGTGACAGGGTACCGGCGCCGCGGTCAATGGCGGCGGCCGCGGCGCCGGTACAAGGTAAAGACACCGCATACAGGCGGGCTGCGGCGACGTGCCAGCGCCCGGCCCCGCCTGCAAGTAGAAAGCTGAGGAGAGGGATCTCCTCAGCCAGCAATAAAACAGTGAAAAGCACAAATACACACTACACATTAATAAAGGCCCCCCAACACCCCCCCCCCCCCCCTCGAGGAGAAGGGCATCCGGAGAGGGGAACACCACCTGGGGTGAAATGGCCGAGGGACAGGGCATCCCAAACCGGGGTCACCAGCCCGGATCACCGCCTACCCTCTGATACAGGGTCTCACGGTGGAGCATAGCTCCTGGGCACCTAATGTGCCATTCTACCCTCGCCCAGACCTCAGCCAAGGCTGGGAGGCATGTATAGTAATAATAAGGCATCTGGGCGGAAATAGAACAAAAAGCGGGCCGGGAATAATCCCGGCTACCTCAAGTCCCCCTGTGCAAGTAGGAGACATCATCTTCTGACTTGCTCGCCGTCTGCAGAGATGGAAAACTGGGTAATGAGTGGGAGGTCCCAGGTATTTATGGATCAGGGAGGGGCTTTTTTCTATCATCTCTGCAGGAACGCCCTGTTCAGGTCGGTATTACCCACATGTTATGGATATCTTGAAGCGGGGTGTGTGACATACTTAGAATATCCTTGCCTGAACTGTATCCAGATTAATTCCCAGGAAGAGCGTCACCAAGGAGGGAGACAGGGATGATTTGGGATGGTTGATCACCCAGCCAAATGACTCCAGAGTGGACACTACTAGCCGAGTATCCAGCTCTGCCTGTTGGAGGGACTGAGAAGTGATGAGAATGTCGTCCAAATAGGGCAGCACGCGAATGCTCTGAGCAGAGACATCACTTGGTGAACACTCTGGGAGCTGAAGTGAAACCGAAGGGCAATGCCACAAATTGGTAGTGCTGATCCTCCAGAGCGAACCTGAGGAATCTTTGATGACCTGGAAAAACAGGAATATGAAGGTAAGCATCCTTGATGTCCACAGAGGTCATGAAGTCCCCTGGACGCAGGGAACTGATGGCAGAGCGCAAAGTTTCCATGCGAAAGCGCCTGCACCTGACAAACTTGTTGAGGATCTTCAAGTCCAGGATGGGCCTGACTGACCTCTTTTGGGCACAGTGAAAAGGTTGGAATAGAAACCCTTGCCCCTTTCTCGTAAGGGGACCTGACAGATGACCCCCAGCTCCAGGCTTTGCACCGCCAGCCTGAGCTGACATAGGGTCCCGAGACATCTGGGATCTGATGAATCTTGAGGGCGGCCAGGCAGCAAACTCTATCTTGTAACCGGAGGACACTACCTCCTGAATCCACCGGTCTGAGACATGAAGCCTCCAGACGTGAGCAAAATGCTGAAGCCGTCCCCCCACCCGGATGGGCGAGGGCGCCCCTACATGCCTGAGGGGGCTTGGGAGAAGACTTAGGCTTGGAGCCCCAGGATGAGCCAGGGTGTCCACGTCCTCTGCCCCTACCCCAGAAATCTTGGGGCTGGGTATACCTCGAGGGGCGGGCTGCGGAGACAGTGAAGCGAAACGCGCCACCCGTGGGCCTCGCCCCCCCCGAAGAGTGCGAAGCAGCAAACGTGACAAGCAGCCAATAACAGCACACCAGCGCCTGAGGTAATGCCGCCACGAACCGCGTAACACAGTGGAAGCGTGCGCGCGGCGGCATATTCAAAAACGCAACCAGTGCAACCAAGTCAGCGTGGAGACTGACACCAACCAGAAGCACATAATACAGTGAAAGCACCAAGGCATATACACCCCCCCCCCCCCCCCCCCGAGAGCTGCAAGGGAGAGCGAGGGAGGGCAGCGGCCACTTAACATAGGGCCCGCCGATACACAGGGGGGAGGGGCAATAGGGCGGGAGGGGCATCCCACAGAGGCTCACCATATGGCTATACCGCCTACCCTTTGGTGGGGGATTGCGGTGGAGCAGCGCTCCTAAGCACCTGACAGCGGTGCTGCCTACCATCACCCGGACCAGCGCAGCCAAGGCTGGAAGGCACATTAAAAATGGAACAGGTGGGAATAGTCCTACAGGGCTGCATGCTAATAGCCCCGCTCACCTGCGAGAAGAGAGAGCCATCTTCTTGTCCTTCGCAGTCCAGACTGCAGAGAAATTCTGGGGATTTGTGGGAGGTCCCGGGTATTTGAGGGGCCGGGAGGAGCCAATTTCGCGGACTCTGCAGCCCAGCGCCATCTGGCGGAGTAATACCCAAGTGTAATGATTCTTATCTGGAGCAGGACGTACTGTATACTAAGAATAAATAGACAACTAAGCTAAACAGTTGTTCTGCAATTCTTTTCTATCGCCATTGCTGCTAAGATTATCTGGGCCTCCAGGCTCCTCAGAGGCTTAGGTGACCTGAAGAGAAGACGATTGTGGGTTTCACCATCATATTCATTTCTTTTAGGGGCTAGGCATACCCCATATTATAAAAAGCACTGTAGCATGTATCAAGCACTGTACATGTAAAAAAAAAAATATATATAGATTTTATTTCATGTCTATTAAAAACATTTCATTTTGTACATAGTCCTTTAAAAAGGACATTTATAACATTAAAAACAATTATGCCGATTGTTGTTCGCTTCGTTCATTATTTCTGCATTTTCCCTTTGTTATATGAATTCCTGGGTAAACAGGTTTCGCCCCCTGGGTGTTATCAATACCCCTAATTACATATATACGTATAAGAAGGTTGCCGAGGAATAAATGTTTTGGATCTCAAATATTAATGAATTATTATTAAATGACCAATATTATTGATATATAGGTAAGTTGGATGAATGTGGAAGCTGTGGATGTGTACCTGCTGTTTATTATTATTTTCATCTGGAGGTGGAAATATATATATATATATATATGATATAAAAGGTTCATTATAGTCATATGCAGACTCAATGAATGTTTGGGTTATGTCTGAGTTCCATGTCAGTAATTACCTGATGTGTGAACTTTCAACCTATTTATTCTAGCGTTTAATGACGGCTTTTTTGTGACAGGAAGACTGAGGGGCAGTTAGGAGGAGAAATTTGGGTTGACCAAAGGAATAACATTTAAAGTGGACCAACACCCAGGATTTTCACTATCCTGGGTGTTGGTCCACTTCAGCGGGGCATCCGAGATCAGGATGCCCCGATGTGTGAAACCCCCCCCCCCCCCCAAAAAAAACGTACCTTTTCGGCGACGGACAAGCCGCCGCCTCCCGCGCGTCCCTCTTACAGGGCGCGCCCGTGCCGGCCATTCACAAACGGCCGGCACGGGAGGTGGCGGCGGCTGATCAGTCGCCAATCAGGTAAGGTTTTTTTGGGGCTTTTGGGGGGGTTTCACCCCGCGGGACATCCCGATCTCGGATGCCCCGCGGTGAGGGAGGTGTTCGGCCCGGGAATCTTATAGATTCCCGGGCCGATCACCCCTGGGTGTTGGTCCACTTTAAGCAGGGAATTCGGGAGAAGGAGCTCTCTTTTCTCGCACAGCAGACATGAGGAACGCAGGCAGTATAGCCGAACCCATGCGGGGGATGGGCAGAAGACAAAGGCCCTGCTTTAAAGTGGACCAACACCCAGGATTTTGACTATCCTGGGTCTTGGTCCACTTCGGTGGGGCACCCCCGATCGGGGTGCCCCGCTGTGTGAAACCCCCCCCCCCCCGAAAAACTCACCTCTCCCCGCGCCGACGGACAAGTGGCTCCTCCGCCGCCGCCTCCCGCGCGTCAAGAGTTCACAGACGGGCGGGCGCACGTCTAGAGGGAGGCGGCGGTAAGGAGATAAGGTAAGGAGTTTGGGGTGTTTGGGGGGGGTTTCACCCCGCGGGACATCCCGATCTCGGATGTCCCGCGGGGAGGGAGGTGATCGGCCCGGGAATCGATCACCCGTGGGTGTTGGTCCACTTTAATAAGCTTTTTGTATGGGACACTCTGCTTACATTTTGGACATTGTAACTTCCATCATATTCGCACTGCTCATATTATTACTTTTTATGTAACGCAACTTGCTTTATTTAAATTAAATCCACTCATTGATTTTTGGTTTTGGCCCAATACTTGATTTGTGAACTACAATAGCTGAGATTATACATGGATGGCCCAATAGTCCTTGTAAAGTATAAAAACAAAGAATCCAAACTTCTTTCAACATATGATGTTTTTTGCTCAACCACTGATGGTCGAGTGCAGATTAGCGGATTAGCCCAATGTATATCATGTAATCCTTTTAAAGGACTATTTACAAAATTAAATGTTTTTAATAGATATGAAATAAAATGTATATTTTTACATGTACAATGCTTGATGTGGTCAAACACACGGGTTTTTCATGCCTAGCCCCTAAAAGAAATTAATATGGTTACACTATACACTATAAGTAGGGATTGGTCACTGAATAGGTGAACGGCTTTGGAAATAACCTATTTCTTGGGTTTCACTATTAGACATGTGCAAACTGTTGGCGCAGATGACAGGGATCTCAGTAGCAACAGAAGCAGGAGTATATCACTTTCAGTTCCTGCTTTTTACTGCTGCTGTACATCTGAGTGTTTTTTTTTTCTTTATTTGGAAGAGGGCAGCAAAAAGTACATGTATCCAAACCATTCTTTGCAAGTGAACAATTCTTTGCAAGTGAACATGCACAAAGGGCTGTTAAAGTGAAATATCGGACAGTGCGCAAACGTACTTCGTCAGGCAAACGTGAAAAGAGGGCAAACACAAGCCAGCAATATCAATTAAACCATTATAGCCAATTTGTCCATCACCGTATACAGCTGAACCGCTTCCTCACATGAAGCGCCTAAGGCAGGAAATAACAAACCTACCTACAAACCTGGAGGTTTGCATTGATGAAAGTCTACAGTCTATTCTTGATTTTCAATGCAAGAAAATTTAGAACTGGTAATTTTGACCTCCTCCACTAACTTTCTAGGATATGCGGACAAGGGGCTCTTTTAAAAATTGTAGTCAAGGCAAACATCACACAAAATTATGACATTTTAGTCAGGTGTTCTACCTGACAAATAAGTTTGATTCCCATTGAACCATTAATGAAATTTTAAAGCAGGCTTCAGTCGGACCTCTAAACAAAAAGAAAGGTAAATTGCTTCTACTCTTATGAGAAGTGGAATAAGCAGTGTGAGAGGGCTTAACCCCATGCAGATGTTGCGGAATGGGTCGATTCAGAGCCAGGTGACAAATCTCACTTCTTTTATAGGAGAGAAAACTGCAATTCACTTTCATTGTCTACCTTGGGGCTGATTCAGAGCCAGGTGAAAATTTAACCCGAGGCAGGGCTACAGATGTCAAAGTTATATTGCCAGAATCATTATAAACTAAACTAACCCCATGTTTCTCATGTCCTCTGTGATGGGGGTGGCAGGGCTGAATCATATGAAATGACACTGGAGTGAGCTGGAATGGAGGGGGGGGGTGTCAACTTGACATAAGCCTCAGGATTGTATTTCTGGTCAGGATTGGGGAAGTTTGACTGGTCATCACACTTCTGAAGCCTCGATTCAGACAAAATGCTAAGCTTTCCCTGTTCTGTCTGTGTAATTGGCTGCTGGTGCTCCATTTACCATTTTGCTGGCTTACAAATTGTCCCCAAAGTCTGCTGTGGGGGATTTAGATTGGAGGCGTTCTTTAAAGTGGACCAAAACCATGGATTGTCACAATCCCCAGTTTGGGGTGCCCCACTGTGTGAAACCCCCCTCCACTTACCTCTCAAGCCTACACTGCGGGCAGCCAGCTCAAATCCTAGATAGGAAAAATGATTTGTGGAGTTTTCTTTTCCAACTGTGCCAGGCTCTTGGTCTGGTTTAACAGACAACACTACATGAATTAAAGCCCATATTAGGGTAAAATAACAGCCTACACTCCCAATTCTGCTGATAGAAGACATACCCCCCTTCACCAGGGCAGGCTCCAGTGCGCTTTCCTGAGGCTAGTGGTGCGCATCAGGAAGCTTTTCCAGCCACAGGGGGAGCTATTGTTCCCTAAGACAGCCAATAACAGAAGGAGGGACATACAGTCAGGGCCAGAAATATTTGGACAGTGACACAATTTTCGCAAGTTGGGCTCTGCATGCCACCGCATTGGATTTGAAACGAAACCTCTACAACAGAATTCAAGTGCAGATTGTAACGTTTAATTTGAAGGGTTGAACAAAAATACCTGATAGAAAATGTAGGAATTGTACACATTTCTTTACAAACACTCCACATTTTAGGAGCTCAAAAGTAATTGGACAAATAAACATAACCCAAACAAAATATTTATTTTCTCAATATTTTGTTGCAAATCCTTTGGAGGCAATCACTGCCTTAAGTCTGGAACCCATGGACATCACCAAACGCTGGGTTTCCTCCTTCTTAATGCTTTGCCAGGCCTTTCCAGCCGCAGCCTTCAGGTCTTGCTTGTTTGTGGGTCTTTCCGTCTTAAGTCTGGATTTGAGCAAGTGAAATGCATGCTCAATTGGGTTAAGATCTGGTGATTGACTTGGCCATTGCAGAATGTTCCACTTTTTTGCACTCATGAACTCCTGGGTAGCTTTGGCTGTATGCTTGGGGTCATTGTCCATCTGTACTATGAAGCGCCGTCCAATCAACTTTGCAGCATTTGGCTGAATCTGGGCTGAAAGTATATCCCGGTACACTTCAGAATTCATCCGGCTACTCTTGTCTGCTGTTATGTCATCAATAAACACAAGTGACCCAGTGCCATTGAAAGCCATGCATGCCCATGCCATCACGTTGCCTCCACCATGTTTTACAGAGGATGTGGTGTGCCTTGGATCATGTGCCGTTCCCTTTCTTCTCCAAACTTTTTTCTTCCCATCATTCTGGTACAGGTTGATCTTTGTCTCATCTGTCCATAGAATACTTTTCCAGAACTGAGCTGGCTTGTTGAGGTGTTTTTGGGCAAATTTAACTCTGGCCTGTCTATTTTTGGAATTGATGAATGGTTTGCATCTAGATGTGAACCCTTTGTATTTACTTTCATGGAGTCTTCTCTTTACTGTTGACTTAGAGACAGATACACCTACTTCCCTGAGAGTGTTCTGGACTTCAGTTAATGTTGTGAACGGGTTCTTCTTCACCAAAGAAAGTATGTGGCGATCATCCACCACTGTTGTCTTCCGTGGACGCCCAGCCCTTTTTGAGTTCCCAAGCTCAACAGTCAATTCCTTTTTTCTCAGAATGTACCCGACTGTTGATTTTGCTAATCTAAGCATGTCTGCTATCTCTCTGATGGATTTTTTCTTTTTTTTCAGCCTCAGGATGTTCTGCTTCACCTCAATTGAGAGTTCCTTTGACCGCATGTTGTCTGGTCACAGCAACAGCTTCCAAATGCAAAACCACACACCTGGAATCAACCCCAGACCTTTTAACTACTTCATTGATTACAGGTTAACGAGGGAGACGCCTTCAGAGTTAATCGCAGCCCTTAGAGTCCATTGTCCAATTACTTTTGGTCCCTTGAAAAAGAGGAGGCTATGCATTACAGAGCTATGATTCATAAACCCTTTCTCCGATTTGGATGTGGAAACTCTCATATTGCAGCTGGGAGTGTGCACTTTCAGCCCATATTATATATATAATTGTATTTCTGAACATGTTTTTGTAAACAGCTAAAATAACAAAACTTGTGTCACTGTCCAAATATTTCTGGCCCTGACTGTACCTTCTGTTGTGAGCTCAGTAGTGGATCAGCTGGCCAGGGGGATTTAGGCTGTTATTTGGTCCCACAGATGCTTAAAACAACTTTTCAGAAAGCCTCATTACTGGGACTTGTTTGAGACCTTTAAATATGTGAAAAGGACTGAATAAGGTTCAGGAGGGAGGTGTTTTTAAGAAGAAACCTAATGATAGAACAAGGGGGCACAACCTAAAGCTGGTCAGGGGGAAGATCAAGAGCAATGTTAGAAAATATTTTACAGAAAGTGTAGTAGATGCTGGGAACAAACTTCTTCACCAGCCTTCATGGGACTCTGAATTCGTAACATTTGCCTAGAACTTTTTAAGAACAGATTTGTTAAACCTAAAATATCTGTAAAAGGTGCCAGAATCTGCTATTGCGCCAACTAATTAGCTTTGTGTGATGCACCCCATGGAATCACACAATGATTAGGGCCTATTAATTAGCATGCACACAATAGCAAGCATTGTTTTCCCAATTACTTGAATACCAGAGCAGGTTTAGTTGGCAATAAATACTATTTCCAATCATAATCCATTTAAATAATAAATATGATAAAATAATTGTTGACTGCATTTCATTTGCATCCAGATAACATTTCTATATGATAATAGTGCAATAGTGGCAATTGTGTGCCAATGCACACATGGAATTCTTCCTCTGCTTTTACCCATCTGTGCACTGTGAACAACAATTCTCGGTACACACCAGTGCAGTAACACCATGTGAGTGACTATACAAAAGTGAATTACAAACTAAGGGGTAGTGAAGTGCACGCATGCCCGGAGCGGTGGGCTGCCCTAAACTCAGCGCCCATGGAACAATTGTGGGTTAGGTGCCTTGCTCAAAGGCACTTCAGTCATGTCCCATGGTTGGGAATCTAAACTGCCACCTTCCCGTCACAGGCCCAATTCCCTACCTCGAGGCCATAATTGCTTCCAAAAAAATTAAACCTAGTTCCACCCCCAACACCAGCGCTAACAGTACTGCAGACATCATTTAAGGGCATCTATGGGGTAAGTGAGAGAATATATACAGTACAATTATCTTTATTTCAGCATGGGGGGGGGGGGGGGGGTAATCCCGATTTCTGATGCCCCCAATTCTCTTTAGCTGCTTTTTTTTCCCCCTGGCAAAGTCTGGTCCCTGTGGACACCCTGTCTGGGCTGCTTTTGGCTGTTGACAGCCAGATACTTAGCTGCATTTTGATGCAAGAACTTCAAGCAGGAGAGAAGATCAGGGACTGGAAACCAGTGTTTGTCCCCCACTCATTTGTTGCTGGGTCCAATTTAAGGGGATTGCCCAAAAAACAAAAAAAGGGTACTCGCTCATTTCCCCCCACAACCACCCAGTCCTACTTCACTGCAATGGAAAAGGTGCGTCGAGTACCGACATGTCCTAATAGTGAGTATTCTAATAGTGAGTGAATTTGAGAGACAGCACCCCCCTGTGGTGAAAAGCGCTTATGGCATGTTAGACGGATTTTAAATGTTAATTTTGTGTAATAAATCGCTACAATAAAATGTATTTAATTACAATTATTGTGCAAGTGCAATAATCAGACTCTGTCGGTCCATTAGAGGGGGATTACAGGGGCACCCCCCATTCTATATTTATAGTTTCAAAGAAAGGCCCCTCAGAGCAGTGCACCATGTAAAAGTTATTTTTAGGTTGCTGCCACCCTCGCAAAAAAATCTTTGCACAGTTAAAATAAAATTAAACAAAATGTTGGCCCTTCTTTATGCATTTGTGTCTTTAATCACTGGACCAATAACTGCTGTGTGATCTACACAATGAATAATGAACTTCACGTGTTCATAAGCTATAATGTATTGCATTAGCATTAAAGAGGAACATTAGCGGCCCTGGATCCCGAATTGGGATGCCCCACTATGTTAAATCCCTGATCACAAGTTTCACTCACCTTCTCCAGGAGCCCTGGCCACGTCTGTGCGCTCTGGCCACATCCCCACTCTTGCAGCCGTGCACACATCCGGCCTTTCTGCTCAGCCATCCGTGGTGCCAAAGGGAGCCGAGTGACCGTGAACAAGCCGATTGGTTGAGTGTGCCCTTCAGCCAATAAGTGCACTTGCCGTGGGAGCGGAAGGAAGGCGAGTGAAATGGGGTGACCAGGGGGTACACACAGCAGGGAATGCCAATTTAGGATGCCACCACACAGAGGAACACACAGGAAAGTGAAATTCCTGTGTGTTCTCCTTAAACTAACTAACATTACACAACATGCAATTAGTTTGGCAACTTTTTTTCTGAGCCAACCATGGCTGACTGAACGTGGAAAGGTTGATGTAACTGTATGCAAAACCCAAATAAAGGTGCCACATGGGCATTAAATGGTTTACTTCATCTACACCTAACTGGTTGCTAAAAGCGTTGTACACCCCAGTGTTAAACAGCACGAGAAAGCAGAGGCTGGCCAGTAAAGAAGTCATTACTGTTGGCATGCACAAGATCAAAGAAGCATTTGCTTCATTTCAGGGATAACAAAGAAAAATCTTTTTTTTCTCACTTTGCCCAAGCTGTCAATCAGAAATACCAAAACGGTCAACCAGAGTCATAAGAGAATGAACTTAGGTCATCCACACCTAACTGGTTACTATAAGTGTTGTACAACCCAGTGTTAAACAGCACGAGAAAGCAGAGGCTGGCCAGTAAAGTCGTCATTACTGTTGGCATGCACAGGGAATAGAATAAGAAAACTTTTTTTCCCTCACTTTGACTGCCCAAGCTGCTGCAAGACAGAAAGATGCCAATCAGAAATACCGATCAGCAGAGATCAAAACTGTCCATAAAAGAACAAACTTAGTTACACTGAAAGTGACCAGGGAGGAATTAAATAAAATGTTACGTTTGCCTACAAATGCCTTTTAATAATAACTGTAGATCGGATATCTTAAAACAGGAATTAGCACTACTAGTTTCCTTCCTCTTTAATTTACTTCCCTAGTTTAACTCTGGTGCGGCCCAATTTCAAAGCAAGGAAAGTGTGATGCAACAAGGTGCTGAGGGATTTTAGCACCCATAAAATATCTCGGAGCCACACATTCTTAATCAGGGCCGGCTCCAGGTTTATGTGGGCCCTTGGGCAGCATGGTCTCAGTGGGCTCGTTTGTGGTGAAGAGTCGCGTCACATCACAAAGGGAAGGCCCAAATCTAGATGCCCCCTAAGGATCATGTTATTTGGAACAAAACTTTAGTTTTGGTCTACTTTGAAGCGCACCAAACCCCTTTAAACCTGACCTCGGAGTCTAAAACGAATCTAGATTCTCCTGAGTTTGGATGCCCCTGTGTGTGACCCCCCCCCCCCCACCCCGTTCATTACTTTCCTGGAACTGGTGAATGCACTGTGGGATCGCCAGTTTGAGTTAACAGCCAAACCAGGGGGGTTCTTACACAAAGAGGGGCATCCCAAATTAAGATGCCACTGTATAGCGGGTATGCCAGCGATCCCAGGGGGTTTCACACAGTAGGGTGTCACAGATTGGAATGCTCCAGGGATAGGAAATCAGCTGGGGTGGGCAACTTAAAAGCAGAACAAAACCCAGTACTTCCTCCCCTAGAATCTAAATTGAGATTCCCCGTTGTGTGGAATCCCGTTATTCGAGGAGATGTGGGCACCAGCTGCGGTAGTGCCCTCCCAGTCCGCCGCCAGTCAAGCACCTTCACACACCCCAAAGGCCGGCCCTGTCAGTGGGCCCCCGGCAGCTGCCCTGCTTTGCACGGCCATGTTCTCAGTAGCCTTTAACCACAACAGAAACAGTATGAGGTATTTATCAGCCACATTTAGGGTCTTATTTATGATGTGCGCCTGTTAACATTTTTTCGCTATAGTACAAGCTTTGGAGCGCCAGCATTCCTGTCTCATCTGGTGCTTTGCTGTGGCCTACGTTGGCGATAGCAGTCAGCGAGCAAACTCTAATTAGCTTTGATAGTTGCCCTTAGGTATTGGCCGGCCTATGTCTGCGCCTGTTGGACCCGCCGCCCGATTATCCCAGTGCCAGTGAGCGCCATTTTGTACTGCCATGTTTCCGGCGTTCCCCAGCGTATTTATAGTTTTTGTTCCTTCCTGAAATCTTTGCCGCTGTAATTTTCCAGCGTTGGTTGCCGTCTCTTTATTACAGTTACAAAAAATCACTGCTGGGGACAAACTTTATAGTGCGTTTAGGCTGCGTTTTAGTTGTTGGTGTCCTAATTAAACATTGTTAGACAAAAGAAACCATTAAAATCAATTTTAATACCCCCCCCACCAAAAAAAAAAAAAAAATCAATTCAATTATTGACAAGTCCCAATGCAAGTTCTGTACAAATAAATGTGTGTAATATTAATTATAAGCATTAAAGTGGACCTTCACCCTGAATAAGAGCCTATCTTGTATGTTACCCCCCCCCCCCCCCCACTATACATACAGATTTCCCACATTAATACAAACCTACACCCTGAATAACAGCCTATCTTGTCCCCCCCCCCCCCCCCCCCCCGTACATACAGATTGCTCACATTAAAAATCATCCTATTGCATCTTATGAGCCTTTAAACATCCAAGATGGCGGCTCATGGAGCATCAGGCTGCCTGCCAACAGGAAGAGACTTCTGACTGTGCCTCTCTGTATTCCGAGATTGCTGTCCTGTTTCTGACCCCAGCTCTGCTCTGTCTGAGCAAAGCACAACTATAACCCCAGCCCCTGCTCAGTAGGTGTGATGCTTCTGAGCGAAGATGGCAGGTCCTGTATCCTAGAGTCCTGAACAGAGTTGCAGCCCGGTGGAGGAAAGAAAAGTAAGTAAGTGAGTGACTAAAAACTTAAAAGATATTAATGTTAGATGCTGGGGAATAGTTTAAGGGTTTGGACTTTTCAATAAATCATGCTGAAGGTCCGGTTTAAACACTTCAATCTGCTCATTGTGGTCTTTGGGAGCTTGAGCTACAGCGTCAGGTTTCAACTAGAGCACCCGGCACCGCATCATTTTCATCGCTGGTGTTATATAAGTCGCTAGGTGGCAACCACATTGGCATTAGCGTTTCTTTATTTGTAAAACCGTACACAGAGGGCAAAAGAGTGGCGCTGATGCTTCTTAGATAAGGCTCCCAATAAACTAACCGTTACCAAGGTCCAAAAAGCGGTAGTAAACCCACTGATGACTAATAAGGTGTGTCGAACAATCTTATCAGCCTTTCTTTCCTTTTTGGCCTTTATATCATGGCACTGCTCTTTTGTTTATGCAAAACTGTCTTTGGGAGATAAGCGGGATTCGTCATGTGAATGCTGCCACCCGGGACAGCTGGATTGCTCTGCATGGTGCAATCTGGAAAGGCCAATATAAAAGTGACAAGTCACCTAAAGGTGGACATTTCATGTTCCTTAAACCCTCAACTTGAAAAACCAAACGATCCTTGAACTGCTATATTAGAGGGCAAGGCAGATAATGGATTTCTATTGTTTTATTATATATTAAAGTAGACCAAAACCCACGCAGATTGGCCCCGGAATCTATAAGATTCCTGAGCCGATCGATTCCATCCCCCTGGGGCATTCAAAATCGGGATGCTCCGCTGCATGAAACCCTCCAGGTCGCCCTATACACTTACCTTATTTCCCGGTCCAGCGGCGCATGCGCGTGCCGCATCCCCCGCTATCCCTCTAGAAGGATGCGGGCCCGCACCAGGCATTTGTGAATGGCCGGTGCGGGCACGCTCCGTTTGATGACGTCACATCAGCAGCTCAGAGCCTGCCGATTGGCCGCATGTGCGCCATAGGACCAGGAAGAGTTGCGAGTTGGCATCGGCGATCTAGGGGGTTTCACACAGCTGGGCTGTCCCCGTGGGAAAGGACCAAAACCCAAGATAGTCAAAATTCTGGGTTTTGGTCCACTTTAAAGTAGATTTTTAGTCTGAGTAAATCCCCCGTGGTTGAGGCAGGGTAGGGGGTTACAAAAGAAAAAAAAAAAACTCCCCTCGCTTGGGAACCAGCGCGGTCACCGGTGGTTGCAAAGACTGCACTGGACATCCACCTTAAAGTGAAACAAAAAACACAGGATACTGACTTCACTTCCCTCTAGCAGTGCGCGTGCCCACTCAAGGCATTTGTGAATGGCTGACGTGGGCACGCTCCCTGTTAGAGGGAGGCGGAGGATGCGGCCATCAGAGCCGTTGCTCTTAGACGCGCCGTGGGACCGGGAAGAGGCGAATTGGCTGCAGCGTCCTGGGGGGGGGGGTATCACACAGTGGGACACCTCAGATCGGTGCCCCCGGGAAAGGGACCAAAACCCAGGATAGTCAAAAAGATTGACTATCCTGAGTTTTGGCCACTTTAACATCACATATTAATTTTGTGTTAGCATTACAACTTGCTATAGGTTAGCCTGTGTTCCTCTGGCTGCTGTGGATATCACACTTTGTAGTGCAGGGCACTGGCAGAACATAATCATGTGATTGATTGTAGCTACTGAAGATTTTCAAATGGACAGTAGCTAATAAAGACTTTGTATTGACAGTGGCTAAAATTAGGTGGTGTACTTGTGTACATGTTTAGTCAGAACATACATTTGATTTCAGAAAGGTTTCTACATATTATTTAGGACTGGAGAATACACTCATGTTAATTTGTATGAATCACAAGTTAATATAAAAGATAGACTAATAAATAAAATCCAGCCAATGGCTTTTGAAGTTCTCCTGATATGGGTATAGCACCATTATGAAACGTTTTGTGCAAAAGCGATTTATCACACTGTTCACTTGAACTGGGCTTATCTTATTAGTCCCCGTCTGTATTAAACTTTCTGTATTTGGATAGCGCACCCGCGCTCTTCAGATTACATAGTTACAGAGTTACATAGTCCATACGGTTGAAATAAGACATAAGTCCATCCAGTTCAACCAAGAGGGTTGGGGTGGGGGGGGGGGAGTTATTTTTTTATACAGCTAATAGTAACTGTTAATGTTATTTTCTTCTTGATAAGCATCTAATCCTTTTTTGAAGCGGTCAGCGGTTGATGCCGTAACAAGCTTCTGTGGGAGGCTATTCCACAGATTTATAGTTCTTATGGTAGAGAATGATGGTCGCCTCCGGAGACTAAATTTCTTTTTTTTCCCAGTCGAAGGGAGCGTGCCCTTGTCTTTAGAGAAGATTTTATCTGAAATAGCGCTCCCCCATATTTTTGGGATGGGCCATTTATATATTTACACAAGTTAATCATGTTCCCCCTCAGTCGTCTCCTCTCAAGACTAAACAGATTTAATTCTCAGAATCTTTCTCCATAACTAAGATCTTTCATTCCTCTTATTAGTTTGGCGTCTCTCCTCTCCCTTTCCATAGTCAGAGCGGCCTTTCTATGAATAGGAGCACAGAACTGGACGGCATATTCCAGGTGAGGGCGCGCCAGTGCCTCTTAAAGAGGCAAAATTACATCCCTATCCCATGATTCCAGGCCTCTTATAATGCATGATAATATCTGGGTGGCCTTGGAAGCAGCTGCTTGGCATTGGATGCCGTTATTTAGCCTGTGATCTACCAGTACCCCCAGATCCTTCTCAACAAGTGTTTCTCCCAGTTTTACTCCCCCGAGGACACATGTGACCTTCAGGTTATTGGACCCCAAGTGCATCACTTTACATTTCTCCATATTGAACTTCATTTGCCAAGTGGGGCCACTATTTGCCATTATCAGCCAAAAAATGAATTTTGCAAGAGAAAAAAAACTAAGCCGTGTGATTTTTCTTTTTGTTGTTGCAGGAATCTGGATAGTACAGCTACAGAAAGCTTAAAGTGGACCAACACCCAGGGGTGATCGGCCCGGAAATCTATAAGATTCCCGGGCCGATCACCTCCCACCCCGCGGGACATCCGAGATCGGGATGTCCCGCGGGGTGAAACCCCCCAGAAACCCCAAAAAGATCTTACCTGATCCGCCGCCGCTTCCGCGCCCCTCCAGACGTGCCCGCGCCGGCCCTCTGTGAATGGCCGGCGGGGGCGCGCGCGCCGAGAGTGACGCGCGGGAGGCGGCGGCGAAGCGGCTTGGACGTTCCTGTCCCCCGCCTGGACGTTGGCGGGGATTGGCTGCGGAGTTCACGTGGGAGCGTTGAGAGGTGAGTTTTTTGGGGTTTCTGGGGGGTTTCACACAGCGGGGCACCCCCAATCGGGGTGCCCCGCCGAAGTGGACCAAAACCCAGGATAGTCAAAATCCTGGGTGTTGGTCCACTTTAATATCTGGATGTTTTCCGGTTTAGAGGCCATTTATCCTTCAAGTTTTATAAAAAAAACCCTGAAACATCTTGCCATCTGGTATGCTAAATTTTCTCCTATAAGAAGTGTATGAATGGGCTCCTCAACCGGACCACCACCCTATAGAAGTCTATGGGGCATTGTGTCCGGCACGTAATTTAGACCCCAGGGCTGACCACTCGCCCGCTTGGCGCCCCCCTCCGCCCACTTGGCCGCATTTGGCAGCATATTAAAGTGGACCAAAACCCAGGACTGACTATACTGGGTTTTGGTCCTTTCTCCTGGGGCACCCCGCTACGCGAAACCCCCCAGGACGGTGAGACCAGCTCACCTCTTCCCGGTCCCACGGTGCGTCTTAGAGCAGCGGCTCTGACGGTCGCATCCTCCGCTTCCCTCTAACAGGGAGGGAACCGGTCCCACGGTGTGTCTAAAAGCAGCAGGCACATCCCGCTATCCCTCTAGCTGGGCGCATGCCCGCGCCAGGCATTTGTGGATGACCGGGAAACGAGGTGAAGTGAATTTGGCGGCCTGGGAGATTTCGGACAGGGGGGCATCCCTATTTTGGATTGGGGGGGGCAAATAGATCGATTCCCGGGCCGATCAGCGTGGGTTTTGGTCCACTTTAAGCATTTAAAATAAAGAAATCTTACCTTTCACATCAATCTCCTGAAGAACTTTGCAGCTGTGGTCACGTGGTAGCCTTCAATGTGTATCCGGGTGTAGACAACCACGTGACTGCGAAGGCCAATCACGGGGCTCAAGTACTCCAGGAAATTGATGTGAAAGGCAAGATTTCTTTATTTAAATGCTTTATGTGCCGCCAAAAGCAGACGGGCAGAGTGTGGCTGGCCCTGGAGTCTAAATTACCTGCTGGATATAATGACCGCAGACTTCTATAGGTTGGTGGGCTTCTATAGGCTGGGATGCCCAAAACAGGAGGGAAACCCCCACAAAACAGGAGGGCTATACTCTATACGCTCACATATTCTTTATGCATCACAGACTTGTTTCACAGCTCCCGATGAAGTATACATATAAATAGAGTTTAAAAAAGAAAAAAAAAAAAGGTACCTGGACAGGATCCGCACTTTTCCTCAGTTGATGAAGAGGTTATATGTGAGGATTGCTGCACTCCGGGTTCGGCCATGTTGCTGATAGACACTGTATTCAGACAGTACATGAAGAATTTAGTATACACAACACTAATAACCACATCAATGTACAAAACAAAGAAGAAACACAAGTAATGCTGGAATGTGTGTATGCACGGGGGGGGGGGGGGAAGGGGGGGCAGCCACGGACAGTTCTCTAATTCTGCTACATTTTACCAAAAGTTACATAGGGACATAGTTAATAGGGTTGAAATAAGACGTATGTCCATCAAGTTCAACCAAGGGTGTTGGGGGTAGGGTTTTTTTTTTGTGTAATGTAAAAGTGGCCCTTCGGGCACACCCAATGTAATCACCCGCCGTACCACAATGCTGGGGCAGACCCTCACCTTAATCCAAGGGCCCGTGCTGCTTTAAAGTGGATACAATGGGATTTTCACAATCCCGAGATTTGGTTCTTATCCTAGGGGCATCCCGATTTGAGGTGCAGCGTAAAACCCCTCTAGTTTTCCCCTTAAAACTCAATTTTCCCCCCATCCCATGCTGCAGGTACGGGCTCTCATCTAATCAGAATCATATGCCCTGCCTATTAATGAACAGCATAGGGCCCTGATTACACAGAGAGCCCGGCATAAGGAAGCGTCCACATCTCATTTTCCCCTGCGGTGTAGGGAGCGCCCTCCATCAAATCTAAATGGCTGGGAACAGGAGCGTGCCTCAGCTACATGGGGGTGCCGGAGATGCGACCATGGAGTGGGAGCCCCAGAAAAGGTGAGTGACTGTGGGTTGACACAGCAGGGACAGGGGGGACTCTTTTAGACTCCAGTGCCAGTCTGCATGCTGGGGGCTCCACTAAATTTATGGGTATTGTTAAAGACTGATGAGCAGTCAGCCCTACGGTTTTTAGGTTAATGACAGAAGGGGAGAACAGTGTTTCGAGCCTGAGTAGTAAGAACTTCAATTTAAATGAGAACCTGATGGTGTTGCCTTTCCTTACAATATTATAGTTTCACCAGACGGCCTATTGCGAGGCTGCCTGAGAGCAATTACGCTGATTTGATTTCAGCGAGGGACTGAGCGAGACCGGGGGAGAAGCCAGCTGAGCACTGGGGCCCACAACTGCTGGCTGGGCAATATACAGCAAGTCCAGATGCTTTTGTCTCGTCACTGACCATCAACAGCCACTCCCGGAGCCCCATTTCACTCAAGGTGCAGGTAAGCATTAAAAGGAGGGGAGGGGGGGGAAATCCAACAAACCAGGATGCTCCCTCCCAATGAAATGGATATGGGGCCACTTTAAACGGTCTGAAAAGAGGGTGAAAAAAAGGTCTGCAGCAGCTTCTGTGCAGCCGATGCTCATGATCCTCTTAAGTTTTTGGTCCCCCAGGGTCTACACACATTCCCACCACCCCTTATATCAATCACAGTGCCCAAACACCCCCAATCTATTTACTGAAAAGGAGGGGCATGCCAAGCACTGCCTTATCACCCCCCCCCCCCCCCTCCCGCTGCAGTGAAGAGAGTGGCGTGTGTTCAGGGACTTTAACCCAGGGGTCGAGGCAGAGCTAATAGGAGGCTGCTGGGGGGGGGGGGGGGGGGGTAAAAGGGGAGCACATTTTTTTTTTTAATTTGGTAGTACAGACCCTTTAAAGTGGACCAAAACCCATGCCAATCCCCCGGGGCTTCCAAAATCAGGATGCCCCGCCGTGAAACCCCCCAGGTCGCCCATACAGTTACCTTGTTTCCTGGTCCAACAATGCATGCGCGAGCCGCATCTCCGCTATCCCTCTAGCAGGGTACGTGCCCACGCCAGGCATTTGTTAATAGCCGCCATGGGCACGGTACCTGCTACAGGGTAGCAGGGGATGCGGCCATCAGTGCGTTTGGAGCAACTGGCCTTCGACGAAGGCTTAAATGACGCAACATCAGCAGTTCCGAGCGCACTGATTGGACATGCACCGTAGGACCAGGAAGAGGCGAGTTAGTTTCAGTCATCTGAGAGGTTTTACACCGATGCCCTGATCAGGGCGCCACAGGAAAAGGATCAAAACCCAGGATAGTCAAAATCCTGGGTTTTGGTCCACTTTAAAGAAGAATTCCAGTTAAAGTAGACCAATCAGCCCTGGAGTCTAAATAAAGACTACCACCAACTTGGTGCCCCAGAGGCATGTCCCACTGTGTGAGCCCCCACAGATTGCCTACAAGAGCCTTGTAGGCTCCCCGGTCCCTCACTGCCACCGCCGTCGCATCCCTACGGACAGGATGGGCGCACGGAAGCTGCGCATGCCACGGCATTTGAAACAACGGCTTTATGCCGGGCATTACCATGCATGGGAAAAAGAAGCAATTAGAGGAATGCCTGTGCATACGCCGTGGGAATGGTAGAAAGGGGAGTACAGTGGCCGATCAAATTCTGGTGATTGAACCAATTTATCCCCCCCCCCCGGCCAGGAAAGGGTGGCAGGGCGTGGTTACAAAGAAAAACTCAGGCGCGTGCACGGAGCCAGGGTATGCCATTTTGTGTCTGTGCGGTGGCCGGGAGGAGCAACGCTGGACCGTGGCTGAGGTCAGGGTTTTTTTTTTCTTTGTATCCCCCAGAAGTCCCTGTCTCAGTGCCAGGAGAGGGTGGCAGGGTTGTTCTTGACTTTACTTCAGCTTTAAAGGAGCATCCCAGGCCAAAAATTCAATACGCCTGCAG
Source organism: Gastrophryne carolinensis (assembly GCA_027917425.1). Classification (NCBI taxonomy): domain Eukaryota; kingdom Metazoa; phylum Chordata; class Amphibia; order Anura; family Microhylidae; genus Gastrophryne; species Gastrophryne carolinensis. The sequence goes on from CM051241.1 coordinate 162,846,096, forward strand.
CCCCTGACAGACCGCTTTCTAGCAATCCATGGGGAATGCACGCCTGGGCTTCCAGCCAATCAGAGGCTTGCGTTACATTTATCTTTGCAAAACCATTCTGACATTAGCGCAGCATTACAAACCTTCCAACTTTTCAGGGTGGGAAGGAGGGACAATTGTTAAATAAGGCCACGCCCCTCATTGATTAATGGAAAGGAGATGGAGGGTGTAACAGTTACAACAATATAAAAACACTTCGAATAGGCAAATTAATGTGGGCCAAAACCCAGGCTTTTGACTATGCTGGGTTTAGGTCCTTGCCCCCGATGCAGGAAACTCCCCAGGTCACTCACTTCAAATCACATTTCCCCTGTCTTATGGCGCATGTTTGGCCTCCGGTCCAATCAGCGCGCTCAACTGCGCTAATACAAACTCATCTCCAGCCAGATGCAGGCAAGTGCCTGCCGGTGGCCGCATCCCTGCTCTCTAACAGGGTGCATCCATGTGCCAGCCATTCACAAATCCCTGGTATGGGTGTTTCCCCCGCAAAAGGTATAGCAGGGAGCCGCTGCTGCTTGAGCATGCGCCGTTGGATCGGGGGCAGAAGTTTAGTGTGGGACCTGTTGGGGGTGGGGTTAACACAGCAGGATATCCCGAGTCTGGATGACATGGGGGGGGGGGGGGGGGGGAGAGAGACAAGTGGCCCTGGGTTTTGGTCCACTTTTTATAGCAGATCTTCTTGCTGCAAACCTCAAATACTGACAAACGAGAGACAGGGAGACATCTTGGGAGGTACAGCATTGCAAAGATGAGCCAATTTGCTGCCGATGCGTGCGCAGTGGGATAGATGAACCCTGCATTAGAGAGAAGCTCACCTTTATTTTAAAGTGGACCAAAACCCAGGCTGATATATTCCCTTCCCCTCTGTGAGAAACCCCCAGGTCGCCACACACACTTACCTTGTTTCCCGTTCAACAGTGCATACACGAGCCACCCCCGACTGGGGTAAGGATGGGGAAAGGACCAAAACCCAGGATAGTCAAAATCCTGGGTTTTGGTCCACTTTAAGAAGGAGTCCCATCCAATGGGGGGCAGGGAATAGATACACACGCGCTTCAGCCATAGCTCCTCCTATGGAACCTTTGCCGTGTCGCCGTGTTCAGCCATTTCCTGTCCCCCAATATGAAGAGATTGTAGCTCCCCATGGATCTGTAGAGGCATCCCTCCTATGGAATCTTACTGACGTAAGATACCATAGGACAGTACTGATGTGTGCAGCCATTTCCTGTCCCCCAATATAAAGATTGTGGCTCCCCATGGATCTGTAGAGACATCACTCCTATGGAATCTTACTGAAGTAAGATACCATAGGACCATACTGGCGTGTGCAGCCATTTTCTGTCCCCCAACAGGAAGAGATTGTGGCTCCCCATGGATCTGTAGAGGCATTCATTCCTCCTATGGAATCTTACTGACGTATGCAGCCATTTCCTGTCCCCCAATATGAAGAGTGTGTGGCTCCCCATGGACCTGTAGAGGCATTACTCCTATGGAATCTTACCGATGTAAGATACTATAGGACCGTACAGACGTGTGCAGCCATTTCCTGTCCCCCCAATATAAAGAGATTGTGGCACCCTATGGATCTGTAGACATACCTCCTATAGAATCTTACCAATGCAAGATAACATAGGACCGTACCTAGAAGTGCAGCTATTTCCTGCCCCCCTATATGAACAGATTGTGGCTGCCCATGAATTTGTAGAGGCATTCCTCTTATGGAATCTTACCGACATAAGATACCATAGGACCGTACAGACATGTGCAGCCATTTCCTGTCCCTCAATATGAAGAGATTGTAGCTTCCCAAGGATCTGCAGAGGCATTCCTCCTATGGAATCTTACCGACATGTGCAGCCATTTCTTGTCCCCCAGTATGAAGATATTGTGGCTCCCCATGAACCTGTAGAGGCATTACTCCTATAGAATCTTACCGACGTATGCAGCCATTTCCTGTTCCCCAATATGAAGAGATTCTGGCTCCCCATGGACCTGTAGAGGAATATTCCACCTATGGAATCTTACCAACATGTAAGATACCACAGGACCATACCAACCTGTGCAGCCATTTCCTGTCCCCCAATATGAAGAGATTGTCGCTCCCCATGGACCTGTAGAGGCATATTCCTCCTATAGAATCTTACCGACGTATGCAGTCAATTCCTGTCCCCCAATATGAAGAGATTGTGGCTCCCCATAGATCTGTAGAAGCATTCCTCCTATGGAATCTTACCGACGCAAGATACCATAGGACTGTACCAACGTGTGCAGAAATTTCCTGTCCCCCAACATGAAGACATTGTGGCTCCCCATGGACTTGTAGAGGTATTCCTCCTATGGAATCTTACCAACGTAAGATACCACAGGGCCATACCAACGTGTGCAGCCATTTCCTGTCCCCCAATATGAAGATATTGTCGCTCCCCATGGAACTGTAGAGGCATATTTCTCCTATAAGATCTTACCGACGTATGCAGTCAATTCCTGTCCCCCAATATGAAGAGATTGTGGCTCCCTATAGATCTGTAGAAGCATTCCTCCTATGGAATCTTACCAACGTAAGATACCATAGGACTGTACCAACGTGTGCAGCCATTTCCTGTCCCCCAATATGAAGATTGTGGCTTACCATGCATCTGTAGAGGCATCCCAATTGGAGATGCTTGTCCCAAAGGCTACTAATGGCCCTAGAAAGCCCTTTGTTGCCCGACAGGGGGCTCCCCACCCCACCCAGTGATGTCATCATAAGGACTAGCACTGAAAGCTAAGCCATGGAGCCTGCATATAGGCCATAGACATAGTCAAGTGCTGAGGGGGGTGATGGTTACCAGGGCACCCAAGGCAGCAGCTTAGGCTGCACGCAGTATAGGTGATCCCGGCAAGCCTGGTAGAGCCGCACAATGAGGGCGTACAAGCATGGCCGCCCCCCACCCCGTGCAACCCGCACCCACAGACCTCTAGCAGCAATAACAGGGAGAATAGAAAGAGAAAATATATACGTGCGTCTTTTCGTCCTTCTTCTGTCACCGAGCGACCGAGCAACGACACCGACACAATGACGCAGCGAACGGGCGACGCCTGCGGGGGGCGTGGCTACGGAACGAGGCGTGGCCTATCCATGCCCGTTGAACTATTATAGCGCCGGGCGTGGCTTTAGCTTTGCAGGTTTGCGCAAGCGCAGAAGCATTTTTTTCACTCACGCTGCGCCTTTTTTTTTTAAGAAAACTTTATTTACAAGTTAGAATGCTACTCACGCTGCACATTTTTTTAAAGAAAACTTTATTTACAAGGTAGGATGCTACTCACGCTGCACTTTTTTTAAAAAGAAAACTTTATTTACAAGTGAGAATGCGCGCGATCAGAAACTTGCGGTAGGCGTTACAAACACACGATTTTGCAATGCGTTCGCGTTTTTACAGTAAGGAAAAGGCCGCTGTCTCGTGAGGGGACGGGATTTTATAACGTTACGCTAGATTAGGTTTATTACCACAAAAAGTCAATACGTCACTCTGCCAGATACGTGTAATAGCAGAGTATGGGGATGGTGCTATTTTTTGCAACTAAATAATGAAACCTGCAGAAACGTCCCGAAGCCAGTATGGTGTCGCTTTGCATTGTGGGAGTTGTAGTCAAGCGCGCTAAAAAAAGGGGGAGGAGTCGCGCTTTCCTGAGGCGCTTACACTTCCCGCCCCGTGCTCCGCCTGCAGCCGCCGCTTCCGATCCCCCACAAAGCAACAGGTTGGTGCTCGGGGCTCGTTTCCTGTTAAAGTTTACGGTGGCGGGTGTGTGTTGTGTTTTGGGGTGACAGCGAGTCGTTTAGAAGCCGTTCCTGTGCGCGTGCGGTTGAAAGTTGTGTGGTGACGTCTTCTAGTGACGTCATATTGTCTGTCAGCCGCACCAGAAGTGACATCGCACAGGGACATCGCGTTGCCTCACACCTAGGCCTGGATGGTGCATGCGGGCCCCTGGGCGATAGAGTCTCATTGGGCCCCTTGTGGTGTTATACTTCATACATGGTGATACAGCTGCCTGTAGGGTGAAAACTGCCAAAGAATAGAAACTAAAAACCGAAAGAAAGGGAACTAAATAATGAAAGAATAGAAGGAAAGTCAGAAATAAAGAACTAACGAATAAATAGGAATAGGAATGTCAGAAAGAAAGAGAACTAATGGAAGAATAGAAGGAATGTCAGAAAAAAAGAACTAATGGAAGAATAGAAGAAATGTCAAAAAGAAAAAGAACTAATGGAAGAATAGAAGGAATGTCAAAAAGAAAAAGAACTAATGGAAGAATAGAAGGAATGTCAAAAAGAAAAAGAACTAATGGAAGAATAGAAGGAAAGTCAGAAAGAAAAAGAACTAATGGAAGAATAGAAGGAAAGTCTGAAAGAAAAAGAACTAATGGAAGAATAGAAGGAAAGTCAGAAAGAAAAAGAACTAATGGAAGAATAGAAGGAAAGTCAGAAAGAAAAAGAACTAATGGAAGAATAGAAGGAAAGTCAGAAAGAAAAAGAACTAATGGAAGAATAGAAGGAAAGTCAGAAAGAAAAAGAACTAATGGAAGAATAGAAGGAAAGTCAGAAAGAAAGACAACTTACAGAAGAATAGAAGGAATGTCAGGGAACTAAGGGAAGAATAGAAGGGATGACAGAAAGAAGGGAACTAATGGAAGAATAGAAGGAATGTCAGAAAGAGAACTTACGAAAGAATAGAAGGAATGTCAGAAAGAAAGGGAAGAATAGAAGGAATGACAGAAAGAAGGGAACTAACGGAAGAATAGAAGGAATGTCAGAAAGAAGGGAACTAACGGAAGAATTGAAGGATTGTCATAAAGAAGGGAACTAATGGAAGAATAGAAGGAATGTCAGAAAGAAAGGAAACTGACGGAAGAATAGAAGGAAGGACAGAAAGAACTAACGGAAGAATAGAAGGAAAGTCAGAAAGAAGGGGAACTAATGGAAGAATAGAAGGAAAGTCAGAAAGAAGGGGAACTAATGGAAGAATAGAAGGAAAGTCAGAAAGAATGGGAACTAACGGAAGAATAGAAGGAATGACAGAACTAATGGAAGAATAGAAGGAAAGTTAGAAAGAAGGGAAACTAACAGAAGAATAGAAAGAATGACAGAGAACTAACGAAAGAATAGAAGGAAAGTTAGAAAGAAGGGAAACTAACAGAAGAATAGAAGGAATGACAGAGAACTAATGGAAAAATTTAAGGAAAGTCAGAAAGAAGGGGAACGAACGGAAGAATAGAAGGAATGACAGAGAACTAACGGAAGAATAGAAGGAAAGTCAGAAAGAAAGGGAACTGATGGAAGAATAGAAGGAATGACAGAGAACTAATGGAAGAATAGAAGGAAAGTCAGATAGAAGGGGAACTAATGGAAGAATAGAAGGAAAGTCAGAAAGAAGGGGAACTAATGGAAGAATAGAAGGGAAGTCAGAAAGAAGGGGAACTAACGGAAGAATAGAAGGAATGACAGAGAACTAACGGAAGAATAGAAGGAAAGTCAGAAAGAAAGGGAACTGATGGAAGAATAGAAGGAATGACAGAGAACTAACGGAAGAATAGAAGGAAAGTCAGAAAGAAAGGGAACTAATGGAAGAATAGAAGGAAAGTCAGAAAGAAGGGGAACTAATGGAAGAATAGAAGGAAAGTCAGAAAGAAGGGGAACTAATGGAAGAATAGAAGGGAAGTCAGAAAGAAGGGGAACTAACGGAAGAATAGAAGGAATGACAGAGAACTAACGGAAGAATAGAAGGAAAGTCAGAAAGAAAGGGAACTGATGGAAGAATAGAAGGAATGACAGAGAACTAATGGAAGACTAGAAGGAAAGTCAGAAAGAAGGGGAACTAATGGAAGAATAGAAGGAAAGTCAGAAAGAAAGGGAACTAATGGAAGAATAGAAGGAAAGTCAGAAAGAAGGGGAACTAATGGAAGAATAGAAGGAAAGTCAGAAAGAAGGGTAATTAATGGAAGAATAGAAGGAATGTCAGAAAGAAAGGGAACTAACGGAAGAATAGAAGGAATGACATAGAACTAACGGAAAATTAGTAGGAATGACAGAGAACTAATGGAAGAATAGAAGGGAAGTCAGAAAGAAGGGGAACTAATGGAAGAATAGAAGGAAAGTCAGAGAACTAATGGAAGAATAGAAGAAAAGTCAGAAAGAAAGGGAACTAAGGTAAGGATAGAAGGAATGACAGAGAACTAACGGAAGATTAGAAGGAATGACAGAGAACTAATGGAAGAATAGAAGGAAAGTCAGAAAGAAGGGGAACTAATGGAAGAATAGAAGGAAAGTCAGAGAACTAACGGAAGAATGGAAGGAAAGTCGGAAAGAAAGTGACACTGACGGAAGAATAGAAGGAAAGTCAGAAACTTAAAGTGGACATCCCCAATGGGCATCCAAAATTGGGAAACTGACGGAAGAATAGAAGGAAGGACAGAAAGAACTAACGGAAGAATAGAAGGAAAGTCAGAAAGAAGGGGAACTAATGGAAGAATAGAAGGAAAGTCAGAAAGAAGGGGAACTAATGGAAGAATAGAAGGAAAGTCAGAAAGAATGGGAACTAACGGAAGAATAGAAGGAATGACAGAACTAATGGAAGAATAGAAGGAAAGTTAGAAAGAAGGGAAACTAACAGAAGAATAGAAAGAATGACAGAGAACTAACGAAAGAATAGAAGGAAAGTTAGAAAGAAGGGAAACTAACAGAAGAATAGAAGGAATGACAGAGAACTAATGGAAAAATTTAAGGAAAGTCAGAAAGAAGGGGAACGAACGGAAGAATAGAAGGAATGACAGAGAACTAACGGAAGAATAGAAGGAAAGTCAGAAAGAAAGGGAACTGATGGAAGAATAGAAGGAATGACAGAGAACTAATGGAAGAATAGAAGGAAAGTCAGATAGAAGGGGAACTAATGGAAGAATAGAAGGAAAGTCAGAAAGAAGGGGAACTAATGGAAGAATAGAAGGGAAGTCAGAAAGAAGGGGAACTAACGGAAGAATAGAAGGAATGACAGAGAACTAACGGAAGAATAGAAGGAAAGTCAGAAAGAAAGGGAACTGATGGAAGAATAGAAGGAATGACAGAGAACTAACGGAAGAATAGAAGGAAAGTCAGAAAGAAAGGGAACTAATGGAAGAATAGAAGGAAAGTCAGAAAGAAGGGGAACTAATGGAAGAATAGAAGGAAAGTCAGAAAGAAGGGGAACTAATGGAAGAATAGAAGGGAAGTCAGAAAGAAGGGGAACTAACGGAAGAATAGAAGGAATGACAGAGAACTAACGGAAGAATAGAAGGAAAGTCAGAAAGAAAGGGAACTGATGGAAGAATAGAAGGAATGACAGAGAACTAATGGAAGACTAGAAGGAAAGTCAGAAAGAAGGGGAACTAATGGAAGAATAGAAGGAAAGTCAGAAAGAAAGGGAACTAATGGAAGAATAGAAGGAAAGTCAGAAAGAAGGGGAACTAATGGAAGAATAGAAGGAAAGTCAGAAAGAAGGGTAATTAATGGAAGAATAGAAGGAATGTCAGAAAGAAAGGGAACTAACGGAAGAATAGAAGGAATGACATAGAACTAACGGAAAATTAGTAGGAATGACAGAGAACTAATGGAAGAATAGAAGGGAAGTCAGAAAGAAGGGGAACTAATGGAAGAATAGAAGGAAAGTCAGAGAACTAATGGAAGAATAGAAGAAAAGTCAGAAAGAAAGGGAACTAAGGTAAGGATAGAAGGAATGACAGAGAACTAACGGAAGATTAGAAGGAATGACAGAGAACTAATGGAAGAATAGAAGGAAAGTCAGAAAGAAGGGGAACTAATGGAAGAATAGAAGGAAAGTCAGAGAACTAACGGAAGAATGGAAGGAAAGTCGGAAAGAAAGTGACACTGACGGAAGAATAGAAGGAAAGTCAGAAACTTAAAGTGGACATCCCCAATGGGCATCCAAAATTGGGATCCCCCACTGTGTGAAACCCCCCAGGTCGCCCCAGTCACTTACCTTCTTTCCCAGTCCAGCGGTGCATGTGCAAGCCGCGGGCGCATCCCCGCTATCCCTCTAGCAGGGCACATTCTCGCACCAGGCTGTTGAGAATGGCTGGCGCTTGCACGCTCCCTGTTAGAGGGTAAAGGGGGATGAGGCTGCACATGCACTGTAGGACTGAGGAAGGGTGAGTGAGATCAGGCGACCGGGGGGGTTTCACACATTCGGGGCATTCCCGATCGGGAGGGGGCAAGGACCAAAACCCAGGATAATCAAAATCCTGAGTTTTGGTCCACTTTAACACGGGCAGGATAGTTATTGGAAATATTTCCACCCCTTTCCATCTCGGCTACACTACGTTGGTACTATGAGCTCGGCTTTTCATTCTTTACATTCCAGTGATGGGGATTGAGTCATAGAGAGTCACAGACGGCCCAACTGCAGCCAGCATTGTTATTTTTATTTTATTTAGATTCAGTAGGCCAGGTTATAATACATTTAAAGTAGATCTAAACCACCGCCCAACTGAAAACTATTATTATTAACAATGTTTATTTATATAGCGCCATCATCTTCTGTAGCGCTTTACAAGGTATGTGTACAGACAAGTTAAAACATATATATAGTTCAGGAAACTATACAAACTCGATGCTATGTGAAGTTCAAACCAAATGTTGTGAGCACAGGAGACAGGAAAAGAGAACCTGAATATTTATAAGTTTACTTTATTTAAATATGGGTCAATTTTCCATTACATTTATGTGAGTTTTCTGAATCTGAGGCTGGCAGCTTCCCAGGTGAGTAGCTTTGAAATTTTTGATTGCAGTGCATGTCCCAAGTTTGGGGACTCAAAAATAGGAGCAGAGGCCTCACCAAAAGGGGAGCCTGAATTTGGTGTGGAGTTTAAAGCGGACCAACAGTCAAAAATTACTTAAACCAGACCAACACAACAAACGGTGCTCATATGCATCTCTCCCCAGGGCAATTTAGATTGCTACACATAAAAATTCACTGCATTTTCTGAGCCTTTAAGCATCCAAGATGGCGGCACACGGAGTCTCGGGCTGCCTGCAAACAAGTGTCTTCTGACAGTGCCGCTCTGCATTCTGGGATTGCTGTCCTTTTCCTGACCCCATCTCTGCTCTGTCTGTGCAAAGCACAGCTATAACCTGCCCCCTGCACTTTTACCCCCTCTCCTCTCCTCAGTATGTTATGCTTCTGAGGCAAGATGGCGGCGCCCGTATCCTAGAGTCCTGAACAGAGTTGCAGCCCATTGGGGTAAAGAATAAAAAGTGTCTTAAAATGTAATATATATTAATTTTAGATGCTGGGGAATAGTTTTTAAAGTTTTGGGCTTTTCATTAAATGATGCTGAAGGTCCGGTTTAATTAAATAAACGAAAGGAAATCAGGGGTATAGGTTCTGTCAACCCTGATAAACTCAAACCTGGCACCCCTGGATGTTATTCCTACCAGGATAAGAAAGCGGGAGTTATATTCATTTCGGGTTTATAGGTGACACCTCCTCTGATTGGCCGACGTGTTTATCTGGATCTTTGATGTTACACAATTTTGCAATATAATTCCTTTAACCCTTCTAGTGCCAGCTACATAAGTCTCACGTAGCTGCCTCTCCAACCGTTAAGTGCCAGCTACGTGAGACTCACGTAGCTGACTTTAAACCCCCATTAAAAAAAAACTATAAAAGATATAGACTTACCTGACCCCTCGTTTGATAGTGCCAGCGATTCTCTTCAAGAATCGGCTGTTTTCGCCCCTGGGCCTCTGATCTTCAGGAGGGGGCCCGTAATAGACCCCCCCCCCCCCTCCCCTCGGCATCTGAAATAAAAAAAAAAAAATAAATAAATAATGACACAAACTCACCTCGCAGCCCGATCGCTCTCCCCGGGTCTTCTCTTCCCCTCCTGGACTTACCACTCTTCGAGTGAGGACCCAGCAACGGGCCCTCACCGTCCTCGATGTTCGGTGCTGGCCCGCCCTAGCTCCGCCCACTTGTGGCGTCATCCAGCTCCTCTATATCGGCACCCGGGCTCCGATCTTTCACTTGTCAGTAGCGATCGGAGCAGGGAGGGTGGCAGGCAGGGAGGCTCTGATCTCCCTGCCTCCCTCCCTCCCTGCTCCGATCACTACCGACAACTGTCATCTGCAGTGGCGTAGGACACTGGATCAGAGGTAAGTATAAGTAAAAAAAAAAAGAATAATAAAATATTTTGTGTCTGTGTTTTTTTAATTTTAACTATTTGTGAACTGGTAAGGGGTCCATGAGACCCCTTATACCAGTTCACAAGGCTCTGGGGCTGGCAATCACCTGCGGCTAGCAGGTGACTTGCCATAACCCCCAGCCCCCCCATTACCTGCCTCCCCAACGGCTGGGGGGGGGGGGCTGAAGGGCCGGGCCACTTAGTGGCTATGTGGGCTAGTAGCCTGCAGGGCAAGGGGCCACCAACGCTGACCCCTGCGCCCTGTTCTACAAGCCCCCATAGCTGGTCCGGGTCGGTAATGCTGGGTAAGGGGGACCCTACGTCATTTTCTGGGGGGGATTTTAGGGTTTTTAACCCTTAAAATTCCCAAAAAAATGAGGTCCCCCCCCCCTGGGAGGGGGGGGACCCTTTTTTTTTTCAAGTTAACCCCTTACAACTATGCAATCATATTGCATAGTTGTATCCTATCTGAAATCTCCTAAACTGCTGTTTCAGTTTGGGGGAGTTTCCTGGGCAGGAAAGGGTGTATACCTATACATATGTGGTACCGTTGTAACCGGGAGAAATAGGGCTTTCACACGCAATAATATTTTATTAAAAACTTACATTTTTTATTACAAAAAGACACTACAAATTGTAAAAAATAGATTTTTTTAATTTTTTTTGCACATATTTCACCCAAAAGTATTGAGAATACACTAAAAAAGGCCAAACAAGACATTTCATGTTGAAGCCCAGACTCTGCTGAAAAAAACAATATATAATTATCCTGGAAAATCCCTGGAAATCCTTTCAAAAATCAAGGTTGAACATGTGTAGCGCAAAAACGTGAAAAATAGTCTGGCAACAGAGTGTGACAAAAAATCTCGGTAGGCTGGCACTTAAAGGGTTAAAGTGGACCAAAACCCAGGATTTTTACCATCCTGGGTTTTGTTTTTTTCCCCCGAGGCACCCCGATCGGCCCCGCTCAACTCGCCTCTTCCCAGTCCTACGGCGCATGCGTGGCCGCTCGTCCAATCGGCGTGCTCAGAGCCGCTGGCGTCACTTTGTCTAAGGCCAGCAGCTCCGAACGTGCTGGCGGATGCATCCCCCGCTTCCCTCTAACGGAGCCTGCCCGTGCCGGCCATTCACAAATGTTTGGTGAGTGCATGTGCCCTGCTAGAGGGGTGTAGTGGAGATGAGGCTGCGGCTCGCGCATGCACTGTTGGACCGGGAAACAAGGTAAGTGAATGGGGCGACTGGGGGGGACGCGATCTGCCCGGTAATCTTATAGATTGGCAGACTGCTCGAGCTGGGTTTTGAGACACTTTAAGGGTTTGAGCTTTTTATTAAATGACGCTGAAAGTCCAGTTTAATTAAAGGAAGAGGAAATCAGGTGGACAGGTTCTGTCACCCTTGATAAACTCAAACCTGTCACCCCTGGATTTTATTCCTTACAGCATAATAAAGCACATGCTTGGCAGAAGTTTCATTCAGTTCCGACTGTACAAGTGACCCCTCCTCTCATTAGTCGACGTGTTTATCAGGATCTTTGATATTACACCATTTCGCAATAGAACTCCTTCAAGGGCCAGGGCTCCACTTCTACACTCGTGGGCAGGAGAACTTTGAGGCCCAACCTATTACAGAGGCCAGGCCCTAAAACTATAGGTGGTGTCCTCTGATCCTAGGAAGGAATAATCCACCCAGTATTTATTTCTTTTTTTGGGTAAGAGGTGTTTGTGACAGGTCCGGCCTGCAGAACACGCTTGATTGTAGAGTCAGTGACACAGAGGCCACATAAAATGAATCCAGTTGTTTAGGTTTTAGGTGGAATAGAAATTAGGGATTGGTCTGCTAATGATATATTTATTTATTTTTACATTCCAATAAGGAAACTCTTTTAATTGTTTACCTGTTAATGTCGTAGAATAGTTTGGAAACGGGTTTGACGGGTCCATGGCGTGTAAAGATGACTTAAAGGCTTAGGAGATTTATTACCCAGTGAATGGCCGGCATTGTGTTCCTTAGTCTCCTCTAATTATACTGGTTTGGTAAGGCCAAAACGGGAGTAACGTTGCTGTTCTGGCCTCCTCACACCTGGCCCCACTGTGTAAAACACCCCAGGTTGTCTGACCTCACTCACTCCTCGCCGGTCCTATGGCCCATGCGCAGCTCTCCCATCCAATCAGCACACTCGGATCCACGCCCGCCCCTTAGTCTAACAGCTCGCCAAGAACGCTGACGGCCGAATCCGGCTTTGGACCGGGAAAGAAGCCGATCTTACTCGCCCTTTCCTAATCCTACGGCACATTTGCAGCCTCTTATCCAATCAGCATGCTCGGATCTGCTCCCGCCCCTTCGTCTAACAGCTCGCCAAGAATGCTGCATCCGCCATTGGACTGGGAAAGAAGCCGACTCACCCTTACATAATCCTAGAACACATTAGCAGCCTCTCATCCAATCATCGAGTTTGGATCCACTCCCGCCCCTTCGTCTAAGAGCTCGTGCTACCAGCCGCATCCCACGCTACCCTCTAACAGGGAGCGTGCCTGCACCAGCCATTCACAAATGCCCTGCTGAAAACATAGTGGGGATATGTCCGCTGCTTGCGCATGCGCTGGGAAACAGAATTAATTTCCGGGTAACCTGGGGGTTTCACACTGCGGGGCAATCGGGAGGGAGGGAATCTAGCAGCCCTGGAATCTTATAGATTCCTGGGCAGTTGGGCCGTGGATTTTGGTCCTCTTCAAGAAAGTGGTGCGTTCTTAGAATAACCATTGCCTTGTCTGGGCACAACTGGGCCCCGGCTGAAGCAGGCAGATGCTTCCTTTGCCAATCTCCTTATCAAAAAAAAGCTTGATGACCCCCCCCCCAAAACTAATGTAATAGTTGCTAGGCTAAAGATCTGGAACAGGTGAGCAGTTTAGACTTTACAAGCTGCTTCCTTATCGTAGGTAAGGTTGCCACCTTTCCCAACAAAATCTGGGGATGCGGGAGCGTGAGCTCCCCATTCATCCCAATGAGAGCTGCTTGCTGAATTACGTCATCACAGCAAGTGGCTCTGATTTGTACGGGGGCGACAGGACGGAGGTAAGCAAAAAAAGGACGATTTGGGGGGTGTCGCCCAGCGGGGCATCTCGATTCGGGATGCCCCAGGGAAGTAGAATGGTACCCGGGAAAGTAAACAAACTTGGGTCAAAAATGACCATAATTCCACATTACTAGTTAGCAGCCGGGCAGCACGGCCCGGGCTGCCCCACTGCACATCGCTGGTGCAAAAATAAGAAACCGGGCGCCCGGATAATCGCCTCTTCCACGGCACAGACCATCAGACTAGTGGCCAGCGGTGATAGGCTCGCCCGCAGACCACACTGATAGGCTCGCCCGCTAGAAGCCTATCAGTGCTGGCCACTAGTCTGATAGGCTGTGCCACGAAGGTCCGTAAGTGGTGAGTATCCGGGCGCCCGGTTTCTTATTTTCCAACTAGTAACACAGAACTATGTTCATTTTTTACTGTAGTTCCGCTTTAAAGTGGACTAAAACACAGGATTTTGACTATCCTGGGTTTTGGTCCTTTCCCCGGGGGCACCCCGATCGGAAAGGACCCAGCTCATCTCTTCCCGGTCCCACGGCGTGTCTAAGAGCAGCTGCTCCGAGCGCACTGACAGCTGCATCCTCCGCTTCCCACTTAACAGGGAAAGAACCAAAGCCCAGGATAGTCAAAATGATTGACTATCCTGGGTTTTGGTCCACTTTACGTGAAAGAAACAAGGTTGACTCGAATTTTTGTTGTTGCCAAGTGTATCGGCAGGGGTGGACTGGCCATAGGGAGACCCAGGCAAATGCCCGGTGGACCGCACTGCTTTGGGGCAGTCTGGGCTGCTACCTTTACTAACACTCCCATCCAACCCCATCCCCTTCCCCTATACCACTATCCTCTCACCCAAGTAACCCCAGCCTATGTCCTTCCCCTTAATGATATAGCCTCAGTCTTAAAGCCAAGCAACCCCAGCCCATGTCCTCCTTCTAATGATATAGCCTCAGTCTTGGAGCCAAGCAACCCCAGCCCATGTCCTCCCCCTAATGATATAGCCTCAGTCTTGGAGCACCCTGGGTGACAGCCCAGAAAGCAGCAGAGATTCCACTGGCTGGTCATGGGCAGGCCAGATGCTGGTAAAATCCCGGTCTGATTTTTGGGCCCAGTCCGCCACTGTGTATAGGTGACCCCTTCTCTTTTTATTATAAGACCATTTTTTCGGGTCCAATATTACAATCTAAAAAGGAGCATAAAGGAGGAGGTTAAAGTGGACCAAAACCCAGGATTTTGACTATCCTGGGTTATGGTCCTTTCCCCCTGGGCACCCCGATCGGGGTTGCTCCGCTGAGTGAAACACCCCCCCCCCCCCCCCAGATCACCGCAGCCAACTCACCTTATCCCGGTCCCACGGCGTGTCTAAGAGCACAGCTGTGATGGGCGCATCCTCCGCTCCCCTCTAGCAGTGCGCGCGACAGGCATTTGTGAATGGCTGACGCGGGCACGCTCCCTATAAGAGGGAGGCAGGGGATGCGGCCGTTAGAGCTGCTCTTAGACGCGCTGTGGGACCGGGATAAGGTGAGTTGCTGCGGCGATCTGGGGGGGGGGGGTTTACACAGCGGAGCAACCCCGAAACCTTTGACTATCCTGGGTTTTGGTCTACTTTAAGGACATCAGGGCATCACTAGAGAACCACCCAACTTCTTGTCAGATACAAATCCAGTCAAATATTTGAAATGCTCTCTAGAGGTGTGTATGCCACAGGCACTGAGGAGCAACAAACCGGATGCATGAAATCAGTGTGTTTTGACAGTTTTTGTAATAGCTATGTCACTGACACCCAGAAAAATCTTGTGTTTCTATTTCTGTGTCGTATCTGCAGCTTAGCCCCTTGGATTGTGTGTGTTTCTGCTTCACTTTCTTTGCTTCTCCCCTTCTCCCCTCTTTCTTTGCTTCTCCCCTCTTTCTTTGCTTCTCCCCTCTTTCTTTGCTTCTCCCCTCTTTCTTTGCTTCTCCCCTCTTTCCTTGCTTCTCCCTTTTCCCCTCTTTCTTTGCTTCTCCCTTTTCCCCTCTTTCTTTGCTTCTCCCTTCCCCCTCTTTCTTTGCTTCTCCCTTTTCCCCCTCTTTCTTTGCTTCTCCCTTTTCCCCCTCTTTCTTTGCTTTTCCCTCTTTCATTGCTTCTCTCTTTACCCCTCTTTATTTGCTTCTCTCTTTACCCCTCTTTATTTGCTTCTCTCTTTACCCCTCTTTATTTGCTTCTCTCTTTACCCCTCTTTATTTGCTTCTCTCTTTACCCCTCTTTATTTGCTTCTCTCTTTCCCTCTCTTTCTTTGCTTCTCCCTTTTTCCCATCATTCTTTGCTCCTCCTTCTTTCCCTCTCTTTCTTTTGCTTCTCCCCTCATCGATGTAAAAGTTACTCATCACCACGAATCAGTTTCATGCCAAGGGGTGTATTAAACATTACGTTGGTAGCTATGAGTCACACAGGCCAGCCCGAGACGCTGCGTTTCCTCTCCTGGGTGTGGAATTGTGCTGTGCTGTTACTGGGCCTCATATTCTATAGACCACCATTCTCTCCACACACTTCCTGGGTAATTGTATTATGTAGTACATCATAGTACCTGCTATTTATATGTTGTATTCCTAATACTGCACATCTCTATGTAGTACCTGGTATTGCTATGTCTTCATTATTGCTCGTTACTGCCTTTAGAAGAATCTCTAGTCAGCATTTGGATGCCGTGCCGTGACGCTACACGTCAAATTAGCAGGGATGCTCCGCTGTTTGAAAACCCCTAGGTCACCCGAACCAACTCACGTCTTCCCGGTCCTACGGCGCTTGCGCGCCCACTCATCCAATCGGTGCACTCTGATCCGCTCACATCAGCGCGTCTAAGGCGAGGGACTCCGAGCACGCTGACGGCCACATCCCCTGCTTCCCTCTAACAGGGAGCATTCACAAATGCCTAACGTGGTCATGTGCCCGGCTAGAAGGATAACGGGGATGCAGCCGGGGATGCCCTGTTGGACAGGAAAAGAAGGTAAGTTTATGGTGTGACCTTGGGGGTTTCACACAGCGAAGCATCCCAATTTTAGATGCCCCGGGGGGATGGAAAACGATAGGTACGGGAATCTTATAGATTCCCGGGTTGATCTCTGTGTGTTTTGATCGAAGTTATACTAAAGGCCAAAGCTCGATTGTTGTCCCATTGTCTCGAGCTACATGTTGCATTGTCTAAAACTTCAATCTGTTTTCAAATAGACCCTGTAGTTCCTTTATCTTTAAAAATAATAAAGCATTGGAGATTCATAGAAAAAAATTAAGAGAAATGGTGGGTGTGGCAACAGTGATGTGATGTAACACTGTGATGAGGGCGGGGTTTCGTACAGATGGCAGTAGATCGATTCGTCCTGCCCGACGATCCAGAGCTTCTCACTCAGGGGCAGCTGCGCCATCCCAATTTACAAACGCTGGCTTTAACGGCTTGGCTGCTGAAACCTCCATCTTGATGGGCAAGGGTTTGCCGGCCTCTGTTGTCGATACCTTAATTCAGGCTCGTAAGGAATCCTCGTCTTTTATCTACTACAGGGTCTGGCATGCTTACATTGTTTGGTGCGAGTCCAGGTCTTTTTTTTGTCGGGAATTTTCTATTCCCAGGATTCTGGAGTTTTTATAGCATGGTCTGGATTTGGGCCTTCAACTTAGTACTCTGAAAGGACAGGTTTCGGCTCTGGCAAAATGCTGCGCTATCCATAATGACTCTTTAGGTGGCCTTGTTGGTCGCTTTTACTTCGGTGCGTCGAGTATCTGAGCTGGCGGCGCTTTCCATGAAACCTCCTTATTTTGAGCGGCATCAGGATAAGGTGGTGTTCCGTCTTAACCCAGAATTTTTGCCCAAGGTTGTATAGGCTTTTCATCTCAATGAGGACATTGTCTTACCTTCCTATTGTCCTGCCCCTGCTAATTCCAAGAAACGGAACCTTCATTCTCTGGATGTGGTCAGGGCGCTCAAGTATTATTTGGTCGCCACTGAGCCCTTTAGGAAGTCTGATTCTCCTTTTGTTCTTCCTTCCGGACCTAGGAAGGGCTTGCCTCCAGCCAAATCTACTATCAGCAAGTGGATTAGACAGGCAGTGGTGCGAGCTTATTCTGCCAAAGGGAAGGAACCTCCCTTCCATGTTACTGTTCACTCTACTAGGGCTATTGGTGCCTCTTGGGCCTTTCAGCACCAGGCTTCTGTTGAACAAGTTTGTAAGGCCTGCTACGTGGTCTTCTGTTCATACCTTTTCTAAGTTTTACAAGGTTGATGTTAGGGCCTCAGCTGATGCTGTTTTTGGCTGCAAGGTGCTTCAGGCGGTAGTGGTCTGAACTGTCTGCCGTTACTCATTGGGGATCCCACCCTACTTTAAGGACACTGCTAGTGGATGTCCCAGAAGTAATGATTGAAATGAAACAGGCCGTGCTGTAAACTTGGAAAAATACAATTCTGTGATTACTCACCTGTAGAACTGATTTTACTGTGTACAGCATGGCCTGTTTCATCCCTCTCTTGTTATCGTTGCCCTTGGTTGCCTCTTTATGGTGATTTGTTTAAAAGTTAGCCTTTTTGAGGCTGTGTATTCTTTTATCATGGTTTATCTCCCGGCTTCTTGCATAACTGCTTTTCAACACTGGGAGTCTATGGGTGATTCCTGAATTTTTTATAGGGCCGGGAGGAGCCACAAGTCTTCTGCAGTCAACTGCGCCACCTTGTGGCGGAATACCTAGAAGTAATGATTGAAACGAAACAGGCCGTGCTGTACACAGTAAAATCAATTCTACAGGTGAGTAATCACCTGTATTTATCTGGCCAGATGGAGAAACCTTCTTTTTTCGTCACTCAGGACTCCTTTATGCCTGAGGACGAATCTGAGGAAGGAGAAATCTCTTCCCCAGAGGAGGAGGACGAGCAGGGCTCTGGCTCTGCTGCCCTGGGCAAGGCAAGGTATTTGTTTCCTCCTGGAGACTTACCTTTTCTTCTGCATATGATTTACTTGTCTATGGGGTATGGTAATTAGCTCTGGTAGACAACAGGATAGAGACTCAGAGGCGAAAGTTCAACTTAAAGTCCGTGTTTATTCACACAAAAATCCATAAAACTGAATGTCCTTTTTGGTTACATCACCTTTTCAGGAAAATGCTGCAGAAGTAAATCAGACAGGCAACAGCATTTTTAGTCCTTAGGCAAACTTGCTACTTTGCAGCCGAATCCGCCTCTGGTCCGCATGAAATAGCCTGCACAGGAGTTTTCAGCCAGGCGCACAGTCTCACTTCACAAGTGAGCTCCAGTCACAGACAGTGCACAGCTGACTCCACAGGCTATTTATGCGGCCTGTAAAAACCGGACCTGGGTAGGGGGATGGAGTCCCACCCTGCTCTACTCCATCCCAGTAAAACCGTCCCGGGTTAGCCTTTCGGCTATACTAAAACTTCAGCACCAGACTGCCATTAGCAGCTGATGCTGGAAAACAAAACACACGATTTTACTGCACCAAGGCCAGGTACCTTGGTGCCACATACCTTCCATCAATGACGGCACCTTGCACCTTACCACAGGGGATAGAGTAGAAAGTCCCTGGCCCTAGGTCCAAGCATGATGGTTTTTATCCAGGTTTGGCTCCTGACTCTTCCTATTCATTTCCTTTTCATGGTTATTTAAAGGACATGATTTTGGAGAAATGGAAGGACCCTTCTAAGAAGGTTTTCAGGTCTCGGGGTCTTAAATGCAGGTATCCTTTTGCAGAGGAAGACTCAGAATTGTGGGAAAAGTGTCCCAAATTGGATGCCCCTTTTGCCAAGATCTCTAAAGGAGCAGGTTTAGTGTTTGAAGATTTTGGGGTTCTTAGTGATCCCCTAGATAAGAAAATGGAATCACTGCTCATGAAGGCCTGGCAAGTGGAATCTAATGTCTTAAGACCTATCTTGGCATCCAATTGTGTGATCAGAAATGTAGGTTTTTGGCTTCAACAATTGAAAGCCTGTCTCTTGGAAAGAACCAGTCTGGAGAAGATTTTGAAGGCCTTACCTATCCTTTTTTCAGCTACGGCTTTTGTAACTGATGCCATGGCTGAATCGATCAGATTTTTGACACATTTGGCTGTGACCAATTCCGTGCGCAGGACTCTTTGGCTGAGAACCTGGTCCGGGGATATTGGTTCTTAAATGAGACTTTGTTCTATGCCTTTCAGAGGTGAGTGTCTGATCAGATCTTAGTAAAGTTCTGGATATGACAGCGGATAGAAATAAGTGTTTTCCGCCTCGTCCTAAAACCTCCACTGGCAAGAAGTTTTACCCCAGGAATACTTTTAGGCGTCTGAAAGGGACCTTGAATCAGGTGGCGGATTTTCTCTTTTGTCGATCACAGATAAGAGAATCGGAATGGTCTCTAGATCCGAAGGTGTTCAAGCAGATTTGCTTTCTGAGGGGCTTACCAGAAGCTGTACGCTTCAGCAAAGAATCACAAATTGAACAAGTTCTTTTCATTGAACCTGACAGATCAGGCACTAGGAGTGGATGCCTTGACACAGAAATGGGAATTCAATCTGGCCTATGCCTTTCCCCCTGTCCGATTGATTCTGCTTGTGCTGAAGAAGATTCTCAGGGAACCAGCTACGGTTCTGGTAGCACCCTGGTGGCCCAAGAGGCCTTGGTTTTCAACCTTGGTGGAAATGTCTGTCCGGAATCCATGGGTGATTCCAGTGAACACACGAATATTGTCCCAGGGTCTCCTTACTTCAGAAAAAGGATATTCCGGATGAGTCATAGACACTTTGATCTCAAGCAGGAAGATCGTAACTAGGAAAATGTATCTTAAGGTGTGGAAGATGTTTAAATCTTGGAGGATTGAAAATAGGAAACCTTCATTCAAGATACCCGTAATTTTTGATTTTTTACAACATGGAGTCGACATGGGAGTGTAAATACTTTGAAAGTTCAGTTGGCAGCTTTATCAGTTTTTCTGGATAAAAAATTATCATCTTTTTCCATTGTCAAGCGGTTCCTGCTGGCAGTTAAATAATCTAAGCCTGCGCCATCCAAGATAGTTCTGCATTGGGACCTGGCTAAAGTTTTTTTATCTATGCTGAGTTCTCCTCCTTTTTTTTCAAACAAGAATTTGGACATTAAGTTACTCACCTGAATAGTCTTGTTTCTGGTGGCCCTCACTTCTGCAAACAGAATTAGCGATATACAGGCCTTATCTTGTCATCATCCTTTTCTTCAGGTTTTTCCAGATCGCATAGTGATGAGAGTGGATCCTTGTTAATTGCCTAAGGTTGCTCCGGATTTCCATAGAACTCAGGAGATTATTATTCCTTCTATCAACCAGGAAGACTGAGCTTTTGGCCCTGGATGTCAGATCTCATCTGTTGCGATATCTACAACAGACAAAAGACTTTAGGAAAGCTGACAGTTTGTTTATTTCCTGGTCAGGACCGAGAAAGGGTCTAAGAGTATCTAAGACAACGTTGGAAAGATGGATGAAGAATACCATTAAGATGGCTTACCAGGATGTCAATATGCCAAGTGGAGTCACGGCTCATTCTACAAGAAGTGTATCTACATCTTGGGCAGAGCAAGCTGGGGTCTCCATGGAACAGATTTGTAAAGCAGCCACTTGGTCTTCAGCGAAAACTTTCGCAAGGCATTATCGTCTAGATCTTCTTTCCCAGAAGGACCAGTCGTTTGGCAGAAGTGTCCTTCGTGCAGTTCTTACCTCCCAATTAGGTAGTCCTCGCCTATCTCTCAGGCGTATGCTGCCCGAAGGATGTTTTGAGAAAACCGGGTAACTTTTTTTCTAAACCTCCGAAAGGGAAGCATACGCTGGCTTCTCTCCCTTACTTTTTATGTGTGGAGTTAGATTATGGATTATGTTTTGTGGAGTTGTGGGTCTGTTTCTTTTCTCTCTTTCAGATCTCTACAACTGGGGAAGAGTAGGAGGAGTCAATAATTTATTTGGCTGGTGGTCAGGTGTTCCCCTTGGTGGGAGGAGCCCGGAGGCCTCAGGCGTATGCTGCCCTTTCGGATGTTTAGAAAAAAAGGTTTCCAGGTACCTAACTTGGGTTTTTTTGGGTTTTGTATAAGTCGTGTTTACGTTAGATATGTAACTAAGCATTGATACTGTGTTTAATTGATTCTTTTTTTTTTTTTTTGTTTTTTTATTTTGTACCTACAGATATGGCTCCTTCAACTCCTGGCCCGGTCCAGGTGGTCATAGTGCAGAAGGATGACCATTCGTTCCAGTTAGACGAGGAGGCCCTGGCCTCTGTCCTTCTTCAGGACCACATTCGAGATCTAGATGTTGTCGTTGTATCTGTGGCCGGGGCTTTTCGGAAAGGAAAATCTTTCTTGCTTGATTTCATGCTGAGATATATGTACAATCAGGTGATGTCATGACTTCACTAGGCGTTATTTTATGCTGATGTACTGCTTCTTTATTATACCCCCCCCCCCCACAATTATATTTTTATCTTTGTTTCCCAAATTTTTTGGTAAAAGCTAAAATCTATTTATAAATGACAGAAGGAAGTCAACCACAGAAACTGGCTGGGAGGGGATGATGAACCTCTTAGTGGATTTTCTTGGAAAGGAGGGTCTGAACCGGACACGACAGGCATTCAGATCTGGAGTGAGGTCTTCACTATGAGGAAGCCAGACGGGAAAGAGGTTAGAGCAATCGTTCTTGGATTAAATGCGTTTGTTGCTGTTAATTAAGGATGGCATAGTGTTTCAGTTTTCACTTTTTATTTCTCCACCAGGTTGCCGTGGTTCTCATGGACACCCAGGGAGCATTTGACAGTCAGTCCACTGTCAAGGATTGCGCCACAATTTTCGCGCTCAGCACAATGACCAGCTCAATACAGGTGATTACCCGTTTTCATGGAAGTTTTAGCTTTTTCTATACAATATGTAATGTACTACATCTTTTAAAGAAAATTGAAATAATTCCCGCACAGCAGAAATACAATAAAGCTGGTGCCGGCTTAGCGAGCCTCAGCCCTATGAGGGCAACACTCTACACACACCAAGTTTGCGGACTGCCAGTACAGGCCACAGCAGCTCGCTAGTATGAGTAGCATGAGTTAAAAGACTAGATTAAAAAAATTTAAAGGAACAATTGCAGGTGAGAAAAGTGGACACTTATGGACTATTTGATGAGTATCTAAAAATGTATAAAACAATCCACATTGTATGTTGGAGTACCATTGATATGGTCACAAGAGATAGTGTCATTAAGCAATGTGTGCAAAAGAAGCAAGAATGTGCAAACAGTTGTAGCAAAAGGTTCAAAAGATTGGGAACCCTTGTGATACTGAGGGATGCCCTATTTAAAAAGTGCTATGTGCATAGGTGCAAATATGGTGCCTGTAGAACCTCCAACATACAAAGTGCAATACACAAGAAAGACCTAATAACAAAAGTTCTAGTAAAGTGTATTAGATCCACTGGAATCACTCGCTACCAACATCGACGCATTGCGTGGAAACCCACTTCGTCAGGATGCTAACGGTGTGTCTACCCTGTCGCCCCTCAAAATCTTTTAAACTACTACATAGGCACAAGAAAACTTTTCACAAATGAGCACAGCACAAAATATATTGTAAAAATATAAATCTTTATTTTAGTGACTCTACTACATAAAAAAAAGAAATATAGACCATATTAAAAACAATTGCACCAATCGGTAGCCCTATTGCTCTGATAAAAATACATCAGAGACTTTATCACCTCCATACTGAGAATATCACATCAAAAGCAAATCTAAATTCATAATGTTACACATATCCTAGATACTAATCCTATCCAATACAGAAAATATACAATATATATATATTCTCCAACCATGTGCAATAAGCTACATTGAAACCAATTGAGAGCAGCTAAGCTCTCCTATTATAAAGTGCAAATGCTGAAATCCACTTTGTGATTCTACAAAACTATGATATGATACTACATCTTTTCCCTACATCCAGTCCAGGCCGTCCCATATCTCACGATTGGGTCTTCGCCCCTAGGGGGCGCTTGACTGCAAGATCAAAGATGTAGCTTCTCCCGGCCCCCTATAAAGGCAGCTGTCCCTCCATCATTCCCCAGTCGTTCATCTTGCAGTTTGGCTGCACAAGATCGTTGACACTCTCTCTCCGATATCGGCAGCAGAGCGGGGCCACCTAGCCCGTCGGGCGCTGCGGACTCTATTTCCATGGATCCCTTCTGACCCACTCCTGCCTCCCAGCCCTTGGCTGCTACAGGATCCGTGACGGTAGGGTGAACGCCGGGGTCTGTGGCGTTCGGCAGAGCTCACGCTCTGGGCCGCAGACCTTATGCTAAAAGGTAGCCGGCCACAGGCTTATGGTGAGCCTGAGGCGGAACCACTATGTATGGTCCTGAGTGGAACAGGACAAGATTAGCATTTTTTGTATGTGCCCTCCCTGCCCACAAGCTTTATTCTGTGTATTTGCTGCTGTGTTTGGTTATTTTACTAGCGCTCCTCACTGATTGCATTGAGGAGCGGTCTCTGGCTGCTTACTCACCTCCCTGCGTTCCCCCGTCTGGTGGCCGGGACGTGCGCCTTTCGGCTGCCGCAACGCCGTGTGCGGCGCTGGCTGTGAGAGACGGGGGGGGGGGGGCGCATGGCCGCACTCGTACATACGGCGGCTCGCTACAGGGGCCGCCGCCATTGCAGCCTTGAAGGAGGTGGTGCTCTTCTCGTGATGCGGAGGCCCCCCCCTCGAGAATCATTCCAGAATGTGGCTGGGCTGACGCGCTACTCTGCTGCTGTTCTCTGCTGCTTGGCCAAGCTCGAGCGGTCTGTAAGTGCCCTTGCGTGCGGCTTTATTTCCACCTGTTTATTACTGTATGCTTACGGCTCATTTGATTGTGTCTAAGACGGGCGAATCCATTGGCTTCTCCCGGCCCTCTATTAGTTGGTTAACTTGTGAGGCCTAGTGTAATTACTCCCACTTCCCTAGCGGGTTACTGGGGCATCCCGGGTTGCTGTATAGCGTTAAACCCTATATGCCTATAGTGCCGCTATAATCACCACATGGAGGCATCTCAGGATAATGTGACCGGGGTTCCTTCGGGACAAGCCCGGCTGTACGTAGCGTGTGGGGAGTCTCATGTTGACGCTGACAAGGCGCGGGTCTGTGTACCCTGTGCTGAGCAGGTGCTCACGCTGCAATCTGGCCTTCCAGTGGCTGGGCCTGCACCTCGTTTCACTTCACCTACCCCCCCCCAAGCTTAAAGAGGACCAACACTCAGGGGTGATCGGCCCAGAAATCTATAAGATTCCCGGGCCGATCACCTCCCACACCGCGGGACATCCGAGATCGGGATGTCCCACGGGGTGAAACCCCCCCCAAAACCCCAAAAAGACCTTACCTGATCCGCCGCCGAGAGTGACGCGTGGGAGGCGGCGGAAGCGGCTTGGACATTCCTGTGACCCGCTTGGACGTTCCTGTGACCCGATTGGACGTCGGCGGGGATTGGACGGCGCGGTCACGTGGGAGCGGGGAGAGGTGAGTTTTTTTCGGGTTTCTGGGGGGTTTCAGGGAGTGGGACACCCCCGATCGGGGTGCCCCGCCGAAGTGGACCAAAACCCAGGATAGTCAAAATCCTGGGTGTTGGTCCACTTTAAATCTCACTCCTACTGAGTTGCATACAAGTGGGGATTCTCTGCCTGATGTGTCTTCTAGACTGGCTACTGTTGAGAAGTTAATTGCTAATACCTTGGCGCGTAAGGCCCCTGCTAAAAAGCGGCACTTAACGCCTAATGTCACCCTTTTCCCTATGGAAACTGATGAGTTTTGGCATCTTTGTGGCTATACCCCTTCGGGCAAAGGGGAGCTGTTCTCTGACTCAGGGTCATCTGATGAGAGGCCCAGGGGTCATGACGATTCTGGCTCTGACCCCTGGGCCCCGGATGATACTGATAGATTGCTGACCCAGATTTTTGAGGTTCTGTCCATTTCTCCCCCTGTTGCGGCTCCCAGGCAAAGGAGGGAACTTTTCCATACTGCTAAGTCACGCTTGGAATTTCCTGAGCAAGCACATTTCAATAACCTTGTGCTCAAGGAATGGGAACGCCCCAGTAGACTTCCCGGTGTAACTAAGAGTTGGGATAGGAAGTATCCCTTTCCTGCTGATGTGGTAAAGTGTTGGTCATCCCCTCCCGAAGTGGATGCCCCGGTCCTAGGGTCTGTCATGTACTCCCCTGACTCTTCTACCCTGCGGGATGCTGAGGACCGGCGCATTGACCAGCTGGCGTCCCATGCCTTTGCATGTGTGGGGACGGCGCTGTGCTCGGTCTGTGCCTCGGCCATTACCGCTGTGGCCATTAGGACCCTGATCAGAAGTATACTTGATAGTGCCCCTGATGATTTGCCTTGTGAGGTGTTTAATGCACTCTCCAGTTGTGATATTTTTGTAAATTTTGTCCTCTCTGCCTTGGATGACACCATTAGAATGTGTGCCAGGACATCTGCCTTTGTGGTGGCTATACGTCGCTCGGGTTTGGCTACGCCAGTGGGCTGCTGACAACGCTGCCAAGAAGGCCCTCACTGGTTTTCCCTTCAAAGGACTACGCCTGTTTGGGGACCGCCTGGACCTTTTTGCTAAGGGAGGCAGGTTACCCCAGCGCAGGCGGCCCTTTCGGGGTCAGGGCTCCTTCTCCTGCCCCTACCGCGGTTCTGGACAAGGTAGGGGGGTTTCCTTTACTGGGGCCCAGGGAGATTTCTGGGGTAGGGGCAGAGGACGTGGACGTCCTGGCTCCTCCTGGGGCCCCATGACTAAATCCTCTCCCAAGCCCCCTCTGGCATGATGGGGCGCCCTCACCCATCCGGGTGGGGGGACGGCTTCAGCACTTCGCTCACGTCTGGAGGCTTCATGTCTCAGACCGGTGGATTCAGGAGGTATCGTCCTCCGGTTACAAGATAGAGTTTGCTGCCTGGCCGCCCCCAAGATTCATCAGATTCCGGATTCCTCAGGACCCTGTGTCAGCTCAGGAGCTAGTGCAGGCAGTGCAATGCCTCCTGGAGCTGGGGGTCATCTGCAAGGTCCCTTTAAGAGAAAAGGGCAAGGGCTTCTATTCCAACCTATTCACAGTACCCAAAAAAGATGGGTCACTCAGGCCCATTCTGAACTTGAAGATCCTCAACAAATTTGTCAGGAGCAGACGCTTTCGCATGGAAACTCTGCGCTCTGCCATCAGTTCCCTGCGCCCATGGGATTTCATGACTTCTGTGGACATCAAAGATGCTTACCTTCATATTCCTGTGTTTCCAGGTCATCAAAGGTTCCTCAGGTTCGCTCTGGAGGATCAACACTACCAGTTTGTGGCATTGCCCTTTGGTCTCACCTCAGCTCCCAGGGTGTTCACCAAGGTGCTGGCTGGCGTGACGTCTCTGCTCAGGTTTCAGGGCGTCCGCGTGCTGCCTTACCTGGACGACATTCTCATCACCTCCCAATCCCTACATCAAGCAGAATTGGATACTCAGCTGATGGTGTCCACACTGGAGTCATTTGGATGGGTGATCAATCACCCCAAGTCTTCGCTGCCCCCCTCCTTGGTGATTCCATTTCTAGGAATGAATCTGGATACAGTTCAGGCAAGGATTTTCCTTCCTCAACAGAAGGTGGAAAGTCTGATTGCACAGGTCCAGTTCCTGCTATCGTGCCATCATCCCTCTATCAGGCAGGGAATGCAGCTGGTGGACCTGATGGTGGCGTGCTTCGAGGTGGTCCCTTATGCTCAGTTCCACTTGAGGCCTCTGCAACTCCACCTCTTGTCAGTGTGGGACAAGGATCCAGCGTCCCTGGATAGGGTCTGTGTGCTTTCCACCCTGGTCAGGAGGTCCCTCTCGTGGTGGATGGACTCAAGGAACCTGTTGGGGGGCAGATCCTTTCTGACCCCTTCCTGGGAGATGGTCACCACGGATGGCAGTCTGTCAGGTTGGGGGGGTTTCTGGAAGTCCCTGCGGTTCCAGGGGAGGTGGGGCCCTCAGGAGGCCCACACACCTATCAACGTCTTGGAGCTGCGGGCGATCAGGTTAGTTCTGGCTCAGTTGACTCCTCGCCTTCGGGGCCTGCCTGTTCAGGTGCGCTTGGACAACCAGACGGCAGTGGCCTACATCAATCATCAGGGAGAGACCCGGAGCAAGAGGACCCTCCAGGAAGTGTCTCTGATCCTGATCTGGGCGGAGACCAATGTTCCCTGCATATCAGCTGTGTACATCCCGGGGGTGGAAAATCTCCTGGCAGACTCTCTGAGCACGGGGACCTCTCGCCAGGGAGAATGGTCCCTATGCAGCAGGTTGTTCCAATCTCTGTTTCACCGTTGGGGCCAACCAGATGTGGATCTGTTTGCGTCCCGTCACAATCACAAGCTACTGGCTTTTGTCTCCCTGTCCCAGGATCCTCTGGCCTTGACCAGGGATGCTCTAACAATGTCATGCCAGGACTTTCAGTTTCTGTATGTCTTCCCTCCTCAGGGTTCTGCGCAAGGTTGCTCTGGAGGGGGTGGCAGCAATTCTGGTGGCCCCCAGGTGGCCAAGAAGAGTGTGGTTCGCAGACGTGGTGCAGCTGGCAGTAGATCAGTACGTTCTGCCCATGGTGCCAGATCTGCTCACTCAGGGCTCCCTACGCCATCCCAGTTTACAAACTCTGGCTTTGACGGCCTGGCTGCTGAAACCTCCATCTTGATGGAGAAGGGGCTGTCTACCTCGGTTGTGGATACCATGATAAAGGCTAGGAAGAAGTCTTCTTCCATTTATTACAGGGTTTGGCGTGCCTACATTGACTGGTGTGAGTCTAAGGCTCTTCCCTGTCGTGTGTTCTCTAATCCCAGGATTCTGGAGTTCCTACAGCATGGGTTGGAGATGGGGCTCCAACTTAGTACTCTGAAAGGTCAGGTTTCTGCCCTGGCTGTTTTCTTCCAGAAGTCCTTTGCTCAGCATCCTCTGATAAGGACTTTTATTCCAGGGGGTGACTCATGTGCGTCCCCCACGTAAGCCTATGGTGCCTGTTTGGGATTTGAACTTGGTCTTGTCAGCCTTGCAGGGTGCTCCCTTTGAACCTGTGCAGGATGCTACTCTGGCCATTCTTACTCTCAAAGTTGTCTTTCTGGTGGCTATCACCTCTGTTAGGCTTGTGTCTGAGTTGGCGACGCTTTCCATTCAGCCCCCCTACTATGAAAGACACCAGGACAAGGTGGTGTTTCGCTTCAAGCCAGATTTTCTGCCTAAGGTAGTGTCTGCCTTTCATTTGAATCAGGACATTGTTCTTCCTTCATTGTGCCCTAATCCTAGTTAGCAAGAGGGTTTTGCATTCTTTGGATGTGGTTAGGTGTCTGAAGTACTATCTCTGGTGGCTACTGCACCTTTCAGAAAAACTGATGCTCTTTTTGTGGTCCCTTCTGGTCCTAGGAAGGGTTTGGCTCCTGCCAAGTTTACTATCAGCAAATGGATCCGTCAGGCTGTGATTCAGCCTACTCTGCTAAGGGGAAGAATCCTCCCTTCCGCCTTACTGCTCATTCTACGCGTGCTGTTGGTGCCTCTTGGGCTTTTTAGCATCAGGCTTCTGTTGAACAAGTTTGCAAGGCCGCTACTTGGTCTTCTGTTCATACCGTTTTCAACGTTTTTACAAGGTTGCTGTTAGGGCCTCAGCCTCAAAATTTCTTACCTAAGGTCTTTTCTCCCTTTCACCTTAATGAGGAAGTTTTCTTACCTTCCTTGTGTCCAGCATCGGCTAATTCCAAAGAACGGATCCTCCATGCTTTGGATGTGATCAGAGCCATAAAGTATTACCTGGCTGCGACTGAATCCTTCAGGAAATCGGATTTGCTCTTTGTCCGAACACAGGGTTCTAGGAAAGGATTGCCACCGGCCAAGTCCACTCTCAGTATGTGGATTAGACAGGCGGTGGTACAAGCATATTCTGCCAGAAGTTAGGAACCCCCTTTTCGGATCACAGCTCATTCTACCAGAGCTATTGCTGCAACTTGGGCTTTTCAGCACCAGGCATCGGTGGAGCAAGTTTGTAAGGCTGCAACTTGGTCTTCTGTTCATACTTTTACAAAGTTTCACAAGGGCCGCAGCTGACGCTGTTTTTGGCCGAAAGGTGCTTCAGGCGGTAGTGAAATGAAATACATGCTGTTCCGCACTGGGGATCCCGCCCATATGGACACTGCTTTTGGATGTCCCAATCGTGAGATATGGGATGGCCTGGACTGGATGTAGGGAAAAATACAATTCTGTGAAACTCACTCACTCGCCTGTTATGGTGATCAACCATTTTTGTTCATAGTACATGAAGTAACATGGTTTCTTAGGCCTTCCAGCCTGCCCTCCTTTGTTGAATACTGCTTTTAAAGCACTGGGGAATGATGGCGGGACAGCTGCCTTTATAGGGGGCCGGGAGGAGCTACATCTTTGATCTTGCAGTCGGGCGCCCCCTGGGGGCGAACACCCAATCGTGAGATATGGGACGGCCTGGACTGGATGTATCCAAAAACAATTCTACAGGTGAGTTTCACAGAATTGTTTTTTTGTGAACATATACTGTGGATGCCAGGATTATGTGGGCCCTTGGGCGGTATGGTCTCAGTGGCCCTTTAAACCCTGACCTCGGATTCTAAACGAATCTAGATTCTCCTGATATTCCAAGTATGTCTCACACCCTGCTTCGGAATGATTAATTACACGTGGTTTATGGTCCAGTAGAGGGAGAACTTCTGCAGAGATGACTAGAAAAAGAAGCCCCTCCCGGTCCATAAATACCTGGGACCTCCCACACATCCCCAGTTTAGTCTCTGCAGAAGACGAAGCAAGTCAAGAAGATGGCTTTGCAGGTAAGCCGGGTCTACACCCGGCCATTTCTTTTTCCTATTGCCGCCTGAACCCTTTTTATTAATTCCCCTTGCCTCCCAGCCTTGGCTGTAGGGTCCGGGTGAGGGTAGGGTACACCTTTAGAGGTGTCCTGTTAACAGGAGCCATGCTCCACCGCAAATCCCCCACCAAAGGGTAGGCGGTAGTCAGGTTTTTGGTGATCCTGGCATGGGATGCCCCGTCCGTACAAAAGCCCTCGCCTCACTTCTTGTGTTGCTATCGGCTTCCCCCCTTCACTCCCTTCCCGGATAGTGGGGTTTCCTCTCACTCAGCTCCCTGTTTTTTTTTTTATTTTGAGGAAATTAGGGGCCTTTTATTATCGTAGTGGGTCATCTGGCAGTATACCCCCGATGAATGGTGTGTGTGTGTTTTTCTGTTGACTTCACTATTTCACCGCCGCGGCCCGGCCGGTTGCGCGCGGGCGGGTCAGATCCTGGCGGCCGGCTCCGCGGCCTCCTTCTCTGTCCAGGGAGGGGGCGTGGCCTGGTGCTGCAAGCCCCCTCCTTTTGTGTGCCTTATTTCCCTGGCCTCCCCTTGGCCGGGAGCTTCCTCGCATGATCCGGAGGGGGCGCGGCCAGGCGCGGCGCGCGATCCGCGCTGGCCCGCCCCCCTTCTTCTCCATCCCCGGAGCCGCCATTGCTGTATTGGAACCCTTTGACTGGTCTGATTGTTCCCCGCTTGAGGAGGGGGAACTTTTCCCAGACTCTGACTCATCTGAGGATTGGCAGTATCCTGGCGCTGATGCCAGTACAGAGCGCGGGGATACTGTCGATACCCATAGGCTCCTTACTCAGATTTTCGAGGTACTTGCCATTTTTTGGAACTGAGAAACCACGTTTGGAGTTCCCGGATCAGAAGCATTTTAACAATCTGATCCTTAGGGAATGGGAAAAGCCTGTAAGTTACCTCAACGCAAGAAGCAGCGCCGGCCTTTTCGAGGTTCCGGCTCCTTCAACACCTCCTTTCGTGGCTCTCGGTCAGGCAGGGCAACCTTTCTCACTGCATTCCGAGGAGATTCCTGGGGTAGGGGCAGAGGACGTGCCCGACCCGGGACTTCCTGGGGTACTAAATCCAAATCCGTTGCTAATCCCGCTCAGCAATGAAGGGGCGCCCTCACCCTTGCGGGTGGGTGGGCGGTTGCGGCTTTTTGCTCAGGTCTGGACCCTAGAGGTCACAGATGTCTGGATCCGGGAGGTGATTTCCGCCGGGTACAAGCTGGAGTTTGCATGCAGGCCTGCTCTGAGATTCCCGGGTTCCGTCGGATCCTCGGGTGGCACAGGGCCTGTATATGGCGGTGCAAAACCTTTTGGAAGATGGGGCTGGTTTGTCCAGTTCCCTCCACAGAGAGAGGTCTGGGTTACCATTCCAACTTCTTTATGGCGCCCAAAAAGGATGGCTCCATAAGACCCATTTTGGACTTGAAAACTCTCAACCGGTTCATCAGAACCAAGAAATTTTGCATGGAGACTCTGCGCTATGCCGTCGACTCACTGCGTCCAGGGGACTTTATGACCTCAATAGATATCAAGGACGCTTACCTTCAAGTGCCAGTCTTCCCGGAACACCAAAGATTCCTCAGGTTTGTGGTGGACAACCAGCACTACCAGTTTGTGGCTCTTCCCTTCGGGCTGACTTCGGCGCCCAGGGTGTTCACCAAGGTATTGGCGGGCGTGATGGCCCTTCTCAGACTCCAGGGCATTCGCATATTACCTTATCTGGATGACCTTCTCATTGCGTCATCCTCTCTCCACCAGGCGGAGCTGGTTGATTGGTGTGAGGCTAGGGCCTTTTTTTGTCGGGTGTTTTCCATCCCTTGGTTTCTTCAGCATGGTCTGGACATGGGTTTTCAACTTAGCACCCTTAAGGGGCATGTTTCCGCTCTAGCGGTGTTCTTTTAGAGGTCTTTCGCACTTCATCCTCTGGTTAAGACCTTTTTCCAGGGGGTCACTCATGTGCGCCCTCCTCGCAAACCCATGTTACCGGTTTGGGATTTAAATTTGGTATTGTCTGCCCTTCAGGGTCCTCCTTTTGAGCCAGTGCAGGATGCTGCACTATCCATTTTCACCTTTTTTTTGCCTTTTTGGTGGCTATCACCTCTGTTCGACGTGTTTCTGAGTTGCCGGCTCTGTCCATTCAGGCCCCCTACTTTGAGAGACATCAGGACAAGGTGGTTTTCTGCTTTAAACCAGACTTCCTGCCAAAATTTGTCTCTGCCTTTCACCTCAATCGGAACATTGTACTACCTTCTTTGTGTCCTAGGCCTAACAATGACAAGGAGAGGGCCTTGCACTCTCTGGATGTCGTTAGATGTGTAAAGTACTATTAGTCATATTTCTTTTTTTTAATATTCTTTATTTAAGCATTTTTAAAGTACAATACAATACAACAAGTACACACGGATCAAGAAGCACAAGGGGGAAGAACAGGGGGCCGGGTCTTGTGTCTACTACATACACATTTCCTGCTAACACATAGCTTCGATTCATACAGCAATTGGTATCTTATTCTGTAGCCCCAATGGGGGCCCCGGATACAATCTCGACGTCATCAATACCTCTGTGCTCCATAGCGCTAGGAGAAGCTCCCGCCTCTCTCTACTGGTTTGCCTGGGGGCCCCTCTCTCCAGTCACCGTGCAACTCGGGGGGGGGGGGAACATGCAAGTGACACCGGGGGTGGAGCAAAGAGGGCGGGAGGGAAACGGTCAGCAGGGGACCCCGCAGCAGATCCTCTCAACGGAGGGTACGTCAGACTTATGGGTGTGGTCTTCCCTTCGGGGCTCAGCTCAGGACCCGGGGGACTGTTGGTTAAACAAGACCCTGAATCCCTCTGACTCCCGGAACATTAGCCAGGGTATCCACATTGTCCTAA
Source organism: Gastrophryne carolinensis (assembly GCA_027917425.1). Taxonomy (NCBI): domain Eukaryota; kingdom Metazoa; phylum Chordata; class Amphibia; order Anura; family Microhylidae; genus Gastrophryne; species Gastrophryne carolinensis. The sequence goes on from CM051241.1 coordinate 162,879,149, forward strand.
ACTGTTCGTCTCTGTCATGGAGTGACATTGTTAGGTCTTCCATCTCGCAAATATTTAGCACTTCTCCCACCCAGTCCCTCAAGGTAGGCACACCCCTCTGTTTCCAATGCTTAGGGATCACTTGTTTAGCTGCGTTTAGTAGATGAACTTGCAGAGTTCTCAATTCTGAGAGTGGAACCCAGCCCCTCCCGTTTATCAGATCTCTGTTTCCCAGCCAATTCAAGCCTTCCCATTCCCTCAGATCTGTCTTAAAGGGGCCAGCCTGTAACAGTGGGTTCTCCACAATTGGCACCACCGGTGAGGGCCAGGGGGAGAACTCCTGTCACTCCCTTCACTCCCTGAATACTCCCAAGGTTGCCCCAATAGTCGTGTGGACGCCACTAGTCGGACAGGGGCTGCCGCTAGTTCCAGCTGGACCCACCTTTTGGTTGTCTGACAGTTCTGCCATTCGCACACTCTTTGTAGGTGAGTAGCTGCCCAATACAACCTCATGTCCGGGAGTGCCATTCCACCTAATTTCTTGGGGCTGTAGTTGTGATCTCAACCTCGCCCGCTTCTTATTCCACACAAATCAATGCACTATTTAGTTCTCAAGAACTGCCTCGGGATGTGGACTGGTAGAGCCTGGAACAAGATGTTTGCCAAGTGGCTCGGCAACTGCGTGCCAAGATAGGAGATTAAGGCCCTCGCCCACCTGAATGGGAATGCTTGTTGCATATTTTTAACTACCTGTGCAACCATTGGCGCCAACCTGAGGGCCAAGATTTTAGCATATAACTTCAGGTCTGTGTTGAGCAGGGAGATAGGGCGGTAGCTCCTACAGTACAACGGGTCTTTACCTGCCTTGTGTAGGACTGTAATGTGGGCTTCCAGTTCCCTCCCTGAGAATGAACTGGGGGAATCTGGATTTGTTATCGTGTTACAGGCTCTCACCAAGCGGGGGCCCAGTAGTGAGATGAAAGATTTATAATATTTGACAGTATACCCGTCCGGCCCCGGTGCTTTTCCCGACGGCGAGAGCTTGATAGCCTCGGCCAACTGTTCTATGCTAATCGGGTCTTCCAGTGACTCCGCCACTTCCCTCGGGATTCCCTGATCCTCCCCGGGAGCACCCGCGCCGCCCGTCCCCCACCCAAATCATACAAACCGGCATAATACGCCTGGAACATCTGCGCGATTAGAATTTCTGAAATGTAATTTTGGGCATACTGCTGCTTGAGCGCTCTCGCAAGCATCGTGCCACTCTTATTTCCGTGCTCGTAATATCTATGCTATTTTTTTTTTATTACGTATTTTGCTTTTTGTCTGAGTAGGGCATTGAGAGTCTCTCGGGCCTGAGTGAGCTCTCCAAGGACTCTCGCCGCCTCCGATTGTTTATGGGACGAACCCATTCCGTGAGCTGGTCTAATTGGATCATTCTCTCTTTTTTCAGCCTGGATGCCTAATTAGTACCCCTCTGATTACGTTTTTATGCGCCTCCCAAAGCATCAATGGCGAGACTTCCCCATTGTCATTATTGCTAAAGTAATCCTCTATGCCCTCCCTGACGGCTTGGGCGACCCCCTCGTCCTGTAGGAGGCACTCATTAAGTCTCCACGTCAGCGGGGGAGGTGGTCTGTCAGATTCACATCTAGATAAATAGGGGCATGATCCGAGAAGGAGGTCGGAAGCATTCCACTGTCTGAGGTTAGGCCCAGTAGGCTGTGTGAGATCCAAAGGTAGTCGATCCTGGAGTACGTCCCATGAACTTTTGAGTAGAAAGAATAGTCCCTATCTGCCGGATGCTGGATCCACGCGTCCACCAGCTGCATGCTATGTAGCTTTTTCTTGAGTGATCTCAGTGCTAAGTGAGACACTGCCGATCTGCCCACCGAAGAGTCTATAAGTGGTTCCATAGTCAGATTAAAATCGATCCCTATCACTATCTCCCCCTCTGCAAACTCTTCGATCCTATCTAGTGATTGCTTAAGAAACCGGACCTGTCCCTGATTGGGGGCGTATATCGACACCAGGGTGGAGCTTTTTTGGCCAATGAGGCATTTCACCATCGCCATCCTCCCAGCCTCGCCCCCCCCCCCCAAGACTCCCGTAGGGTGAACTGGACCCCCCTAGCTACCATGATCGTCACTCCTTTTCTTTTGGCATCAGATGCGCAGCTGGTGAACACGTGCGGGAACAGCCTGCTATTCAGTCGAGGGGTTGCAGTTCTTTTGAAATGTGTCTCTTGGACAAAAGCAATCTCTGTCTTGTGTCTCCAACTCCTGCCAGAGAATCGTCCTCTTCTGCGGGGAGTTGAGGCCCTTCACATTCACGGATCAGCTTCATCAGGCTCGTGTCTCAATACTCTCAGAAAGGTCACCGGCAATTATCCCTGCACCGCCTCTTCGCCCCCCCCCACGATGTGACCGAGAGAAGACGGGGTGTGGTTAAGGGCCGGGTAGAGAAGATAGGGAGGGGTTGTGGACTAAGGGGGTGGGGCAGATTAACGTAGGGTTTGGGAGGGGGGAAAGGGGAGACAACAAAAAGACAACTTAACTGTGTTTAACTATGCGACTACTGGCGTAGTCAACCAAAGGACACCTCTATAGGGACCTTCGTAACTGGTGCTGTTTTAACTTTCCACTAATCCTCCTCCTCTAGCCAGGCCGCTTAACCGGCGGTTAAGCCTAGTACTACACTCTCCCGCCTGGAGTACTTCCCCGGAGGGGTGCACCACTAATTCACGGGGGGTGGAGGATCGGAACCTGGGTCGGTACTGAGGGACTCTTCTTTAATTTTGAAAAAGTGGACCCTGCATACAATGTCCCCTTGGCCTTGGCCTATCTGCATCTGGGGGTCGGGGTCCGAGTGCCCTGTGCGCCCTGTCCAACTGTATGTGTTTGCTTCTGGCAGGCCGAGGAGCTTGTTGAAGATGGAGGAAACTGCTGAAGAGAGGTCTTTGACCTCCACTGACTCTGGGACTCCGCGGAGGCGAAGGTTATTTCTTCGGCTGCGATTCTCCACATCATCTTGAGCTAAGAACAAATCCGACAGAAGACGCTTGTTCCCTTCCTGTTGTTTAAGCGCAGTCATGCATGTTTCTAGGTATCTGTCAGAGGCCTCTTCTCCATTCACTCTTTGCGTGACGTCCGCCACCGCTCCCTGTAAGGCCACCAGCTCTTTCTTGATGGTGCCCTCCATCCTAGTGACGTATCCATCAAAGTCGCCCTGTGTTGGTAGGCCTCGTAGGGCCTCATTGATATTGATTCTTACAGCAGGGAGAGGTCATCTAAATGGGAGATCTTTTTGTGCCGTCTGGGTGCTTAAAAAGGCAATGGCGTGCAGAGCTCTCTCCAAACGCGTCCTCACGTCGCCATATCAAGCCACGCCCCCAATATGTCATATTTAAAATATTTATTTATTTACACTCCCCTTCAATCCTCTGTCCCTCGCCGATTTCGATGACAGATGATCGGTGGAGGGGAGGTGGGGATGCAGGGCATCAGAGGATATCTGCCTTTTCACCCCTCTCCAGCGATCACCACATCTGAAGGCCTCAGGCTGGGAGTGGGAAGGATGTCATAACAGCTATGACAGGGGGAGAGGGCCTTTTCTGGGTGATCAGGCGATGTGTTTAAGTGGTTAAAGAGGAACAAAACCCGGGGATTTCACTCTCCTGAGTACTGTTCCTCTCAGGCGGGGCATGAAGATTTTGGATGCCCAGGTGTGTGTATCCCCTGAACTGAGAGAGAATTTTAGGTCAACGTAAGAGGTCACGTACATCTATTTTAGGTAATGTCAGATTTACTCTTGAATCAATCTGCTTTTATCCTATTTATTTTGCCCTGTCAATTAGTTACTACTTGTGTTTTTTTCAACAATATTTTAGATCTACAATTTATCCCAAAACATCCAAGAAGATGATCTACAGCAGTTGCAGGTGAGTGTGTGGTAGTGCTCTCCGAATGACGACCAAATCTGCAGATGTACCCTTGTTGGGATACATGAAGATATTTCTGGCCCAGGGAACAGGTGCCTGGGTGAAAGAGATTCCAATGACCAGGTACAAAAAGAGACTTAATTATTGACTGCAAATTATTTTTCTTCTATTTGAATGTTAAACTCCCACCCTGCAGGCGATGGCACCTTCTGTTTATTTTTTGCGCAGGGGGCCTGTCTCTCATACAGGTTGTGGGGATTCAGCAGATGGTCTTCCAAACCAGTACTGCTTGTTAGAAACATGACAATAAGAAAAAGAATTTACAGCAAGTACTAAATTCTCTTTTTTCTAACATTGCTCCTGATCTTCCCTCCGACCAGCTTCAGGTTGTGCCCCCTTGCTCTATCATAAGTTTCTTCTTAAAAACACTTCCCTCCTGAACCTTATATCCTCCTGTCACATATATAAAGGTCTCCATCAAGTCTCCTCTCTTCCTTCTTTCCTCCAGACTGTACAGATTAAGTTCTTTAAGTCTTTCCTGAGTTTTAAGTTTAAGTCCTTCCACCGTATTTGTTGCCGGCCTTTGGACTCATTCTATTTGAATAATGTATTTTTGCAGTTAAGGTCTCCAGAACTGCACACAGTATTCTAGCTGTGGCCTCACCAGGGCTCTATACAGGGGAATCACAACCTCCCTCTTCCTACTGGTGACGCTTTGAGCTATGCAGCCGAGCATCCTGCTTGCTTTCCCCACTGCCTGGCTACACTGTCCAATCATCTTGCAGCTTTCAGTAATCAGTACCCCTAAATGGATAACACAGCACTGCCCATACGGTGCTCAGAGCAGGGATTCCTTCTTCCCAAGTTTAGAGACATTAAAGCGGACCTTCACCCTGAATAAGAGCCTATCTTATATGTTTCCCACACCCTGTACATACAGATTGCTCACATTAAAAATCATCCTACCTGCATCTACTGCATGTTATGAGCCTTTAAACATCCAAGATGGTGGCTTATGGAACATCAGGCAGCCTGCAAACAGGAAGTGCCTTCTGACTGCGTTGCTCTGCATTCTGGGACTGCTGGCCTTTTCCTGACCCCAGCTCTGCTCTGTCTGAGCAAAGCACAGCTATAACCCACTCCCCTGTACTTTATCTCACTCTCCTCTCCTCAGTAAGTGTGATGCTTCTGAGTCAAGATGGCGGCGCCGGTATCCTAAAGTCCTTAACAGAGTTGATGCCCAGTGGGGGGAAAGAATAATAAGTAAGTGACTAAAAACTTAAAATATATTAATTTTAGATGCAGGGGAATTGTTTTTTAAGGGTTTGGGCTTTTCAATGAATCATGGTGAAGGTCCGGTTTGAACTCTAGTTTCCACAGTTTTGTCCATTTATCCAGTAAAGCCAAATCATTTTCCATGTTGCAGACATCTCCAGGAGTGTCTATTACTAACCTTTGTATCGTGGCAAATGCTGGACATTTTAAATAATCCAGCGTAGAAATAAACATCAAATTCCCTTTTAGATTGTCTGCTTTTGGTGACGACTGTAAATGTTTAACTTTTTTGTTTCTTCGTTTACTTTCAGCTTTTTACTGAATATGGACGTCTGGCAATGGACGAGATCTTTTTGAAGCCCTTTCAGGTAGGGCCAAAGTAAAATTGGTTGGGTTTTCGTTATTTATTTGGTATACAATGCTAATCTTCTGCTGTTTTTAAGTTTAAAATGTACCCGCATCTTGGCATTTATGTACAATTATTATTATTTTTTATTATTATTATCTATTTATATTGCGCCATCATCTTCCGTAGCGCTTTACAAGGTGTGACTACAGACATGGTAAAACAATAGTACAGGGACCAATACAAAACTAGATGCCACGAGGTTCAAACCAAGTGTTGTGAGCACAGGGGACAATAGGAAGGAGAGCCCCGCCCTTGCGAGTTTACTGTCTAAAGGATGGGGATGGAGACAAAAGGGGGTGGGATCACAAGTGGTAGAGCTTGAGTTGGGCTGCATGTGTCATTTGAAGGTTATAGTTGCTTAAGCCAGTTTATATGCCTGTCTGAAGAAGTGAGTTTTGAGGGTGCTTTTTAAAGGCTTGGAGTGATGGAGAGTGATGAATTAAGCTGGGGAGTGCATTCCGGAGAAGTCTTGAAGGCGGGAGTGCAAGGAGGTGACCAAGAAGGAGGACAGGAGAATGTCAGAGGCAGAGCGGAGGTTGCGCTTGGGTTGGTTACGCTGGATCAGAGATAAAATGTAGGGAGGAGCCTGGTTGGAGAGAGCTTTGTATGTAAGTGTTAGAAGTTTGAAGTGAACTCTATGGGAGACAGGTAACCAGAGGGGGGCAGCACTGGAGAAGTGAGAGGAGAGGTGGATGAGGAGAGCAGCTGAGTTTAGAACAGATTGGAGGGGTGCAAGAGAGATTTCTGGCTACAATTCATTCTGGCTTCTCAATGTGCATTTTGTAGCTTCTTCAAGTGAAATTTGTTGTTTATGTAGAGAAAATCGCACTTTTCTTATACAAAATGTAGGTATACACTAACCCCAGATCATTTGCACTTAGCAGGTTATATAGATGGTTGGTAGGTCTGTTGCCTTTTTTTAATGGTGTCTGTTTGCTTGCCATAGCTTCCAAGAGACCCACTCATGAACATTCTATACACTTGATCCCTCCCATGGCTTCATTAAAAAGAGGTTTTACAGCAAACTCTTTTTATTCTAGACTGGTATCTTATACTCTGGTTTGCCAGTTTTTTTATTTTAGTTGTTTATATTGGGGGAGCGTAAAGCAAGGTTATATAAATAATAATGATCGGCCGGTCGTGGACACCTTTTCCCTGAGGTGCACTATGTTTCCGCCGGCCAATAATATCGGGGCTTAGCGGAGCTTAGAGCACCTTCGGGAACTGGCGTCGCCACTCGGCATGTTGCCCGGCAACGGCCTCAGCAGCGGATTGGCCGTTTTAGCTGGCCCTGAATTGGGTGGTGCGGCCTCACATGTGGAGATGACTTCACCCCCCATCTTGGAGGCCCTGGGGCTCCGGCAGCGCTAGGTAGACGCGATCAGCATATGGGTAAGTGTTCCTTTTTGGGTCCTTCTATCTATGACTAAGGACCAGTAGTTGTCCGAAACGCGTCAGAGGATTCATGAACACTCCATGCTGCCAGGTCTACAGTCTGCTATTTTTTTTAGAGGTTTGCCTTTGTGACTTATGGGGATGATTTTAAGATTGTGAATTAAAGTGGACCGAAACCCGGGATTTTGACTATCCTGGCCTTTGGTCCTCGTCCCTGGGGCACCCCGATTGGCGATGCCCGGGGAGGGGATCAAAAAATGTTCCCGGGAGGGGGCGTGGCTAGGCGATGGAGGAGTAGGCAGCACATTGAAGGAGCTCTGCACAGGATCCCAACAAAAACGGACATTTACAAGCGACACAGGGACCCCGCTGTCTCATGACCAGGCGCGGGAGATCCACGGGCTCGGCGAGGAGACAGCAGTCGGCCACTATAGCCCAGTACTTTGGGGCTACGGACCGTCCAGAGGAGGGGGGCCGCCCAGGCAAGATGGCGGCGACGCGGCAGAGAGGCGCCCCCGGGACGTGTGAGGCCGGAGCGGAGAACCAAGTCGGGCCGGTTTCCCCTACCGTGACTCCTGCAGACGGGGAGAGGAGAGACGAGCGGGAGCGCAGGGGCACACCTGATGCCGTCCGTGCCGAGAGCAGAATGACAGGCGGGAGCTGGAGGCCGCCGAGGAGAGCAATGACGACACCGGTGAGAGACACAGCAGGCTGCGACGAGCCGGCTCACTCCACGCAGAGGAGCGGAGGGTGCGCTCTTTCATCCTCGCCTCCGCTGTCTGCGGATCAGAGCAGAGAGCTGGCTGGAGACGGGGGGAGGCAGGAGGAACTGACAGGAGGCCCTTTTTCCCCCGTATGGAACACACCTCAGACGCAGCCAGGGGGTCAGGTGTCGTGGCCCCCACAGGCAGGGGGGGAGGGCCCTAGCCCCCCTTCATGTCAAGGCTCCCACACAATAGCCAGGCGGAGCTCGCCAAATGACCCTGGATCCCCCATAGTAGCCGACAGGGGAGCAGGGGGGGTGGGCCTCACCCCACAGAGGGATTTGGAGGAGTCCTTGATGGCTGCAGCGGGACTTGAAGAGGAGATGCACAGCCAGTTGCCTCCTGTACCAACGGAGGACTCCCCCGCGAGCTGGGCTCGGGATGCCCCCGGTGAGGAGGATGGAAACATGTCCTGGAGGCGTGGCCTGGTCTCCCCGGGATCCTGGGGCGCGGGTACCGTTGGGGGGGGCGGGGTCTGGCCCCGGGAGGTCCCCCCACCCAGAAGCCATGATGACCCAGCAGCAGATGCCTGTTCCGCTTCCCCATGCGGGATGCCCTCGACCGTGCAACTTGTGCCCCCGTCTTTAATCGCGGCATTGGCGGATGTGGTCAAATCCAACATATCGGATGCCCTGAGGGCGCTCCCCTCCCGTTCAGATTTTGATGGATACATCACCCAAATGGAGAACACTCTCAGAAGAGATATATGTACATAAAAGCACGGAGCAACACAAGTCTTCAATGTTGTGACCTCAAGAAACAGTTTTAAAAGGCAAAATGAGAAAGTATCCCACGGTGCGTGCTCTTCACAGGAGCTGGTAATGTCACACGTGCCCGTCACCTCCACACATATGCGCTTACCAAATGGATGAAGATAAACCGCCTTGAATCAATTAATGCCTCTTAAAGGGTTCCAAATGCTTAATGGTATTTATATACACCTTAACTTTTCCTCCCGGGCATGGTAAGTTCCGTTCCTCTGAGACAGACAATTTCTGCCACTCTGTTTTGTCTAAAGGATGTAGCTGTTGATTTTGTATCTCCAGTTCCAAGCAATTTTCTGTCTAGTCCGCCTGGGATGCAGACAAAGCGACTAACGCCACTGCGCAGAACACGAGGAAAAGCTGCTTTCAGTCATGGATGTGCTACAGCTGGCGAAAACACGTTTCTAGGTGTAGTTCCCGTGGTCTCTTTCTACTGCTGAAGCTATGCACGTCTTCCTATGCTCCGGAGACGAAACAGACAAGGAATCCCACCTCTCCCACCGGCCGCGCCACACGACAAGGCAGAACCTACTCTCAGAAGAGAACTCAGCTCACTCCAAAATTCCATATCGGAAGTTTCCCACAGAGTGGATTCCATTGAGCAAGACCAGTCTACACTGATCCAGAGGGTGGCGGCCTTGGAACAGGTGCAGCGGGATGAAAGGAGACATACTTCTGCCCTTTATCTAAGTTTGGATGACTTGGAGAACCGCAGTAGACGCAACAATGTTAGACTGAGAGGGCTCTCGGAGGCGGTCGCTCAGCCGGATCTGGAACGCGCAGCCAAGACCATCTTTAATCTGATCCTGGGATCCTCCCGCGCAGAAGACATGGTTATCGACAGACTCCACCGGGCCCTGGGCCCCAAGCCAGCAGATGCGCAGCGTCCCAGGGATGTGATCTGCAGAATACATTACTACAGGACCAGGGAAGATATCTTGAGAAAGGCGTGGGAGAAGGGCCCAATCAGATTTGAGGGCTCCACCGTGACGGTCCTCCCGGACCTATCATCCAGAACACTTCAAATGCGGCGAATACTGCGGCCCTTACTGGAGGTCATTCAGCGTCAAGGGGCCTCCTACCGCTGGGGGTTTCCGTTTCACCTCATCATCCGTAGAAATGGGAGATCCTTCGCTCTGAAGACGTATGACCAGCTTCCGCAACTTTTCGTTTTCCTGGACGCTGACCCAATACAGATCCCGGACTGGCTCGCGCCAACACTGGAGCTCCTGCCGGGCGGACCGAGGGGGCGGAGGCTGCGTGGTCCGCCGGTGAGGGCGGGGGAGGGGCCGAGACGTCGGGAACCCCTACCCGGCGACAGAGCTTGAGATGAGGCATCATTGGGCCGTGGCCTCCCCCTTCGTTGGGCCCCCTGGGGCTGACCGGCGCTTCGACCCTGTCACCACAGAAAATGGCCACCTCGCTTGCCCGGGCCGCCTGGTGCTGTCCTCATGCCCCCGCTGGAGCCGAGGGCTTTTTCCCTCCTGGGGGGAGCCCGCCACGGATGGAGGGGTGGGGCGGCCCGAGGTTGGTGGGGGTGGTTCTGGGGGGCACCCGCTGGGGGAGGTCCGGCCAAAAATACGCCCCTCTTTGCTGCATTGTCGTGAGGCACCTTGCCTCCTTGGTTATTGGGCTTTAGTTTTGGTTTTAATGATTGCCCTGGGGTGTTTCGGGTGAGGGGGAGCCCTTTGGGGCGGCCCGCCGCCCCGACTGCCCGGCTTCGCTCTCGCACCCATTTGTTCCGCGGGGTGGGGTCGGGCGGTTCGGGGGGGGCGTGCCCTCCTCGCTGGCGCGGGCCGGGACACCTGACCGGGTGGCGCTTTGGGGGTCCGCTCTGGGCCTTATGGCTTGGCCCGGGTAGGTGTCCTTGTTTGTGTAACACCTATGGGATTACAATGTTACAGCCTCAGGAGTTGAATGTTGATTAAGCTTGCTGTTCAGTTACTCTTAAACTTTTCGAAGATTGATAATTAATGACTGCACCTTCTGTGCTCGGGCCGGGGGTCTGGAGCCGGTGATATGAGTGTTCGGCCCCCCTATGCGGGTGCCAGGAACCTTTGGACCTCGGGTCTGAAGGGGGCATTGACTACCCTGCCCCCCCTCCTGTTTGTGGGGGGTGGGCGGGGGGGGTTGGAACTATCGCTGGATGGGGTGGGGGGTGACCCCCCCCCAGCCCATGCGGACCGATCGCGGGCTCCGCCCCGGGGCCTCGGGCCCACAGGGTATCAAGATGTTGCATTGTCATAATGTTATAACGTGGTTAAGGCCTGTATTGGAGGAGACAGTTTTTTCCTTATCTCTTAGCTCTTATTTCCTGTTTTTATTAGTCCGTATATACTGTGACATTTCTTTCCAGTGTGTGCATCTCCTACGCCTTTGCTGTTCCCGTCTTACATACCCCCAACTTAGGTACCCCTGACTGGGTTTAGCGCCACCGCTGCCGGCGCTTCCCCACACAGGGAAACGAGGGTATTCGCGGTCCTTGGCTCCGCGGAACCCCTCCTGATAGAGCTTAGCGCGGGTTCACCTGACCCCGGTGTCCCGCTCTCCCTAATACCCCCTTCTGGAATCGTAACTTCCCTCTCCACTCCCACCCCTTACCTACCTCCTCCCCCTATAGGAGCTGCGTTGCTTCCCACCTAATTCAAGTCCCGCCCCCCCTTCCCCCCGTTAGTTGGAAACCTCCCTTTGTGCTCATCTTCCGGCACTCCCCCTCCCCCCTTTTTTCCTCTTTTTTCTTCTTCTTACCACTATACCCTTCTCCCTTTCCCTTTTTCTTACCGTACCCCTATTTCCCTACCCTTCCTAGACTTCATCCTCCTAAACCGTCTGGCCCCGCCTCTTGCTTGCACTCCCCCCTCGGCTGCCTGACACCTGACATTTATAGTCACTGCTTTACTCCACGCTCATCCCAGAGCCGACGCCTTCTCTGCGGTATGGCTAAGTTGACAGTCTGCTCCCTGAACATCAAAGGGCTAAATGTCCCTGAAAAACGCTCCAAGGTTCTCTATGACCTGCATAAGCAGAAGGTGAGCATTCTTCTCCTCCAGGAAACCCACTTCCAGAGAGATAAAGTGCCGAATCTACGCCATAGATACTTCACGTCATGGTTTCACAGCACCAACCCGCAGAGCAAATCTCGGGGTGCGTCCATCGCGATCCACAAATCCCTGCCCTTCATAGAGATAGATCACCTTGTGGACCCCGAGGGAAGATTTGTCTTCCTTAAGGTAACGATTCATCAAAAAAAGTATACAGTGGCGAACATATATCTGCCGAATCATGACCAGGCGGGAGCACTCCAGAGGTACCTTAGGAGATTGGAGGAGTTCGCTGAAGGAATTTTGATCCTGGGAGGTGACTTCAATCTCACTTTGAACCCCACCCTGGACTCCTCATCCGGAAGGTCCTCTGTACCACTGGGAAAATTGCAGTCCTTACGGAAGACACTCCATGGTATGCAGCTGATAGATGTATGGAGATTACTCACTTAATGTAGACCTGAAGCTGTACGCAAAAATAATAGCCACTAGAATCAAGCCGCTGATTCCTCATTTAATACACTTGGACCAGGTGGGATTTGTCCCTGGCCGCGAGGCTAGGGACAATACCAACAAGTTACTGGACCTCATCGCTTACGTACATAAGACTAACACTCCAGCATGTGTCCTATCCTGCGACGCCGAGAAAGCGTTCGACAGGGTAAGCTGGCGCTTTCTCAGGGCCACCCTCTCTCAGATCGGCATGGGTCCCACTATTATCTCCAAGATCCTGGCGCTTTACCAGAATCCCTCGGCCCGCGTGAGAACTAACGGGATATTATCCAATGCCTTCACAATCACAAATGGTACTCGTCAGGGTTGCCCTCTCTCACCCCTGCTTTATATACTCACAATGGAGCACTTGGCGATAGCTATTAGAAACAACCCGGATATCAGGGGAATCGAATGTGGTGAGAGGCAATATAAAGCCTCGATTTTCGCGGACGACCTGCTCCTCCACTTGACTTCCCCGGCCATATCTTTCCCGGCAGTGCTTAGGGAGTTTGAGCGATTTGGCCAACTGTCCAACTTCCGTATCAATTATGCAAAGTCTGAGGCACTGAACCTTACTCTGCCTCAGCCCTTAGTGGAGCGACTCCGGAGCAGTTTCCCTTTCAAGTGGCAGCCTTCCGCAATAAAGTACCTGGGAACCCTTATACCGTCCGATCTGAACAACCTCTATGAGCTGAACTTCAAAGCTCTACAGACCGAAGTTACCCAGGACCTAGCGAAGTACGATAGGGGACGATACTCGTGGTTCGGAAGGATAAATATCCTAAAAATGGATATACTACCCAGGTTCCTATATCTTTTTCAAACTATCCCGATTAGACTCCCCCGGCACTTTTTCAAAGCCCTACAGGCAGCCTTCCTGAGGTTCATTTGGGGTGCACGGAAGCCACGTATCAGATTAAATATATTGGTCAGACCCAAGAGTAGGGGCGGAACTGGGGCTCCAGATCTGAAGCTCTACCACTCGGCGGCCATCATTACGAGGATGGCGGACTGGAAGTTCAGGAAAAAAGACAAGTTGTGGGTCCAACTGGAACAGGATCTTCTGGGGTATAACCCGTGCTCCCTCCCGTGGATACCTACTATGGGAAACGCAAATAGAAAAGGGTTCCCCTACCTGATCCAGCATTTTCTTCACAGCTGGGACGGATTGCAAAGGCAGGAAGAACTGGTGAGCAGGCCGGGCCCCCTTACCCCCCTCTTTAACAACCCGGAATTTATACCGGGACAGAACACTCCTCGATTCCTGACCTGGAGTGAGAGGGATGATGTTAGGCTGAGGGACGTGCTGGTGGGGGGGAGAATGCCATCCCTGGCGGATTTGAGAGAACAAAATGTGGGTGGGCACTTGTCCTGGCTGCACCACTGGCAGTTGGAGGCATTCCTCAACGCGGGGGGGCGCCTTGCCAGGGCAGCTCTCCCCTTGACACCTTTGGAGGAATGCCTCACACAGGAGCAACCACTGGAACACGTGATATCGACATTCTATAGTCTACTGGTGGCTTCCAAGCACACATCGGAATTGGAGTTCATGTCCAAATGGGAGAGAGATCTGGGGATAGTAATCACAGAGGAAGACGCCCGGAAGATCTTCACGCTGACACATAAACTCGTGGGGGCCAGCTCTGCTCAGGAGAAAAATTACAAAGTGCTCACGCGGTGGTACCGGTGCCCGGCAGACATAGCATTGTACTCACCTGGAGAATTGGACGCTTGCTGGAGATGTGGGAAACCTCGAGGAGGGATGTTACATATATGGTGGGAGTGTCCTCCAATCCTGAAGCTCTGGGACACCGTCTTCAAGATCCACACTGAGGTTGAGGGCTCGGTAGTACCGAACAGTCCGGGGGTCGCTCTGCTCTCCTTGATCCCTGGCTCTATTGCCAAGGCGAAGAAAGGAGTTCTCAAATATTTCCTCACGGCAGTAAGATCAATCATCCCCAGGCACTGGAAATCCCCCGTTCCTCCAAACATAGCAGAATGGTTCGCTGAAATGGACCATGTACTTAGAATGGAGGAACGGATAGCAGTAGATAGAGAGAGAGCAGAAGGACACTGGACAACCTGGATGAACTGGATCAGGTTCAGGGAGTCGGACGCGGCAAAGGCCTACATGAGGCCAGGAGTCGGCGGTGAATGAGAGGCCTCTCGGATGAGGTTCGAGGCTGGAAAGACCTTCCTAATACACGTGTCAACAGGCCATCGGTGTGGGATCCACTACCTGCTTCCTCCCCTCCCCGTGTACTGCTTTCCCTCCCCCCACTATCCTTGCCTTCCCCCCCTCCCCCCCCCCCCCCTTCTGTTCATCTCATTTTCTTAATATCCTACTCACCTTACACATTTTCTTTTTGTGCCGTGGATTCCCCCCTCCCTCCGACTGGGTTGGCCCCTCCACGCTGGTCTCCCTACGACCCGGACTGATCTGGGGGCCTCCTCTGGGGCGTGTGCGCTTCGGGCCTTCCTTTCCCCCCAGTTGGCGCCCTCCGGGGCGGTGCCTGAGCCCTTTACTGGTGCTACGTGTGATGGAATTCCTGTCATTCCCCTCCGGGTTGGGGGGTCTGTTGCCTGGGGCGGATGGGGGGGCCCGGCGCGGTGCGGCCCTGAGGCCCCCTACGTGTGCGCTGAGGCGCCCCCCAATGGTGGCCTTAGACGCGTTGGAGATGGATTACTGGAAGCCTGTACGCTGGCGACTCTGCGGGCCACCGGAAAGATGGAGAGATGCAGGCGCGGCGTGCTTTCGAGTGCAAGTTTTATACTTGGGAGCGTGTGGCTGGGGGGGGGGATTTGGGTCGGCCCAGCTGTGCCTGGGGACGGGGGGGGGGGGGGAGCACGGACTGTCTTTATGTTTACTCGACTGTATTTCCTTTTCTTGTATTGTTATTTTTGCTTGTATTTGAAAAATTACCAATAAAAAGAGATTAAACTAAAAAATGTTCCCGGGCCAATCGGCTTGGGTTTTGGTCCACTTTAAAGCGGACCAAATGCCCCATGGTCCAGGTTCGGATAGTGCTGCATTTTAATGTTTAGGGTTTTGACTGTGCTGCTGACTTCAGAATGTATGTACCTGCAGTAAGTTGTGTTTACCAGCCAGTCAGAAAAGACGCTAATGGAAAAAAGGACATCCAAAATCAGGATGACCCACTGTGTGAAACCCCCCCAGGTCACCCCATTCACTTACCTTAGTTCCCGGTCCAATGGCGCATGCCTGAGCTTCGGCCACATCCCCGCTATCCCTCTAGCAGGGCATGTGCCCGCGTCATTGGTGAAAGGATGGCACAGGCATGCTCCCTGTTAGAGGGAAGCTGAGGATGCGTCCGTCAGCGCACTTGGAGCCACTGCTCTTAGACAGAGCCTTAGACGGCGTGACGTCAGTGGCTCCGAGCATGCTGATTGGACGAGCGGCCGCACATGCGCCTTAGGACCAGGAAGAGGTGAGTTGCCTTAGGTGATCTGAGGGGTCTCACGCAGCGGGTCAAAATCCTGGGTTTTGGTCCACTTTAAACAATATGTGCCATACCTTACCTTCCAAAATGTAATTTTTACATCATTAAAACCCCTCTGCTGCTTCTTTTTATTTAGATCTTTTATCCATATTGTGTTACCACCTTCCTCTCTTTTTTTTTTTTTTTCTTTTTAATTCTCCTGTGTCTACATCGCAGCTAGACCCGCAAGCCGTTCATCTGCAAAACAACCCAACCTGCGACATCAGTCATTTGTGCCAAGCCTATAAGAAAATCGCATGCCTGCACAGATCCCATTCACATAAACAGCTGGGTGCCACTCCCCAAACATAATCAACCAAAGTAAATGTAATGACCAACACCATTTTATAGGGGATGCACGCCAACATGACAAATAGCTCAACTTTTATTCATAATAATATCACAAAATACACATTAAAACTTAAAAAAAACCTATAACACACGATACACAAAAATACACCAAACGCAACACAGATACACTAAATCATTAGAATGAATAAGAGACTAATGCAAAGATTCATAGAATATTAGATCATTTGGTTAACATATCATGATCAATGTGCAATGAATATAAAAAAATATATATCAAAAATCCATATAACTATATCAATAAATATTTGAGAACAACCATGAACTATTTTATACTAATACCCTACCTATTAGGGGTGTGAATTGGCAAGAATCTGGCGATACGATACGTATATGCGATACATGTATGACTATACAATATATCCCGATTCTGTCTCAAAGACGATATATTCCGATTTTTTTTCTGAAACATTTTTTATAATAATATTTTTTATTTAAAAAAAAATTAACATAGGGTCCCCCTTCCCGTGGGGGACCCAATTTTTATTAGAATTTTAAGGGCTAAAAACTCCTAAATCCTCCAAAAAATGACATGGTGTCCCCCTACCCAGCATAACCAGCCCCAGACCAGTTATGCAGGGCTTGTAGAACAGGGCGCAGGGTCCAGCTTCGGTGGCCCCTCACCCAGCCTGCAACAAGCCCGCATAGCCTGCCTGGCTCTTCTGCCCCCCCCCCCCCCCGCTTTGGGGAGGCAGGTAATTGGGGAGCCGGGAGTTAATGGCAAGTCACACGCTAGCCGCAGGTGACTTGCCAGCTCCCAGCCTTGTGAACTGGTGTAGGGGTCTCATGGACCCGTTAACAGTTCACAAAGGGTTAACAGTAAAAAAAACACACCACACATCAGAATAAATGTCTTTATAAAAAAAAAAAAAAAAAACCTTTACTCACCTCCGATTGTCCGCTCCTGTGTCCCTTGCCGATCCGATGACCGATGCCGTGATCACTGGAGAGGGGAGAGGGATCCCCTGCCCCTCTCCTTCTCTGCACAGTGGTCATAGCTTCTGACTGAATCGCCAAGCCGGGAGCTGGGATGATGCCCGCGGGGTTGAAGTCATCCGCCCCTGAAGGGGTGGGGCTAGACGTGAAGGTGGCCGCACCCATCGGGAAAGCAGGGGGGGGCGAGCTCTCTCCTGAAGACTGAAGAGCCCGGGGGGGAGGATCGGAGCTCCCCCCCCCTCCCGGGGTGAAGAGGAGAGCCGTCCGGATCGAATGAGGGGTCAGGTTTTTTTTTACTTTTCTTTTACTGTGGGGGGCGGGGGGGCGAGTCAGAATTGATACTAGGGATAAAGAATTGATTCAAGTATCGCCGAATGAAATATCACAATACTTCAACAAATCAATTTTTTTCTTACACCCTTACTACCTATGATCGGGATCATAGCTGTGCCAAACCACATTATATTATCCCCATGAGACTATTCGAAGACCTGTAATAACTAAAACAATAAACAACCTGTGACATATCCAAATATTACAAATAATATCCAATGATAATACAACTACAAATTCATCCAATGAATGACCAACAATAAAGGCATATTAAAGTGCAACTAACCTAAAAATCACAATCTACAAACCATTAAACTATTTATATTCAAGCCTCAGTATCAACTGTGGCTGACCCCGCGCTAATAAATAATTTTATATATAGTATTGCACATTTACTTAAAAGAATTAAAGTCTGCTTTTAGACAAAACTCTTTAGAGTGAATCATAAACGCGTGAATCTAGAACCACCGCCAAAATGCACGTACAAGCTAGCCCATATACACAGGCTTTCTCATTTCAATCAATTGGATGTAGGCCCGCTTCAATGTAAGCTCCAACCGCTCTTAATATCTCAAACTTGATTTCTTTTAACAAGAGAAATCAAGTTTCTTTTGTTAAAAGGAACGGATAAGAGCCCTGAATAAGAGCCTATCTTATATGTTTCCCCCCTGTACATACAGATTGCTCACATTAATCCGGACCCTCACCCTGAATAAGAGCCTATGTTGTATGTTTCCCCTACCCTGTACATACAGATTGCCCACATTTATCCGTACCCTCACCCTGAATAAGAGCCTATCTTTTATGTCCCCCCCCCCCCCCCGTACATAAAGATTGCCCACATTAATCCGGACCTTCACCCTGAATAAGAGCCTATCTTGTATGTTTCCCCCACCCTGTACATACAGATTGTCCACATTAAAAATCATCCTACCTGCATCTACTGCATGTTATGAGCCTTTAAACATCCAAGATGGCAGCTCATGAAGCATCAGGCTGCCTGCAAACAGGGAGTGTCTTCTGACTGTGCCGCTCTGCATTTTGGGATTGCTGTCCTTCCCCTGACCCCAGCTCTGCTCTGTCTGTGCAAAACACAGCTATAACCCCACCCCCTGTACTTTATCCTGCTCTCCTCTCCCCAGTATGTGATGCTTCTGAGTCAAGATGGTGGCGCCCGTATCCTAGAGTCCTGAACAGAGTTGCAGCCCAGTGGGGGAAAGAATAATAAGTAAGTGACTAAAAACTTAAAATATATTAACTTTAGATGCTGGGGAATAGTTTTTTAAGGGTTTGGGCTTTTCATTAAATCATGCTGAAGTTTAAAGTTTAAAGCAACTAACCAACAATCACAATCTACACACCATTAAACTATTGTATACTTAATCAAAAGGCATTTATCATGTTATGGTCATAAATGTTTGGGTCTCCCCTCTGCCTGCCACCTCACATAGAGCCACGCATTCTGTGGACTGCAATGCCAACTTCCTTGTGCCAAGCCAAACATTGCGGTTGCTTCTGAAAATACAATTCTGTGAGTATATCCAGGTCGTCCCAGAGTGATGACATGTGGGTATTCCGCCCCCAGGGGGCGCTCAACTGCAAGATCAAAAGCTGTCGCTCCTCCCGACCCCCTATAAAAGCAGGTGTCTCACTATGATTCCCAGTGGTTAAAAAGCAGTAAAGAGGAGACAGGCCGGGAGGCCAAGAAACCATGTTACTTTACATAGCTTCAGCATGTACTCTTTCCAACGAATACCTTAAGGACAACAAGTCCAAGAATACAAATGGTAATCACCATCACCACCAGGCAAACAGAGATAATGAACAAAGGGTGGGGTGGGACGACCTGGACTGGATATACTCAAAAACAATTCTACAGGTGAGTTTCACAGAATTGTATTTTTCCCTATATACAGTCCAGGTCGTCCCAGAGTGATGACATGTGGGACATCCAAAAGCAGTGTCCATTGGGGCGGGATCCCCAGTGCGGAACAGCATGTAGTTCATTTCACTACCGCCTGAAGCACCTTTTGGCCAAAGACAGCATCAGCTGAGGCCCTAACATCAACCTTGTAAAACTTGGTAAAGGTATGAACTGAAGACCAAGTGGCGGCCTTACAAACTTGTTCAACAGATGCCTGGTGCTGAAAAGCCCAGGAGGCACCAATAGCTCTAGTAGAATAAGCTGTAATACGAAAAGGGGTTCCTTCCCCTTGGCAGAATATGCTTGCACCACCGCCTGTCTGATCCACTTACTGAGAGTGGACTTGGCTGGTGGCAAACCTTTCCTAGAGCCCTCTGTTATGACAAAGTGCAAATCCATGGAGGGTCCTTTCCTTAGAATTAGTCGGTGCTGGACACAAAGAAGGTAAAACAACTTTCTCATTAAGGTCAAAGGGAGACACGACCTTAGGCAAAAAATCAGGTTGCATAATAGAGCCTGAACTCCATCCAAGGAATTGCCAGAGCGTCTGTGGCAAAGGCCAGAGGATCTCTTGACAGGGAGACGAATCTTGGGAGCTTGTGATTGTGTCTGGATGCAAACAGGTCCACGTCCGGCTGACCCCAGTGGGGACGCAGAGCGTGGAAGGTCTTGTTGCTGAGAGACCATTCCCCCAGGCGTCAGGCATTCCTGCTCAGGGCATCTGCCTCCTGGTTTTCTACCCCGGGGATGTAAACCGCCGAGATGCAGGGAACATTCTCCTCTGCCCAAGTCAGAATCTGGGTCACCTCCTTGAGGGCTCGCTTGCTCCAATTCCCACCCTGGTTATTGATATAGGCGACAGCCGTCTGATTGTCCGAACGAACCTGGACCCTACGACCCCTTAAATGTGGAGGCAAGGGCAGAAGCACCAACCGGATCGCTCTCAGCTCCAGGAGATTTATGGGTAAGCAGTTCTCCTGCGGACCCCACTGACCCTGGATCTTCTGCGTCTGCCAAACGCCGCCCCAGCCGGTCAGACTGGCATCCGTGGTAACTATCTCCCACCGGGGGGTCAGAAAGGACTCGCCCACCAATAGGTTCCTGGAGTCCAGCCACCACAAGAGGGACTGCCTGGCCAGGGGGGACAGTGAAAATTTCTGTTCCAGCAACTCCTGCATCCAGTCCTAGCCGGTCAACAGGTTCAACTGAAGAGGTCTCATGTGAAATTGGGCAAAGGGCACTGCCTCGAAGCATGACACCATTAGGCCCAGCAGTCTCATCCCCAGACGGATCGATGGCCGCTGACAAGACAGCAAGGCCTGCACCTGCGTCTGAAGCCCCAACACCTTCTGCTGTGGCAGGAATACCTTGACCTGAGAGGTGTCTAATGTCATGCCCAGGAAGGAGTGATAGAAGACTTTGGGTAATTGACTACCCAGCCAAAATCCTCGAGAGTGGATAACACCGTCCGGGTGTCGCTTTCGACATGCTGAAGGGACTGAGCCGCAATCAGTAAATCGTCCAAATAGGGCAACACACGAATGCCCCGATTCCTCAGGATAGCCGTGATGCCCGCCAGAACCTGTGTGAAAACACGGGGGGCTGAGGATATCCCGAATGGCAGTGCCACAAACTGGTAATGCAGATCCTCCAGAGCAAACCTCAGGAACCTCTGATGCCCCTGTAATATCGGGATGTGCAGATAAGCATCCCTGATGTCCACCGTGGTCATGAAGTCGCCGGGCCGAAGCGAGCTCCATGCGGAAATGTCTGACTCTGACAAACCTGTTGACCCCCTTCAGGTCCAGGATAGGCCTCAACGTTCCTTCCTTCTTGGGAACCGTGAACAGATTGGAGTAGAAGCCTGTTCCTGACGAGGTACAGGACAAATCACACCATACCGGAGGAGGTGTTGCACGGCCATTCTCAGGCCCTGTGCCTTCAATGGGTTCTGGGATATCCGAGACTGAATAAATCTTGTGGGTGGCCTGACTGCCAGCTCTATTTTGTAACCGGAGGACACCACCTCCTGAATCCACGGATCCGAGACGCACTGTCTCCAGATATGAGCAAATAGCAGAAGCCGTCCCCCCACCCGGATGGGTGAGGGCGCCTCCTCATGCCTGAGGGGACTTGGCAGGGAGCTTGGACTTGGCTCCCCAAGCGGGATTGGGTCGGCCACGGGACCTACCTCTACCCCAGGTATTTTTGCGGCCACCTGAAAATGAAGAGCCTCTTCCTCCTTGAAAGGAGCGATAGGCAGATGAGCCCCGAAAGGGCCGACCAGGCCTCCGTCTCTGAGGGAGTCTACCATCCTTGACTAGGATTCCTCTGGCAACTCACCTTCCTCCACAGAGCCCAAACCGTCAAAAAGATCATCATCATTTTCCGAGTAAATGGGCTCGATGTGCCGTCCCTTACCCGAGGCCTTCCTAGGAGCCGTTCGCGAGATCTGTCTCTCAAGGCTGGCCACCCTGTATGCCAAATCAACATGAGACCCCTTGCTGGCTTTCCCCTCACTGGGGGCTGAGTGCCGCAGCGGGGGTCCTGGAGAGGCCGTAGGCAAAGAAGGTATGCCCGCCCGATCATGCTCCAAAATGACGCTCATGGCACAAGTAGTACATACAGTGCTGAACAAAATGGGGGGGGGGGGGGCGGGGGACCGGGAGGAACCACAAGCCACAATCTAGCAATGGGCCCACCTAAAAGACACAAGCGAAAGAAGCCATAAGTATCCCACAGCACATGCGCGTAATAGATAAAACAAAAGACATTAGTAATAGGGACTCACGACAGCGTAGGCCAACACCGGAGGGGTCCCAGCAAGCGTGGCAGGGGAGCACAGCAAAATGGCGCCGAGCCAGCAGCTCTGCACGTTCCTCGAGGGGCGGGTCGCACGGCGGTGACGTGAAAAGCGTCATCGTGCTGCCCCCCCCCCCCCCCCGGCGCAAGGAGCGCCCGCCCCAAAATGGAGGCCTTTCTCCACCAGAAGCCCCCGCAGAGCATGGCACTGCGCGGCCCCCGTACAACCCACGCGGCGTGCGCGCGGCCGCACTGCCGCCGCTGCCATCCAGAAGATGCGGCCTGAGAAACAGCCGCCGAGCGCCGTCCGCCCCCCCCCCCCCCCCCACACAGCGTAACAGCCTAAAGATGGAGGGGAGCAGGAGACAACTCGAGGGAGCGAGGGAGGTAAGTATAACTGGCGCAAGGTAAAAAATACAGTGAATGTAACACCAACACAACACAGCAATAAAGCTTGTGGGGTAAGAAGGGAATGAAAACCAGTGGGCACTAAGTGATTCCTCCCCCCCCCCCCCCCATAGGCTCACCACCATCTCCAATACCCTTTAGTCAGAGTCTGCGGCCCAGAGCCTAGCTCTGCCAAGAACGCCTGACCCCGGCGTTCTCCCTACTGTCACAGTCCCGACCTCCGTGGCTGGGAGGCAATAGGTGGGTCCACGGGATCAGTGGTAATAGGGTCCACTGCGGCCAACAGGCTAGGAGGCCCCGCTCAGCTGCAATATCCAGGAGAGAGTATCCAACGATCTTCAGCAGCCAGACTACAAGATGAACACTGGGAAATCATAGTGAGACACCTGCTTTTATAGGGGCCAGTAGGAGCGACAGCTTTTGATCTTGCAGTCGAGTGCCCCCTGGGGGTGGAATACCCACGTGTCATCACTCTGGTACGACCTGGACTGGATATAGGTAAAAATGTGCAACTGAGAAAATGCGCCGTCTTTTTAAAACCAAAAGTGACAAGTAAGCCGCGAGTCGCTCAGCCAAAAGTTTTCAGATAGTAGCTGTGTTAGGCAATGCGGTTTAATCGCTTTCATGGGATCTCTCCAAATCATCAGCGGGAATGTGAGTATCGCAGACAGATGCCTCTTTGTTCCTCGGAAAATTCCAGAGGAAGGCGGGAACGGTTGTTACATAAATGTAGTTTTATGTAAAATAAAATTCTGTTTTCTGATTTCAATATGCCCAATGCAGCTACACATTACAGATTCCAAAATAGGCAGTGTGGCATTCCGCCCTCCCATTCCCCATATAGGCAGTGTGGCATTCCCCCACCCCCTTCCCCATATAGGCAGTGTGGCATTCCCCCACCCCCTTCCCCATATAGGCAGTGTGGCATCCCCCCCTCCCATTCCTCAGATAGGCAGTGTGGCATCCCCTCTCCCATTCCTCAGATAGGCAGTGTGGCATTCCCCCATCCCAATACCCATATAGGCAGTGTGGCATTCCCCATCCCATTCCCCATAGGCAGTGTGGCATTTCCCCATACTATTCCCCATATAGGCAGTGTGGCATTCCCCCATCCATTCTCCATATAGGCAGTGTGGCATTCCCCCTCCCATTCCCCATATAGGCAGTGTGGTATCCCCCCCCCCTCCCATTCCTCATAAAGGCAGTGTGGCATTCCCCCTCCTATTCCCCATATGCAGTGTGGGATTCCCCCATCCCATTCCATTCCCCATGTAGGCAGTGTGGCATTCCCCCCTCCCATTCCCATAAGCAGTGTGGCATTTCCCCATACCATTCTCCATATGGGCAGTGTGGCATTCCCCCATCCCATTCCCCATAGGCAATGTGTCATTTCCCCATACCATTCCCCATATAGGCAGTGTGGCATTCCCCCACCCATTCCCCATATAGGCAGTGTGGCCTTCCCCCTCCCATTCCCCGTATAGGCAGTGTGGCCTTCCCCCTCCCATTCCCCATATAGGCAGTGTGGCATTTCCCCTCCCATTCCTCATAAAATCAGTGTGGCATTCCCCCTCCCATTCCCCATATAGGCAGTGTGGCATTCCCCCTCCCATTCCCCATATAGGCAGTGTGGCATCCCCCCTCCCATTCCTCATATAGGCAGTGCGGCATCCCCCCTCCCATTCCTCATATAGGCAGTGTGGCATCCCCCCCTCCCATTCCTCATATAGGCAGTGTGGCATCCCCCCTCCCATTCCTCATATAGGCAGTGTGGCATTCCCCCCTCCATTCCCCATATAGGCAGTGTGGCATTCCCCATATATATAGGCAGTGTGGCATTTCCCCATCCCATTCCCCATATGCAGTGTGGCAATCCCACTCCTGTTGGCAGTGTGGCACGTTCCCCCCCATACCATTGCCCATATGCAGTGTGGCTGATTACCCCCCCCCCCCCCCCACACCTCCTGCTGGGGATAACAAAAAAAAAAAAAGATGATATACTTGCATCAGCCTCACGCGGCAGCCACCAGCCGATGTGGGAGCGCTGGGCAGGGTAACTAATTTTAATTTACCCAAGACGCACTGACATTTTCCCTCTACTTTTGGGGAAAAATGTGTGCGTCTTATAGGGCCAAAAATACGGTATACAAAATAAAACGAACCTTTACAAGTATTATCCTATTTTTTTTTTTCTAGCTCAGGGCAGGATAGGACACATGGGGCATACGCATGACTAACTGCTTCCGGCTTCCTCAGCCGATCGTTTATCTGCTCCCGCATCAGTCGCAGGCATTTGACCGACGCAGTCAGGCCGGAGAGTTCTCCGATATTGGCCTTGATTCACTAAGAGTTGGAAAAAAACTCTCCATGGTAGTAAAAAAATCAATTCATGAGAAAAAAGCCTGTTAGTGAATCAGCAGTTAGAAGACAATGAAAGTCAATGGCACTGTTTACTCCTGAAAAAATATTGAACTTTTTACCCATTTTTATCTGTAGTCAAAAATGCCATTGACTTTTATTGTCTTCCTATCTGGTGATTCACTAACAGAGAAATTCTCAGGCTTTTTTCCCATGAATTGATTTTTTTACTACCATGAGAGTTTTTTTTCAACACTTTGTGAATCGAGGCCATTGTTTGGCCAGAGCAAAGACACAGGAACAATGGAAATGCTCTAACAAGGGTTTTATTAATAAAGGCAAAGGAAACAAAAATATCTTCATTTCATATACAAAAACAAAAGGACAAGAAACAAAGCTAATTAACAAAATAACTAATAAGGAAAACAATGGAAATCCTAAAGTGCTGGCGCACTCACCCAAGGGCCCAGGACCGGGCCAGCAGCCTCCAGTAGCCGATAGGAGGCCTGCTGCGAGGAGGGCAAATGGCCAAGCAGCCTCAGGGAAGCCAGGGAGAGGCCAGCTTGTCACTAGGCTCCACGGAGGTTCAGGTACAGACTCGGGCTCAGATACAGACTCAGGTTCAGGTTCAGAGCGC
Organism: Gastrophryne carolinensis; assembly: GCA_027917425.1. Classification (NCBI taxonomy): domain Eukaryota; kingdom Metazoa; phylum Chordata; class Amphibia; order Anura; family Microhylidae; genus Gastrophryne; species Gastrophryne carolinensis. The sequence continues at coordinate 162,904,478 of CM051241.1, forward strand.
CAGAATGAACAGATTCCAAACAAAGCACACAAAATCTTGCTGCACCAGGTGAAGGGTGAAACCGCTTAAAATGGCCTCACACCAGGTGCAGCTGTGGCACCGCCAATTTCAGGGGCTGGATTCGGTGAAGGTGAGTGTCCTTCTTTTTCTTTAATTACATTAGCAGGATCACTATTTGGAGGGGCCAGGGCGGGGGTAATGTTTTTCAGTAAGCCCAGTACAGCTCACCTCTTCCATACATACATGGGGGCTCAGCCAATGAGAGCCGTTTGATGTGTTTACCCCTTTTGGCAGCTCTCATTGACTTTAATGGGGAGCGCTTGCTGCCGCATCCCTGGCCTTGTGCGCGGGAGAAGGGGGGACGGAGGCAGCGCTTTCTCCCAGCATCAGCTCAGGAGGAGAGCGGGTGAAGGACGGCAGGCGCAGTGCTATCTCCCGGGATCAGCCCGGGAGGAGAGAGGAAGAAGGGAGGCGGGCAGACAGGCACTGCTCTGAGGAAGGAGGGAGCGGGACGTTAGGAGGAGAGATGATACATTCTGTCCCACCTAGCCAAGCTGATTGGAAGATGGGATGAAATAATGAATGTCATTGGCTGAACCTGAACCCCCATATCTCGGCCATTTCTGCTTTATTTTAAAAAGGTGTTCTGAGGGGTGAAACCACTTCAAATCTAGTCTATTTTATCTTTAAACAATGTGGCAAATTGCTCTGCTGTGATCTCGGAGGATGTAGTGGAAGGCGTTGGGCGGAGGAAAGAGTTAAAGATGTTGAATATCTGTTTTGGATTCCTGGCCTGTGTTATGAGTGATTAGAAGTATTCCTGTTTAGCAGATGTAAGGACATGCCTGAATTGCCTGAAGGGCTTGCTTGTATAACAGGAAGTCCTCCTTTGTTTAGGATTTTCTCAATTGCCATTCAGCAACTCGAGAATGCTGTTTCAATGTTGCAGTGTTAGTATAAAGCCAGGGTTGTTTTTTGTTTGGGCTCACATCATTTTGGCACATAATAATGGAAAATTTTTTAAATGCCATTGAACGTGGAATTACTCTTTAAGCCACTTGGAGTGAAGATCTGCTTTAAAAGTGAGGACACGCCTGCCACCCCCCCCCCCCCCCCCCCCATTGATAGCTCATTACATGAAGGATTAAAGGGGACCCTGTTACATGGACTTCTGCACTAAAACCCCTTTACCACAGCACCCAGTGAGTTATACTTTTTACCTGACTGGAAATGACAGGAAACAGTACAGCAGCCACCTCCTCCTCACTCCAACTTCTGCTCTACCAATGGAAAAAAGGGATCACTCACTGGGCGCAGTACAAGAAGTACACTTAATAGGTAGGACTTCCCCTTTAACGTGATCCGCTGTCAAGGCTGGCCCACAACTTTGTCCAGGTTTTTTTTATTTGGCCCACTGTATATTTGAGTTTGATACCCCTTATTTACGTTGAGTAAATTCTCTTTTTCTTGCAATTATGTTTTATTCAGACCCTGATGTTTTTGGTTAGAGATTGGAGCTTTCCTTACGAATATCCATATGGAGAACAAGGTGGTGCAAAGTTCCTAGAAAAGAGGCTACGGGTATGTACACTACTAAAGTTGTTGCACTTATCTATATGCTTCCTGCATTGGGGTTATGGGGGATGTTTGATATGTTATAAACTTCCAATATCGTTCTATGTTTATGTATGTTGGGTGCCCACTCAATAGCCACAAGTGGCTTGCAGACACCTGTGCTGCTTGCGGGTTGTTTGCTAGAGGAAAACATTTGCAGAGGGCTCGCACACTGCTGAGGCTGGAAACTTGCACAGTATCCAGGGCCAGGCATTGTCATTAAAGTGGACCAACACCCAGGATTTTGACTATCCTGGGTTTTGGTCCACTTCAGGGGGGCACCCCGATCAGGGGTGGGCGCGCGCACGGCTAGAGGAGTGCGCGGGAGGCGGCGGCCGCTGCCGCCGCCGATCAGGTGAGTTCTTTTGGGGTTTTGGGGGGGGTCCCTCACCGCGGGACATCCCGATCTCGGATGTCCCGCGGTGAGGGGGGTGATCGGCCCGGGAATCTTATAGATTCCCGGGCCGATCACCCATGGGTGACGGTCCACTTTAACGTGCAGGGGTTAATTGCAGATGGAGTAGTGTGCCAGCTTACCTTTCCCTGCAGCTTTTAGCACTTTCCATACCATGGTGTCGATTTAGAGCCAGGTGAGAAGTCTCACTCCTTTTTTAGGAGAGAAAACTCCCATGCTGATTCAGAGCCAGGTGAAAATTTACATCTGGTAGACAATGAAAGTTCGGGGCAGAAAGGAGTGAGCCTTCTCACCAGGCTCTGAATCAACCCCTACGTGTCTTGTAATTCTTTTGTCATATTCCTGGGGCATGCAGAGGATGGAATTTGGAAGCTACTTGCAGGTACAGGGACAGGTAAACAGACTTGCTTTTCCACCTGCCATTAAGGAATTTTTCAGTCACTTAAAAAAAAAAAAAAAAAAAAAAAAAAAAAAAAGGTTGAGAGGCATCAAACCTTTGGTCTTTGGTTTCTCCACCTTGTTGCAGGTGATGGGGTCGGGACGAAATGGGAAACATGAGGTCATCCCCCTGACTGCTCATACCGGCCTATTCACACACATCGAGCAATAAAATCCCCAGTTTGCTTGACGCATGGATGACACACCACTCCTTATGCCCGGCCCTCTACCCATATGTAGCCTCCCCCTCTTTCTCCTCGGATCCATTCATCATCCAGAATGGCCACCGCTGGGTGAATCCACCGCAACACCACCACCGCCACGCTCCGATCTCTCTTCTCTAAGTATGTGAATGTGGGAAAGGCGTGAAGAGGTTGTAAAGAGTTGGCAAGAGAATGGAGTTTTAGGTTCCTGAACAACCGGCTTAAAGTGGACCAACACCCTCCTTGATCGGCCCGGGAATCTCTAAGATTCCCAGGCTGATCCAATTTCTCCCTGTGGGGCATCCCAAATCGCTGTGTGAAACCCCCCAGGACACCCTCTAACCTTACCTTACTTCCGGTCCAGCGGCGCATTTGCGGGCCGCATCTCGCGCTTCTTTCTAGCAGGGTGCGTGCCTGCGACGGCCATTTGTGAATGACCGGCGCGGGCGCGCTCCCTGTTAGAGGGAAGCACGAGATGTGGCCGCCAGCTTGCTCGGAGCCGCTGTGGTTTGACGCCACTTGGACGCGCATACCACAGCGGCTCCGAGCCTGCTGATTTGACAAGCGGCTGCGTATGCGCCGTAGGAGCGGGGTGAGGTGAGTTTTATCGGGCGTTCTGGGGGGTTTCACCCCCGATCGGGGTGCCCCGCGGAAGTGGACCAAAACCCAGGATAGTGAAAATCCTGGGTGTTGGTTCACTTTAAGTGCTTAAACTTAAAACTTATCAGGAAAGTCTTAATGAACTTAATTTGTACAGTCTGGAGGAGGGGGGACATGATGGAGACCTTTATATATGTGAACGGATTGAATAAGGTTCAGGAGGGAAGTGTTTTTAAGAAGAAACTTGATGAATGATAGAACAAGGAGGCACAACCCGAAGCTAGGCGGAGGAAAGATTGGGAGCAATGCAAAATATTAGAGTAGTAGATCCTTGGAACAAACTTCCAGCAGAGGTAGTTGAAAAATCGACAGTCACTGAATTTAAAAATGCCTGGGATAAGCACACATCTATCCTAAGATAAAGAGAACATACAGTATACACATAAGGGCAGACTAGATGGACCATATGGTCTCCTTCTGCCATCAGCCTTCTATGTTTCTCTGTTTAACTGTGCATGTTTGTGTGCAGAGGGAGCATTGGGAATGGAGGAGAGATGAGTAGAGGAAAGCTACAGAGCAGAGGTTAGTGACTAGAAGGTCAGATATGTGACCATCCTTGTGGGTCGGTAGTTAACCATTGTTTGAGGCCAATGAAGATGGTAAGTAATATTAACTTGGTACCAACATGTTGAAATCGCCCATGATTATTGCAGGGATCTCGGTGAACATGGAGGAGCCAGGCGGAAAAGTGATCTAGGAAGAGTAGTGGTTCCAGAAGAGCAATGGACAATTGCAATATTTAGGGGACACTGCAATTAAAAGTAAACTTAAACTTAAAATGGACCAAACCCAGGATTTTGACTATCCTGGGTTTTGGTTCTTGCCTCCGGGCACCCTGATCAGGGATGCCCCGCTGTGTGAAACCCCCCAGGTCGCCCGATCACATTCACCCTTCCTTGGTTCTACGCCACATGTGCAGCCTCTTGTGCAATCTGCACTCTCGGTTCCAATCACATCAGCTCATCTAAGGCGGCAACGGCCGCATCCCCCACTACCCTCTAACATGTAGCTTGCCTGCGCCGGCCATTCACAAATGCCTGGTGCGGGCACCGCCCTGCTGGACGGATAACAGGGATGTGGCTCACGCATGCGCCAATGGACCGGAAAAGAAGGTGAGTGTATGGGGGCGACCTAGAGGGTTTAATACAGCATTGCATCCTGGTTTTGGATGCCCACGGAGATCGGCCTAGGAATATATAAGATTCCTAGGCCGATCTCAGTGGGTTTTGGTCCACTTTAAAAAGGTGAGAAGGATAGTGAGACAGAGACTGGGTTAAAAGTGCAATGTTCCGATAGAAGCATGCCACCAGCCCTGGCATGTTTGTATATCGACCCTGAGGTGTGGCTGAATCGTGGAGAGGCCGGGGGTGAGGCTCTGTCCCGGGGAAGTCATGCTTCTGTAAAGCAGTAAATGTGAAGGAGTTTGTATTAGACATGTCATGGATGTAGGTAAATTTTGATGCACATTGTTCATGCATCCCACAGTGTGGCAAGTGTCCACAGCAGGACGGGAAGGGACTTTAAAGGAATATTAAAGGGAGTTTAATGAGAATGGTTAGGTTGTGGATGTTTGCAGGAATTTCTGGCACAGAGATGGAGAAGAATCGCCCTACACCTGCATTATCCCCATTGCAGTTGAACAAACACTCCATGGGCGTTAAAGCCAAAGCTCCTTTGGAAGCTTGTCCACCAATTCAAGCAAATTGCAATTGCCTACCACTCTATTTACTGCTACAGAGGAGGTGCCAGACACAGCCTGTGTGCTTCCTTTGCACAAGGTAAGCCAAAGCCCCTGACAATACTCCCTTTTTAGCCAATTATTCTAAGCATACAGCACGTCCTGCTCCAGTAGTAGTCCTAACATGTGGGTAGTCCTTCGCCTCCGGCGCCGTGCACTGCAGACATGTAGAAAACAAGCTCCTCCCGGCCCTTCATATACCGAGGGACCTCCCACAAATCCCCAGATTTCTCTGCAGTGCTGGAACTGCGAAGACATGAAATTTCACGCTCTCGCAGGCGAGCGGGGCTTGACAGCCCGAGGCCCTGCGGGACTATTTCCACCCGTCCTTCTTGTTAAGATTATGCCTCCCAGCCTGGGCTGCGTTGGTCGGGTGAAGGTAGGCAGCACCTAGTGTGCTTACGGAGCTAGTCTCCACCGCAATCCCCCTCCATAGGGTAGGCGGTTAAAGGCGAATGGTGAGCCTTCAGTGGATGCCCCTCCCGCACTAGTGCCCCCATGCCCCATCTAACGGTGAACCCTCTATTGGGTCACCTTCCTTCCCAGATTCCCCCGTTAGTGGGGGAAAAAAGAGGGGGGGGAGGCTGTGTGTTGATGGCCTACTCCTTGCCCTAAGTACACTTTAGACTCTTACAGCTACTGGGTGTCAGAGCGCGCTTCACTTGCTTAATTTTAAACTGACCGCAGCGTTTTACTGTGCCTTATGCGCACACAGCAGCGCGTTTTGGGGAAGCTACGGCGTGTTTCATTTTCCCTTGCTCACTTCGTCAGACCTCTTCTCTGAAGTGATGCTGACGTAGCTACATTCTCTCCTGATTGGCTGCGCGCCTTCTAGCTTCGCGCGCTCCGGGGGGGAGGCGTGGTTCGGCCTGGCGCGTTCCGCGTCATCGACCGCTATTGCCCGCCCTTCGAGGTTCGCTGGGCGCCATTTCCTTCTCGCATGCGCGTGGTGAAGACGGTCCTCCCCTCGCAGACTGTAAGTGCCCTCATGGGCGATCCTTTTTCTAGCTTGTTTCCCCGCGCTCGGCTCTGAGATCCCTGTTTCCCTTTGTGTCTTTCAGACAGCGGTCATCGGTGGCTTCCCCTAGTCCGACGTAGCGCCCGGTCCAGACCATTTTTCAGATATTACTCCCACTTCCCAGCGGGTCATAGGGGCATCCAGGGTTGCTTAAAGCGTCAATCCCTACTGGCATATTGAAGTTAATAATCACCATATGGAGGCATCCCAGGACATCGCGAACGGGGTCCCCCTGGGACAAGCCCGTCTGTGTGCAGCTTGTGGGGTTTCACCTAGCAGCAGTGACAATTCACGGGTCTGCGTACCTTGTGCTCAACAGGCGCTAGCCGGTCTCCCCACCTCTTCCGAGGCTGGGCCCGCACCTCGCCTTATTTCCCCTACTCCCCCTAGCTTGAGCATAACCTCCAATACTAGTGGGGACTCTCCTGCTGATTTGGCCTCTAGATTGGCCAGTGTGGAAAGCTTTATCGCTGGCTCCCTGGCGCGCAAGGCTACTGCCAAGAAGCGTCATTTGAACCCTGAAGCTACTATTCTCCCTGTAGAATCTGATGATTTGCTGCTTTCCTATGCTCAGTCCCCATCAGAGGAAGGGGAACTGCTATCTGACTCAGGATCCTACGAGGACGAGTCCAGGAGTCAGGAGGAGTCTGGCTCTGATCTTTGGTCCCAGGACGACATTGACAGACTGTTGTCTCGCTGTGCTGCCCCCTACCAGGTTCGTCGGGTCTCTGATCCCGCAGGATCCTGCCTTAGCTCGGGTCTTGATGCTGGCTGTGCAGGACCTTCTGGAGCTCGGGGTCACCTGCGAGGTCCCCTTAAGAGACAGGGGCATGGGGTTTTATTCCAACCTGTTCATGGTCCCCAAAAAGGACGGGTCAGTCAGACCCATTCTGGATTTGAAAATCCTAAACAAGTTTGTCAGAAGCAGGCATTTTCGTATGAAGACCCTGCGCTCGGCCATTGCCTCGCTGCGTCCAGGGGACTTCATGACGTCTGTGGACATCAAGGACGCTTACCTGCACGTGCCGGTGTTTTCAGGGCACCAAAGGTTCCTCAGATTTGCGCTGTTGGATCAGCACTATCAGTTCGTAGCCCTCCCATTCGGCCTCACGTCGGCCCCCAGGGTCTTCACCAAGGTGCTGGCAGGGGTGATGTCTCTCTTAAGACTAAAAGGCATACGTGTGTTGCCCTACCTGGACGATATTCTCATCACCTCTCAGTCTCTGCAGCAGGCAGAGCTGGACACTTGGTTGGTGGTGTCCACTCTGGAGTCCTTCGGCTGGGTGATCAATTACCCAAAGTCTTCTCTGTCCCCCTCCTCAGTGACCCCGTTTCTGGGGATGATTCTGGACTCGGTTCAATCAAGGATATTGCTTGCCCCGCAGAAGGTGGAAGCTCTGATAACCCAGGCGAGATCCCTGCTCGCGAACCCTCATCCCTCCATCCGGCAGGGAATTCAGTTGGTGGGCTCGATGGTGCCAAGCTTCAAGGCGGTGCCCTATGCCCAGTGAGAACTCTGCAGCTTCACCTTCTGTCAGTATGGAACAAGGACCCAGCATCTCTGAACGACAGCTTGGTGATTCCCCCCTCGGTCAGACAATCCCTTGTGTGGTGGTTGGACCACAGGAATTTGACAAGGGGAAGATCCTTCCTGGCTCCCTCCTGGGAGACGGTCACAACGGATACCAGTCTTTCGGGCTGGGGGGGTTTCTGGAAGTCCCTGCGCTTCTAGGGGAGATGGGGCCCTCAGGAGGCCCATCTTCCTATCAATGTCCTGGAACTCAGGGCGGTCAGGTTGGTGCTGGAAAGATTGACCCAGCACCTGAAGGGTCTGGCGGTTCAGGTACGCTCAGACAACAGGACGACCGTAGCCTACATCAATCATCAGGGAGGAACCCGGAGCAAGGGTGCTCTCCAGGAGGTGTCTCTGATTCTAACTTGGGCAGAGACCAATGTACAATGCATATCGGCTGTCTACATTCCGGGGACGGAGAATCTGCTAGCAGATGCTCTGAGCAGGGGGTCGTCCCGTCAGGGGGAATGGTCCCTCTGCGACAGGGTATTTCAGTCACTCTGTCACCGTTGGGGTGTGCCGGACGTGGATCTCTTTGCGTCACGTCACAATCACAAGCTTCCGAGCTTTGTATCCCTGTCTCAGGATCCTCTGGCTCTGGCCACGGATGCCCTGTCAATGTCTTGGAAGGAGTTTCGGCTCCTGTATGTGTTTCCACCAATTCCCCTTCTGGGCAGAGTGCTGCGCAAGATCGCTCTGGAAGGGGTACCCGCGATTCTGGTGGCCCCAAGGTGGCCAAGAAGAGTGTGGTTTGCGGACGTGGTTCAAATGGCAGTAGATCAGTGCGATCTGCCAAGGTTACCAGACCTTCTGACCCAAGGGTCTCTACGCCATCCCAATTTACTAACGCTGATTTTGACGGCCTGGCTATTGAAACCGCCATCTTGAGGGTAAAAGGTTTGTCTGCGTCTGTTGTGGCTACCATGGTCCAAGCCAGGAAGAAGACTTCTGCTGCCATCTACTATAGAGTGTGGCGGGCTTACATTGACTGGTGTGAATCCAGGTCTCTTCCCTGCCGGGAATTCTTAGTATCCAGGGTGCTGGAGTTCTTACAACATGGCCTAGACTTAGGTCTCAAGCTCAGTACCTTGAAGGGCCAGGTTTCGGCCCTGTCCATCTTCTTTCAGAAGACTTTTGCCCATCACTCTCTTATCAAGACCTTCTTTCAGGGAGTCACTCATGTGTGCCCCCCTCGGAAACCTATGGTTCCTGTTTGGGACCTGAACTTGGTGTTGTTGGCCCTGCAGGGGGCTCCATTTGAGCCTATCCATGAGGCCGCCCTAGCTGTGCTCACGCTCAAGGTTGTCTTCCTGGTAGCCATTACTTCGGTCAGACGTGTGTCTGAGTTGGCTGCTTTGTCTATTCAGCCTCCCTACTTTGAGAGACACCAGGACAAGGTGGTGTTTCGCTTCAAGCCAGACTTCCTGCCTAAGGTTGTGTCTGCATTTCATTTGAAACAAGATATCGTACTTCCTTCCTTGTGCCCCAATCCTAGTAACCCTAAGGAAAGGGTTTTGCATTCCTTGGATGTGGTCAGGTGTGTCAAGTCTTACTTGGTTACCACGCAGGCCTTTAGGAAGACGGATGCTCTCTTCGTTGTGCCTCATGGGCCTAGGAAGGGTTTGGCTCCCGCCAAGTCTACCGTCAGTAAATGGATTCGTCAGGCTGTTGTTCAAGCCTACACTGCCAAGGGGAAGACTCCCCCCTTTCGTCTTACTGCTCACTCTACTAGAGCTGTTGGGGCTTCTTGGGCTTTTCAGCACCAGGCCTCTGTTGAACAAGTTTGCAAGGCCGCTACTTGGTCTTCTGTACATACCTTTACTAAGTTTTACAAGGTTGATGTTCGGGCCTCAGCTGACGCTGTGTTTGGCCGCAAGGTCCTGCAGGCGGCAGTAGTTTAGACTGCTTGCTGCTGCCTTCTGTTGGGGATCCCACCCTTCTTTATGGACACTGCTATTGGATGTCCCACATGTTATGACTACTACTGGAGCAGGATGTGCTGTATGCTTAGAATAATACAACTCTTTGAAGTACTCACCTGTAGAGTTGGTATTATACGCATACAGCACGTCCTGCTCCACCCCACCCTGTTTCACCTTGTTCTGGATCCCCTGTTGGTGATTGTTCTCTTTGATATTTTTGCCAGTTTTGGGTGGTTGCTTTCTCCTGGTCTCTATTTCTCACTGCTTTTCAATGCTGCGGATTTGTGGGAGGTCCCTCGGTATATGAAGGGCCGGGAGGAGCTTGTTTTCTACATGTCTGCAGTGCACGGCGGCGGAGGATTACCCACATGTTATTACTACTACTGGAGCAGGCCGTGCTGTATGCATATAATACCAACTCTACAGGTGAGTACTTCACAGAGTTGTATTTTTTTGCTGCCCCTCTCTCTGTAAGGTTGCAGACTATAAGTCATTGCAATGACATCATTTCCACTCACTACAGTGGCAATGAATGGAGGAGGCGGGCTTTACAGCTAAAACAAGCAGCAACCTTGTAGCCTAATGCTGGCCATAGTCTATAAAATCTGATTGTACAATCTTGCCACAGCCTTGTAGCCTAATGCTAGCCATATTCCATACAATCTTATTGTAGCTTAATGCTGGCCATAGTCCATACAATCTGATTGTACCATCTTGCCCCAACCTTCTAGCCTAATGCTGGCCATATTCCATACAGTCTGATTGTACCATCTTGCCCCAACCTTCTAGCCTAATGCTGGCCATATTCCATACAATCTGATTGTAGCCTAATGCTGGCCATATTCAATACAATCTGATTGTAGCAGAGTAAAGCAGAAGCAGGGAAAATTGCCAAAAGGTGCTCCTCATGGGGGGAGCAATTCAGGGAATGCTAATTAGAAATGTAAGTTTTGGTCTGCTTTAGTCATGGACGTGCCGGTATACCACATTGCTCAACCGGTAGGAGCATGGATGCCAACAAAGCTGCTGCAGGGAGCAAAAGGTGAGTTTTGTTGTTTCTGTTTCTTTTCTGTGGCTGACAGGGCCTTGTTCCAATGCAAGTTGTCTTTATAGAGAACATTGTCATACAATACTTGTGTCATTCAGGTAAAGGAACATCAGCATGAAGAGATTCAGAACGTGCGCAAACACATTCATTCCTGCTTCACCAATGTCAGCTGCTTCCTTCTTCCACACCCTGGACTCAAAGTGGCCACCAGTCCTCAGTTTGATGGTCGTCTGAAAGGTCTGTCATTCTGTCATTGAATAGTTTTTGCACTAGAAATATGAGGCAAACTATATCCCAAAGGAGAACAAAGCTTTTTAAATATAAGTATAATTATAATTACTTGTGCCTGAATGGAGAATTCCAGTTAAGTTATGACCCCTAGATAAGCTGAGGGTTTTTTTTCTTTATAACCCCCCAGTGCCAGGATAGGGTGGCCAGGGCCCTTAACTGGAATTCCGCATCAAGCTAATAATAATGTTCAAAAAATGGTATAAATGAAGGACAACACTTTATGTGGATTTTGAGAAAGCTCATTGCATTAAAGTGGATCAACACCTTGTCGCAAAATGACAGAATGCTGGTGCCCCCCCACACATAACCCCCCAGGACACCTGTAATCCTTACTTTCATCGGTCCAGTGACGAGAACCCAGCGCTGTGATTGATCATCTGGCACTCACATGGGCAGTGAAGTTCTGGCCTCCGAATGTCCTGGCACTGGATTCTTGTTGCTGGACCGATGTAAAGTTAAGGATTATCGGCATTCAAGGGGGTTATGTGCTCCAGCATTCTAGTTGCCCCCCCCCCCCCAAACTGTCATTTTCTTTATTGCATGGCACGGCCTGCTTCGTTATTCATAGCAGTTGAGTTATTCCGCCACAAGGTGGCGCAGTGGTAATGCAGAAAGCTGTGGCATCTCCCGGCCCCCTATAAAAACAAGATTAACCATAGAGTTCCCAGTGTTTCCTCTGAAGTGAAACTGCGAAGTTAGAAGATGGCTCTCTCTTGCGCAGGTGAGCAGGGCAACCAAGCCTGCGGCCCTGCAAGTCTATTTCCACCCGTTTCTGGACGCTCATTGCCTCCCAGCCTTGGTTTACATATTGGGTGAGAGTTGAAGAGCACTTGGGCCAAGTGCTCCTGGAGCGCTGCTCTAAGCCGCAGACCCTGTTCCACAAAGGGTAGCCGGCCATAGGCTTTATGGTGAGCCTACTAGGGATGCGGAGTTCCTGTCCTGGATACTCGCCGCTGCCTTCTCGTCTCTCTCCCCCCCTGACTTTGTTCGGGGGGGGGGGGCGGGCGGTAGCGGCAAGTGGTGTTAGTTGTGGTGTTTTGGCGTTTACACTGTGTTTTTTGGTGTTTTTTGCCCGCCACACCGCTTTGTACTGCTCTTCGCGGCTGTGGGCGCTATAATATGTGGCGTTGTTTGCTTTGTCATGGTGCCGGCGGGGTCACGTGGGCGCCGTTTTCGCGCTCTTTGGGGGGGCGGGGGATGACGCGTATCGCGCCGTCCCCCGGCGGCCCGCCCCTTGAGGTACCTCTGCCAGCGCCATTTTCGATTTGCTGCACGTCTGGATTTCTCCCTTTCGGGCTGCAGTGCTGTTTCCTCCGGTGTGCCTTGGTGACCCTGTGGTGTCCTTGGTCCGTGAGTCCCCCTTGGGGGGGGTTTATTGGTCTCGTGGGGCATGTGCTGCGGGATTCTCATGTGTCGTTTTTACTTATGTCTTTCAGGCGGGATACCAGTGGGTTGTGGTTTCTCCCGGCTCTACTCCTTCCTCCCCCTCATCCCCCCCTTTTAGCTGATCTGGGGGCATCCCATGGGAGGGCATCCCGAGGGGCTTTTGTTTTAGCCTTTACCCAGCACTGGCCTATTGCTCCTGTGTTAATCACCATATGTAGGCTTCTGGAGATGGCGTGCTTGGGGGTCCTTCGGGACAATCCCGGCTGTGTTCCATGTGCAGGGTATCCCCTATCAGCAACAATGTCACGGTGTGCGTCCCGTGCACTCAAAGTGTCCTTGCGCTCCAGCTTAGTTTGCCTGCATCGCTTCCCAGCTCTGCGCCCCCTTCGGCATTACCTACCCCCCCACTGCTGCAATTAGCTCCCAGTGAGGGGGATGCTAGCTGGGGGTCATAGTCTGATCTGGCACTTCGTGTGGCCAACATTGCGAAGCAGCTTGCCGGGCCTAACCCTAGGAAGGCTTCTGGCAAGAAGCGCACCTGACTTCCACACCCGCCCGCTCCACTGAGGAGTATGAGGAATTTGATGTCACCGGTGGACTTTATTCCCTAGAGGAAGGGGAACTGTTCCAGGACTCTGACTCCTCTGGGGACCAGCGGGAGGGTTGCGATAGTGACCCTGGGTCTGCGACTCTGCGTCCGGGGAGGAATCATGGTACCCTGAGGACACTGACAATCTGCTGTCACAAATTTTTGAAATCTTGCACATTGCTCCCCCTGAGGTGGCTAAGAGAAAGCAGGGTGAGCTCTTTCGCTCTGATAAACAGCGTCTTGAGTTCCTTGAGCAGGGCCATTTTACTTCTATGGTGTTTAAGGAGTGGGAACGTCCTAACCGGCTGCCCACTGTGCCCAAGGGATTGGATAAGAGGTATCCCTTTACTGCTGATCTAGTAAAGCGTTGGTCCTGTCCCCCCCAGGTGGACGCTCCCGTGCTAGGCCTGTCTAATACCTCGGTCATGCCTTCCCCTGACACTACCACTCTGAAGGACAGCGAGGACCGGTGCATGGATCAGCTGGCCTGCCATGCTTTTACTTGTGTGGGGGCTGGACTGCGCCCGGCCTGTGCTGCTGCCATTACTGCTATTGCCCTTAAGAAACTGCTCAAGCATCTCTGTGATGGCGCTATGGCTGTTAGGAGGAGGGAGGATTATAGGGCCCTCTTGCTTTGCTCTGCTTTTGTTGCATTTATCCTTACTGCCATGGATGATGCTGTGAGGCTGGGCGGTAGGGCCTCTGCACTATTCTAAGTATACAGTACGTCCTGTTCCAGAAGATATTCCTTACACTTGGGTTATACATCCAGTAGATGGCGCTGGACTGCAGAGACAGAAAAGTGAAAAGTGGCTCCTCCCGGCCCCATATATACCAGGGACCTCCCACAAATTCCCCAGTTCTTCTCTGCATTCTGGGCTGCGATGACTAAAAGATGGCTTTCTCTACTCGCAGGTGAGCGGGGCTATTAGCCTGCGGCCCTGTAGGACTATTCCCACCCGTTTCCTTTTACTGCCTCCCAGCTTAGGCTGCACTGGTTCGGGTGAAGGTAGGCAGCACCGCTGCTAGGTGCTAAGGAGCGCTGCTCCAACCGCAGTCCCCCACCAAAGGGTAGGCGGTACAGGCCCATGGTGAGCCTTATGGGATGCCCCTCCCGCGTCTTATGCCCCTTGCCCCCTGTCCCCGCAGTTTTAGTTTTCTGCTACGTGTGTCTGGCGTCTCCCTATCGCGGTCCGTAAGTGCCCTTGCGGGCTAATGTATTTTGTATTTATCTGTATTGCACATTGCTTACAAGATCTTTTTGCTTATGTCTTGCAGGCGGGTCAAACTTTTGTGGTTACTCCCGGTCCTATCCCCTCTATTTAGTGTTAACTCCCTATTGGAGGGCTATTGTATTGTATTTCTCCCACTTCCCTAGCGGGCTATTGGGGCTTCCCGGGTAGGCTTATTGGCGTCAATCCCAATTGGCTTATTGTGCCACAATAATCACCATATGGAGGCTTCTCGGGATAATGTGCTTGGGGTTCCTTCGGGACAAGCCCGGCTGTGTGGGGTATCCCCTATAAGTGTTGATGTCAGGGTGTGTGTACCCTGCACCCAGCAGACGCTTGCGCTGCAGTCTGGGTTACCGGTGGCTGGGCCTGCGCCCCCTCGGGCTTCGCCTACCCCCTCACGCTTACATCTGACTCCTAGTGAGGTGCATACCAGTGGGGAGTCTCAACCTGATTTAGCTACTCTGGTGGCCAGCATTGAGACACATATTGCTGGCTCTGATCCGCGTAAGGCTTCTGCTAAGAAGCGGCATTTATCACCTGGTGTTTTCCTCTTTCCTATGGAGGCAGAGGAATTTTTTTATGTTGCAGGTTATACCCCACTAGAAGAGGGGGAATTGTTCTTAGGAACATCCTAGAGCGTATGGTGCCGTTTCTGGGCATGACCCATGGGCTTCAGATGATACTGATAGGCTTTTGGCTCACATTTTTGATGTGCTCTGTATCTCTCCTCCTGCCGTGGCTCCGCGGCAGCAGGGGGAGCTGTTTCATCCTGAACAAGCTCATATTCTCAGTGTGCCACACACCCCGCTTCCCCTTTAATTCTTACGATCGGGTTACTCCACCGCCAGGTGGCGACGTTGCAGAGAGAAGTCTTGAAAACTAGCCCCCTTCCGGCCTATATATACCTGGGACCTCCCACTTAACACCAGTGTTTTCTCTCTGCATGAGGCGACAAGACAGAAGAAAGAAGTCTCCTGCTTGCAGGTAGCCGGGGTCTTACCCCGGCACCCCCTTTGGGTCTATTTCTGCCCAGTTTTGATTGTTTACTTTGATGGTTAATGGAAGCCTCCCAGCCTAGGCTGCTCACTGGGCAACGGTAGATGGCACTATAGGTGCCTAGGAGCTTATCTCCTCCGCTCGACCTCACACGTGGGGCAATACGGCTATCCGGCATGGTGATCCGGATTTGGGATGCCCCTGTCCCGTGGTTCCCCTTTGGCCATTTCTCTCCCGTTACGGTCCCTTCTCCCTTCACTATGGGGGGGGGGGGGGTCTTATACTGTGTGCATGTGTGTTTTAACGTTACTGTGCTTGTTAAAGAGTGATGGCAGTCTCAGGCTCAGCGCCGCGGGTAGCGCTCACGCGGCCTGAACTGCTAGGGCTGTGTATTTGAGTAGCATGTTCCCCCCCCCCCCCCCCCCACTGACTCCGAGGGCGTCGGGGCGCCCTCTCTGCATGCGGCACCGCCATTTGGCGGGCCGCGCTGTTTGAATTGGAGGGTGCTGGGCCTCGGCCCGCGATGACTCGATGGCGGGGGCGTGGCTTGGGCTGGTTGTCTCGCAGCTCGGCCCCGCTGCACTTCCTCCTTCTAATCAAGGAGTCAGGTGCTGGGGACTCGGCTGCAGGTTGATGTCTGGCTGGCTGCTGCTGCTGCTGCTCTTCGTGCAGGTAAACGGTCCCCACCTCGCGTGTGGGGCCGTCCTTTTTACTATCAGTTTGTTTCAGCATGTTTATATATAAAAAATTTGCTGGCTTCAGTTTAACTCTTAAGCCACTTGGGGCTTTGCTATTGTTATTTATGATGCCTTTTTTTCTGTATTGAATGACTATGCTGCATGCTGCCTTTTCTTCTGGGGGTCTGACTGTTGTCTTTTTTCCCCCCCACAGATCCTGGGATCCCCTCACTGCAGTGGCTCTCTCGGTTCTGTTATACCTAGCTAGCCTTAGTACTCTAAATTGGGTTTTGTCCTAAGTTTAAAAAAAAAAAAAATTTTAAATCCTCCCTTTTTCCGGGACATTAATTATAAAGGGGCATCCCGGGTGGCTTAGTGCGTAAAACCCTGGGTTGTTGCGAATACCATAAATTCACCATATGGAGGCTTCCGACAATACCGGAAATGGCTCTTCGGGGCCATCCAGGCTGTGTGGGGGCTGTGGGGTTCCGCTCCCAAGCGATGATGTCATATTATGCATTCCATGTGCAAAGCAGAACATTGCGCGCCAGTCTGTCACTCCGGCTTCTGGCTCCTCGCAACTTCCGTCATCTCCTACCCCCCTCCCTTATTCCGGTCCCCATGTGACATTGTCAAGGGTGGGGATTCGCAAGCCGAGGTGTGTGCACGATTGGCCAACCTCGAGAAAATAATTTCCGCCAAAGTAGCTCAGAAGGCTACAGCGAAGCAGAAACACCTTTCTCCAGCAGCACCTGCTTCGGAGGATGAGACGTGTGAAATAGTGGATTGGTCCGATTGTCCCCCGGATGAGGAGGGGGAATTCCTTGAGGAGTCAGATGAGCCTGCAGATCAGCTAGGGATTGACGCTGCTGGCGATCAGGCTACGGGGGTGTCCTTTGACACCCCTTCCATTCTGGCTCAAATGTTTGAAATTTTGAATCCGCCTGAGGCAGTCGCCCTGCCAAAGGGTGAGTTATTTGATGTTCCCCAGCCGCGTTTGGTTTTTCCCAGGCAACAACACTTTTTGAGGGTTGTCCTTAAGGAATGGGAACAACCCACGTGACTGGCTGGAATTCCTCCCAGTTGGGATAAACGCTATCCCTTTCCGGAGGATTTGGTAAAGCTTTGGTCAGTTCCCCCTGACGTCTATACCCCTGTGTTAGGGCTGTCTAGCATGGCTGTGGTACAATCTTCTGAGACCACTGCCATTAAGGATAGTGAGGATCGTCGGATTGATCAATTTGCTCGCCATGGTTTTATCAGTGCCGGATCGACACTGCGGCCAGTGTGTGCTTCGGCGCTTCTTCTGTTGGCAGTTAGGTCCATGATTAGGGATCTGTACGCAGGTCTTGATCCCGCTTGTGATGAGTTTTGTCCTCTTAAACGGTGTGAGTCGTTTATTTCCTTTGTCTTGACCGCTCAGGACGATGCTCTGGCGATGAGTAGCAGGACAGCGGCGCTGCTGGTGGCAATTCGTCGGTCAGTGTGGCTGCGCCAGTGGACGGCGGACTTTGTCTCTAAAAAGGTGCTTACAGTTATCCCTTTTTTGGGTTTGCGCCTGTTTGGTGATAAAATAGATTCAGTGGCAAAAGGTGGTAAATTTCCTCAACGCAAGAGGCCTCGTCGCCCCTTTCGGGGGCCTTCCTTTCGGGGAGTCAGAGCGGGTAGGGGGGCTTCCTTTCCCGCTACCAGAGGTACAGGTTGGACCCGGGGGAGGGGCTGTGGTTATCCTGGTCAGTCCTGGGGCGCCAAGCCCAAACCTGCTGGTAAGCCCGCTCAGCAATGAGGGGCTGCCCTCACCCGTGCAGGTGGGGGGACGATTGCGACACTTCGGTAAGGAATCTTTTGGAAATGGCGGTCATTCGGCCGGTGCCGCGCTTAGAGGTGGGCCTCGGTTTCTACTCCAATCTTTTCGCAGTCCCCAAAAAGGACGGGTCGGTTCGTCCCATCCTGGACCTGAAATTGCTCAACAGGTTCATCCGTATCCGGAAGTTTCGCATGGAAACTTTGCGTTCGGCCATCGGTTCTCTTCGGCAGGGGGACTTCATGACGTCCATAGACATCAAGGATGCTTACCTTCATGTTCCCATATGCCGAGCTCATCAGCGTTTTCTTCGGTTCATGATGAACGACCAGCATTTTCAATTCGTGGCACTTCCATTTGGCCTGACCTCGGCTCCAAGGGTGTTCACCAAGGTGCTGGCAGGGGTGATGGCCATTTTCAGATCTCGGGGCATTCGTGTCGTACCTTATTTGGATGACCTTCTCATCATGGCTCCGTCACTCAATCAATCGGAGGCAGACACCAGGATGGTGGTCTCCACGCTGGAAAGCTTCGGTTGGGTGATCAACTTTCCCAAGTCCTCCCTCGCTCCGGCCAGGGTGGTGTCCTTTCTGGGAATGCAGTTGGACTCTTGTCAACACAGGGTGTTTCTCCCTCAGTCCAAAATGTATCTGATTCAGGAGTTGGCTCGGGTCCTTCTTTCCAATCCTCGGCCGTCCATCCGTCTGGGGATGAGGCTGGTAGGTTTGATGGTTGCCTCGTTCGAGGCAGTTCCTTTCGCTCAATCTCACACGAGGACGCTGCAGCTTCATCTGTTGGCGTCCTGGGACCGGCGACCACGGTCGTTGGATCGACCCTTCCAGTTGTCCTCCCGGGTCCGGCAGTCCCTCCAATGGTGGTTGGTCTCAACCAATCTCTCGAAGGGCAGGTCTTTCCTGCCTCCTCTTTGTGAAATTGTCACCACGGACGCCAGTCTTTCGGGATGGGGGGGATTCTGGAAGGATCTTCAGTTCCAGGGGCAGTGGGGACCTCAAGAGGCCCACTTACCCATCAATATTCTGGAACTGAGAGCCATCCGTCTGGTTCTGGCTCTTCTGACTCAACATGTTCTGGGCCTTCCGGTCCAGGTCCGTTCAGACAATCGAACAGCGGTTGCTTACATCAATCATCAGGGAGGGACTCGCAGTCTGGGTGTTCTCAGAGAGGTGTCCCTGATCCTGACCTGGGCGGAGGCCCATGTTCCTTGTCTCTCGGCGGTTTACATCCCAGGGGTGGAAAACCAGGAAGCGGACCTGTTGAGCAGGGGCTCTTCCCGTCTGGGAGAATGGGCTCTCCATCCTCAGGTTTTTCGGTCACTGTGTCTCCGGTGGGGGACGCCGGAGGTGGACCTGTTTGCCTCTCGTCACAATTGTAGGCTCCCGAACTTCGTGTCGCTCTCCCAGGATCCTCTGGCTCTGGCAGTGGACGCCATGTCCCTGAGCTGGGGGGATCTGGGTTTTCTGCAGACATCGTTTGGCTGGCAGTGGACCAGCTCGTTCTGCCTCTTCGGCCCGATCTGCTCACTCAGGGTCGGCTGTGTTACCCCAGTTTACCAATGCTGGGTTTGACGGCTTGGCTGCTGAAACCTCCATCTTGAAGGAGGAGGGTCTTTCTGACTCGGTCGTTAAGACTCTGATCAGTGGCCGGAAGAGGTCGTCTTCTATCATCTACTATAGGACTTGGAAAGCCTATATCGCTTGGTGTGAGATTAGATCTTTGCCTTGTAGGGTCTTTTCGGTTTCCAGGATTCTGGACTTTTTGCAATCAGGGCTGGACTCTGGTCTTCAGCTGAGTACTTTGAAAGGGCAAGTTTCTGCCTTATCTATCTTTTTTCAGAAGCGTTTTGCGCTTCATCCTTTAGTTAAAACTTTTTTCCAGGGGGTTACGCATGTGCGGCCTCCCAGGAAACCTTTACTCCCTGTTTGGGACTTGAATTTGGTTCTTTCCGCTCTTCAGGCTCCTCCCTTTGAGCCTTTGCAAGATATTGCTTTGTCTACCCTGACTCAGAAGATTGTCTTCTTGGTAGCTATCACTTCGGTTCGGCGTGTCTCGGAGTTGGCGGCCTTGTCTATTCAGGCGCCCTACTTTGAGAGGCATCAGGATAAAGTGGTTTTTCGGTTCAAACCGGACTTTCTTCCTAAGGTTGTTTCTGCTTTTCATTTGAATCAGGATATTGTTCTTCCCTCCTTGTGTCCTAAGCCTAAGAATGACAAGGAGAGGGTTTTACATTGTTTGGATGTAGTACGCTGTGTTAAGTACTATTTGATTATTAAGTCTCCTTTTCGTAAAACTGATGCCTTTTTTGTTGTGCCCTGTGGGCCTAGGAAGGGTTTGGCGCCGGCCAAATCTTCCATTAGCAAATGGATTCGTCAGGCCATTATTGCGGCCTATTCTGCTAAGGGGAAAGTTCCCCCTTTTCGTATCACTGCTCATTCTACGTTGGAGCGTCTTGGGCTTTTCAGCACCAAGCTTCTGTTGAACAAGTTTGTAAGGCCGCTACTTGGTCTTCTGTTCATACTTTTTCCAAGGTTGATGTGCGGGCCTCAGCGGATGCTGTTTGGCCGCAAAGTTCTGCAGACTGCAGTCATTTAAGTTATGCTTCACTTTGCCTTCGGATACCCATCCCTTGTGGACACTGCTTTTGGATGTCCCGATCGTAAGAATTAAAGGGGAAGCGGGGTGTGTGGCACACTGAGAATAATACCATTTTGTGAGTACTCACCTGAAAAATGGATATTGTCGGTGTGCCACACACCCCGCTTCACCCGCCCTTTTTGGTATCCTGGATCCTTTATATGGTGAAGCTTTTCTTTATTTTGAGGTTACCGTTGGATTTCCTGGTACCTTGTCTTTCTGCTTTTTAAATCACTGGTGTTAAGTGGGAGGTCCCAGGTATATATAGGCCGGAAGGGGGCTCGTTTTCAAGACTTCTCTCTGCAACGTCGCCACCTGGCGGTGGAGTAACCCGATCGTAAGAATTAAAGGGGAAGCGGGGTGTGTGGCACACTGACAATATCCATTTTTCAGGTGAGTACTCACAAAATGGTATTTTTAATAATCTGGTGCTCAAGGAGTGGGAACGGCCTAGCCGGCTCCCCGGGGTGCCAAAGAGTTGGGATAAGCGGTATCCCTTTCCTGCTGAAATGGTTAAACGTTGGTCATGTCCTCCCGAGGTGGATGCACCAGTTCTGGGGTTGTCCAACACATCCGTCATGCATTCCCCTGACTCTACTACACTGAGGGATGGGTAGGACAGGCGCATTGATCAGCTGGCTTGCCATGCCTTTGCCTGTGTGGGGACCGCGCTCCGTCCGATGTGCCATTACGGCTGTTGCTATTAAAAGCCTGCTCAGGGGTCTCTTAGATGGGGCCCCTGATGATGCAAGTAGTGAAGAGTATAGCGCTCTTCTGCGTTGTGAGGAATTTGTTGCATATGTTCTCTCTGCCTTGGATGATACCATTAGAATGTGTGGCAGGGCATCTGCCTTGTTGGTGGCGATACGCAGCTCGGTCTGGCTGCGCCAGTGGGCAGCTGGCACTGGGTTTCCCTTCAAGGGGCTGCGCCTATTTGGTGAACGTCTGGACTTATTTGCTAAGGGAGGTAAGTTACCTCAGCGTAGAAGGCAGCCCTGGTCCTTTCGGGGTTACGGTGCCTTTTCTCCTTCCTTCTGGGTCTCCAGAATTGGACGGGGAGCTTCCTTTGCTGGAGCCCGTTTAGATTTTTGGGGCAGAGGTCGTGGCCGCCCTGGCCCCCCCTGGGGTCCCAAGACTAAGTCCTCCCCCAAGCCCCCTCAGGCATGAAGGGGCGCCCTCGCCCATCCGGGTGGGGGGGGGGGCGGCTTCGGCTCTTAGCTCATGTCTGGAGGCTTCACGTCTCAGACTGGTGGATTCAGGAGGTAGTTACAAGATTTTGCAGCCTGGCTGCCCCCAAGATTCATCAAATCTCAGTTAGCTCAAAACCCCCTGTCAGCTCAGGGTCTCTCCCTGGCTGCCCAAGGCCTTCTGGAACTGGGTGTCATCTGCTGGGTGCCCTTGAGGGGCAAAGGCTATTATTCCAATCTTTTCATTGTTCCCAAAAAAGATGGGTCCATCAGACCCATCCTGGATTTGAAGCACCTCAACAAATTTGTCAGATTCAGACACTTTCGCATGGAGACTCTGCGCTCAGGTGTGACTTTCCTACGCCCAGGGGACTTCAAGGTAGCTTACCTTCACGTACCTATCTTTCCAGGTCATCAGAGATTCCTCAGGTTCGCTCTGGAGGATCAGCACTACCAATTTGTGGCCTTGCCCTTCGGTTTCACCTCGGCTCCCAGGGTATTCACCAAGGTGCTGGCAGGTGTGATGGCTCTGCTGAGATCTGAGGCATTCGCATTCTTCCCTACTTGGACGATATGCTTAGTCCTTCCATCAGGCAGAGCTGGACACTCAGCGGGTGGTGTCGACACTGTAGTCATTCGGATGGGTGATCAACCACCCCAAATCTTCCCTGTCTCCTTCCATGGTGAAGTCCTTTCTGGGCATGATTCTGGATTCATCTCAGGTCAAGATCTTTCTTCCTCAGCAGAAGGTGGAGAGTCTTCAAGAGAAAGCTGAGCTCCTTCTGTCTTGTCCTCATCCATCCATCAGGCAGGGAATGCAGCTGGTGGGCCTGATGGTGTCCTGCTTTGAGGCGGTTCCATATGCTCCGTTTCATATGAGGCCTCTTCAGCTTCACCTCTTGTCAGTATGGGATCGGGACCCTGTGTCCTTGGATCAGGTGTTTGTCCTGTCCCCTCTGGTCAGGCGGTCTCTATCATGGTGGCTGGACTGGGGGGGCTTTTGGAAGTCCCTGAAATTCCAGGGTCAGTGGGGCCCTCAGGAGGCCCATGCCCCTATCAACATTCTGGAATTGAGGGCTATCATGTTTGTTCTTGCCCACTTAACCCCACACCTGTGGGGTCGGGCTGTTCAGGTCGCTTGGACAACCAGATGGCGGTTGCCTACATCGATCATCAGGGAGGGACCCGGAGCAAGAGGGCCCTCAAGGAAGTGTCCCTGGTCCTGTCCTGGGCGGAGGAGAATGTTCCCTGCATCTCAGCTGTGTACATTCCGGGGGTGGATAATCTGGAGGCAGACTCTCTGAGCAGGGGGACCTCTCGTCTGGAGAATGGTCCCTCAGCAGCAGGGTGTTTCGCTCCCTGTGCCACCGCTGGGGTCAGCCGGATGTGGATCCGTTTGCATCCCGCCACAATCACAAGCTTCCAGTCTTTGTCTCTCTGTCCCAGGATCCTCTGGCCTTGGCCATGGATGCCCTGGCAATGTCTTGGACGAGGTTCCAGCTCCTGTATGTGTTTCCCCCGTTTCCTCTGCTGGGCAAGGTGCTGCGCAAGATTGGTCAGGAAGGGGTGCCAGCCATCCTGGTGGCCCCCTGTTGGCCAAGAAGAGTGTGGTTCACAGACATCGTGCAGTTGGCAGTAGATCAGTACGCCCTGCCCCGGGTTCCAGATGTGCTCACTCAGGGGCACCTGGCTAGCACCTGCTAGCTTTGACGGCCTGGCTGTTGAAACCTCCATCTTGAGGGAAAAAGGGCTGCCTGCCTCGGTTGTAAATACCATGATCAGGGCTAGGAAGAGGTCCTCTTCTTCCATCTACTACAGGGTTTGGCGTACTTACATTGACTGGTGCGAGTCTAACTTGCTTCCCTGTCGTGTGTTTTCTATTACTAGGATTCTGGAGTTTCTCCAACATGGTTTGGATCTGGGTCTTCAGCTCAGTACTCTGAAAGGTCATGTTTCTGCTTTGGCCATTTTTTTCCAAAGATCCTTTGCTCAGCATCCCCTGGTCAAGACCTTTTTCCAGGGGGTTACTCACGTGCGTCCCCCACGTAAGCCTATTTTACCAGGACTTGCTGGGACTTGAACTTGGTCTTATCTGCCCTGCAGGGGTCTCCTTTTGAACCCTTGCAAGGGGCCCCTTTGTCCATTCTTACGCTTAAGGTGGTCTTTTTGGTGGCTATCACTTCTGTTAGGTGTGTTTCTGAATTGGCTGCGTTTTCCATCAAGCCTCCTTATTTTGAGAGACACCAGGACAAGGTGGTGTTTCGTTTTTAAGCCAGATTTGTTGTTTCCTTTCATCTCAATCAGGACATTGTTTTGCCTTCTCTGCGTCCTAATCCTAGTAACCCTAAGGAGGGGGTTTTGCATTCTTTGGATGTAGTCAGAACTCTGAAGTTCTATTTGGTGGCTACTGAATCCTTCAGGAAGACTGATACTCTTTTTGTGCTTCCGTCTGGACCTAAGATCTGGCTCCAGCTAAGTCCACTATCAGCAAGTGGATCCGTCAGGCTGTGATACAGGCCTACTCTGCTAAGGGGAAGGAGCCTCCCTTCCGCCTTACTGCTGTTACTTTTGGGGATCCCACCCTACCTTACAGACACTGCTTTTGGATGTCCCAAGTGTAAGGAATATCTTCTGGAACAGGACGTGCTGTATGCTTAGAATAATACAATTCTGTGATTACTCACCTGTAGAATTGGTATTACGGTATATATATACAGCACATCCTGTTCCACCCCACCCTTATCATTTTTCTTAGTTACCTCTGTATTGTTCAGTTTTTTGTAATGGTTATAGTTCTCCCGGTTCCATTATAACTGCTTTTCAATACTGGGGAATTTGTGGGAGGTCCCTGGTATTTATGAGGCCGAGAGGAGCCACTTTTCTGTCTCTGCAGTCCAGCGCCATCTACTGGATGTATAACCCAAGTGTAAGAAATATCTTCTGGAACAGGACGTGCTGTATACATATAATACCAATTCTACAGGTGAGTAATCACAGAATTGTATTTTTGGTGGTTATGCGCCGCTCTGTTTGGTTACGTCAGTGAGCAGCTGGTGCTGCTGCTAAGAAGGCTCTCTCTGGGCTCCCCTTTGCGGGGCTGCGGCTCTTTGGTGAGCGTCTTGATGTTTTGGCCAAGGATGGCAGGCTGCCTCAGCATAGGAGGCAGCCCTGGCTCTTTCGGGGGACCTCCGTCTCCCTCCCCTCCCTTCGTTCTTCCAGAGGAGGTCGTGGCTCCCTCTTCTCAGGTAGCCGCAGAGTTTCTTGGGGCCGTGGCAGATCCCGTGGACGTCCCGGTCTCTCCTGGGGTTCCAAGCCCAAACCCTCTCCCAAGGCCACCCAGGCATGAGGGGGCGCCCTCACACATGCGGGTGGGGGGACGGCTTCGGCTCTTTGCTCACGTCTGGAGGCTCCACGTCTCAGACCGGTGGATTCAGGAGGTGGTGTCCTCCGGTTACAAGATATAGTTTGCAGCTTGGCCGCCCCCAAGATTCATCAGATCCCGGATGTCTTTAAACCCCCTGTCAGCTCAAGGGTTGCTTTCGGCAGTTCAATGCCTGCTGGAGTCAGGGGTCATTTGTCAGGTGCCCTATCAAGAACAGGGTCAGGGGTACTATTCCAATCTCTTCACAGTCCCCAAAAAAGGACGGCTCTCTGAGGCCCATTCTGGACTTGAAGGGCCTCAACAAGTTTGTCAGATTCAAAAATGTTCGCATGGAGACGCTACGCTCTGCTGTCAGTACCCTTCGCCCGGGTGACTTCATGACCACTGTGGACATCAAGGATGCTTATCTTCATGTGCCTATCTTCCCAGGTCATCAGAGATTTCTGAGGTTCGTGCTGGAGGATCAGCATTACCAGTTTGTGGCCTTACCATTCGGTATCACCGGGCCTCGGGTGTTCACCAAGGTGCTGGCGGGCGTGGTGGCTCTGCTACGAACCCGGGGCATTCGCATCCTTCCTTACCTGGACGACATCCTCATTGTGGCTCAGTCCTTTCATCAGGCCGAACAGGACACCCAGGTGGTAATCTCCACTCTGGAGTCCTTCGGCTGGGTGATCAATTTTCCCAAGTCTTCACTGTCCCTGTCCTTGGTGAGGTCCTTTCTGGGCATGACACTGGATACCTCTCAGGTCAAGGTGTTCCTTCCTCAGCAGAAGGTTGAGTGCCTTCAGAAGCAGGCACGGGCTCTGCTCTTGTGTCCTCATCCCTCCATCCGTCTGGGGATGCAGTTGGTAGACCTGATGGTGTCCTGCTTCGAGGCGGTCCCCTTTGCTCAGTTTCACATGAGACCTCTTCAGTTGCACCTCTTGTCCGTTTGGGATCAGGACCCTGTGTCCCTGGATCAGGAATTTGCTCTGGCCAGGCAGTCCCATTCGTGGTGGCTGGACTCAAGGAATCCTTCCTGCCCCCGTGCTGGGAGACTGTCACCACGGATGCCAGTCTGACTGGCTGGGGGGGGGGGGGGGGCTTTTGGAAGTCCCTACAGTTCCAGGGTCATTGGGGCCCCCAGGAGGCCCATGCTCCCATCAATGTCCTGGAACTGAGGGCGATCAGGTTGGTTCTGTCCCACCTGACCACACACCTTCGGGTCTGGCTGGTCAGATCTGCTCAAACAACCAGACGGCGGTTGCCTACATCAACCATCAGGGAGGGACTCGAAGTAAGCTAGCCTTCAAGGAAGGGTCCCTGATACTGTCTTGGGCGGAACAGAATGTTCCCTGCATCTCGGCGGGATACATTCTGGGGGTGGAGAACCAGGTGGCGGACTCCCTGAGCAGGGGGATGTCTCGTCTGGGGGAATGGTCCCTCAACTACCAGGTCTTTCTCTCCCTGTGTCACCGCTGGGGTCAGCCGGATGTGGATCTGTTTGCTTCTCGTCACAATCATAAACTTCCCAGGTTTGTCTCTCTGTCACAGGATGCTCTGGCCTTCGCCACGGATGCACTGGCAATGCCTTGGACGGAGTTTCGGCTTCCCTATGTGTTCCCTCCGTTGCCTATACTGGGCAGGGTCATGCGCAAGATTGCCCAGGAGAGAGGTGTCAGCCATCTTGGTGGCCCCCTGTTGGCCAAGAAGGGTGTGGTTCGCAGATGTCGTGCAGTTGGCAGTAGACCAGTACGTCTTGCCCAGGGATCCAGATCTTCTCACTCGGGGACGGCTACGCCATCCCAATTTACAAATGCTGGCTTTAACGGCTTGGCTGCTGAAACCTCTTAAGGGGTTGCCTGCCTCTGTTGTGGATACCATGATTCGGGCTAGGAAGAAGTCCTCGTCCTTTATCTATTACAGGGTCTGGCATGCTTAGATTGCCTGGTGTGCGTCCAAGTCTCTTCCCTGTCGGGTTTTTTCCATTCCCAGAATTCTGGAATTTTTGCAACATGGATTCCGGCTTTCAACTTAGTACCCTCAAAGACCATGTTCCAGCTCGGGCAATTTTTTTCCAAAGATCCTTTGCCAACCACCGGTTGGTTAAAACTTTTTTCCAGGGTGTTACTCATGTGCGTTCACCTCGTAAGCCTATGCTACCAGTCTGGGGACTTGAATCTGGTGTTGTCTGCTCTACAGGGTCCTCCCTTTGAGCCTATCCGTGGGGCTGATTTGCCCATTCTGACTCTTAAGGTAGCCTTTTTGGTGGCTATCACTTCTGTATAGGCGAGTTTCTGAGCTGGTGGCGCTTTCCATCAAACCTCCTTATTTTGAGAGGCATCACAATAAGGTGGTGGTTCGGCTTAAGCCGGATTTCTTGCCTAAGGTGGTGTCTGGTTTCATCTCAATCAGGACATTGTCTTGCCTTCATTGTGTCTTAATCCTGCTAATTCCAAGGAGCGGACACTGCATTCTCTGGATGTGGTCAGGGCTCTGAAGTTTTATTTGGACGCTACTGAGCCTTTCAGGAAATCTGATGCTCTTTTTGTTCTCACTTCTGGACCTAGGAAGGGTTTGCCTCCGGCTAAATCCACTATGAGCAAGTGGATCCGTCAGGCGGTGGTTCAAGCCTATTCTGCTAAGGGGAAGGAACCTCCCTTTAGAATTACTGCTCATTCCACTCATGCTATTGGTGCCTCTTGGCCTTTTCAGCACCAGGCTTCTATTGAACAAGTTTGCAAGGCCGCTACTTGGTCTTCTGTTCATACTTTTCCCAAGTTTTACAAGGTTGATGTTAAGGCCTCAGTGGATGCTGCTTTTGGCCGCAAGGTGCTTCAGGCGGTAGTGACTTGAACTGCCGGCTGTTGCTTATTGGGGATCCCACCCTACTTTTGGACACTGCTCTTGGATGTCCCAGCTGTTATGAATACCGAAGCAGGCCGTGCCATGCAATAAAGAAAAAAAGCAATTCTCACCTGTAGAATTGTTTTTGTTCTTGCATGGCACGGCCTGCTTCAACCCACCCTTGTTATCGTTATTCTTGGTTGCCTCTTTATGGTGATTGTTCCAAGTTAATTGGGTTTTTTTTTTTTTCTTTTTACATTTTTTACCTTTATTCTCTTCTGGCTTTTTGTCTCACTGCTTGTCTACGCTGGGAACTCTATGGTTAATCCCGTTTTTATAGGGGACCAGGAGATGCCACAGCTTTCTGCAGTACCATTGCGCCACCTTGTGGCGGAATAACCCAACTGTTATGAATACCGAAGCAGGCCCGTGCCATGCAAGAACAAAAAATTCTACAGGTGAGTACTCACAGAATTGCTTTTTTGCCGCCGGCGTCAACCAACCCCCGCGACCCACAGGATGTTGGTCTGCTTTAAATATTTTCACTATTGCTGTGGAACATTTCCATTAAAGAAAAAGTTTTGAAAGGCTAATTTCTAAACCAAACCTCATTGAGACAGTTTTTCCCTTTTAGATCATGTGGATCACAGATGCAGGGAATTAGAAGAAAAAGACTTTGTTTATCCACTTTATTGTGTATTTGGTCTCCCAAAACTCATCATTTACAAAGTGTCTCTCAAAATCGTTGCAATAACTCTCTAAATATCTATGCAAAGACATGTTTTTATGAATGTAAAAGAGTAAAACGTAGGACACACACCCACACTCACACCCCCCAGGTTATATATATAACCTGCCAACTTAGGAGATATGGTGTAACAGTTAAAACAATATAAACACTTTAAATTGCCAATTAATCATTTATTTACATCCATCCTAAGATACAGTATATACATTAGGGCAGACTAGATGGAGTGTATGGTCCCCTTCTGTCGTCACCCTTCTATGATTCTTTGTGACACCTCAAAGAAGGGCAAAGAAGAACAATGAGGGACCATGGGACACAGACTCAAAAGAGGAACAGTCCCTCCCTCAGGGACACTTGGGATGTGTATATAATATATATAATATATAAATATATATATATAGTGAGGAAAGAGCATCCAGCATCCGGCTGTGCTAGGATTTTTAAATAAACAATGCAGTGATATGCAGTTGAGTTGTGAAATATTAAAGGAACATTCCAAGTTAGCCTGTTCTATGCTTTCCCTGTGCTGGATGTCAGGAGCTGCATCTATCATTCAGCCATTAGCCTGTTTTCCCTATATCCAGTCCAGGTTGTCCCAGTGATGACATGTGGGTATTCCGCCCCCAGGGGGCGCTCGACTGCAAGATCAAAAGATGTAGCTCCTCCCGGGCCCCCTATAAAGGCAGGTGTCCCTCTATGATTCTCCAGTGTTCATCTTGCAGTCTGGGCTGCAGAAGATCGTTGGATACTTTTGTCTAAGGACAATAGCAGCAGAGCGGGCCGCCTAGCCCATCGGCCACTGCAGGCCCTATTTCTACTGATCCATCCTTGTCTCCCAGCCGCTGGCTGCTACGGGATCGTGGCGGTAGGGTGAACGCCGGGGTCTATATGGCGTTTGGCAGAGCTTGGCTCTGGGCTGCAGACCCTATACTGAAGGGTAGTCTGCCACAGGCTTATGGTGAGCCTGGGGGGGGAACCACTAGCTATCTTAATGTACCCTCCCTGCCCACAAGTTTATTGGTGTTTTGGCATTGTGACTTTTGACTGTGTTTTCACTGTGTGGCTCCGCGCTGGCTCAGCATGAGTCCTGGAGCATGTATAACTTACCTCCCTCGCTCCCTCTTCGCTGCCTGCTAAGGGTTGCCGTACCCGCAGGCTTCCTTTCTCCGTCCTTGCGGCGCTGTCTGTGACGGAGAGGGGGGGGGGGTGAGACGCTGCCGGTGTGGCGCTGCGGAGTGGTGGGCTGCGGGCCTCCGCGGCCATGTTTATTTCTGGCTGTTGGCTATACTGTTAGACTCCCTCAGAGAGGAGATGGGCGGGCACGTATTTTCGTGTCGCCGGAGGGGGCGGAGCCGGGCGCTGAGGTGTCCCGCGTCATTATGGCGCCACTCATCCCTCGTGGAACGCTCTGGAAGCTCTGCCCGGCTGTTCGGGCTGTGAGCTGTGCTGCTGATGCTGTGGGGCCTGCGGGGCTGTCGTGTGCTGCGGAGGTAGTGTCCCTTTTGGCTGCTGGCTGCTTCTGTCGCTGCTGGGGACCCGTCATCGGAGGCTGCGAGCGGTTCCAGGGACTGTCCCTCTGTCGGTGTCGTGAGTCCCTCTTTGTGTATACTGCTTACTATACCAATCGCCTTTACTTATTTTGATGGGCCTCTCTCCCTGTTCTTGTTTTTAGGTCGTGGGCTTGTGGTTGAGGGTTGTGGTTCCTCACGGTCCCCCCCTTTTTATTTTTATTAAGAGGGATCACTATAGGTTTGGGCCGTTAGTGTCTTGTAACCTTACCGATTGACCATTTTTAATCACCATAATGGAGGCATCAGGGGACTGTGAGCTGGGGGCCCCATCTGGGCAGGAAAAGCTCTGCCCCTTGTGCAGTAGGAATCCTCTGGGCGGATTCAGCACTGTTTGTACCACTTGCGCCAGAGGCATTATTTTGGACCATGATCGGGCAAAGTCCCTGCCCCTAGCCCTTCACTACCTGCAGCCTCTCCGGACCCTCCGCTGCTCAGCCCCCAGTGAGGGGGGAGCCAACAGGGGGTCCCATGCTGGTTTGGGACATAGGCTGGCAAATCTCGATAGACAAATCTCGCGGACGGCTCCAAGAAAGGCCACGAGTAAAAAACGGCACATCAAGCCCGTTTACTCGGATAATGACGATCTCTTTGATGATCTGGGCTCTTTGGAGGAAGGTGAGTTGCCAGATGAGTCCCATTCCACTGTGGATTATACTGCTGGCTATGACAGTATGTCTGGTTCCTCCTCGGACGAGGAGGCGTGGCTCCCTGATACGGAGAAATTGCTTACCTCAGTGTTTGAGACACTACACATTGTTCCTCCCAGAGCGGCTAAGAGGGAGCAGGGTGATTTGTTTCGGCCCGAAAGACAACGGCGGGTCTTTCTGGAGCAGGCCCATTTTTCTAATATGATTTTCAAGGAATGGGAAAGGCCTAACAAGTTACCGTCGGTGCCTAAGGGCCTGGATAGGCGGTATCCCTTCCCTGAGGAGCTGGTTCGGCTATGGTCTCGCCCTCCCGAGGTGGATTCCCCTTGTATTACCAAGTGCATAAATGCCTCATTGGGCTACTTACTACGCTCACTAATATTCGAATTAGGAAATCAAATGGTAATCATTGAATCTTTGGAATATTTATTATATAGTTATGATTTACATTAACATGATTATCATTAGGCTATCATCATTTTTATAATAGGTAGTAAGCATCAATACATTACCGGATATTGTAGCATCACTCCCGTATTGGGGGACTCAATACGGAAGGTTCAGGGAGTTCCGGCTTGCATCACAGACATAAGTGCGTCCACTTCAACAGTCTGGAAAAGTCCCTGAACCCTCGGCAATATCCCCCTTATTTTATATTGTTAAGTAATATCTTGCGCATGCCCAGTCATTTCATAGTTGTATAACCTGAACAGTTTGTGCTGTTCCACACTGGCACGCACTGTTCCCATCACGGTACAACTCATTCTTTATGGGATCGTCTGGTGAGCTTGAAATATGCAGGGACATGTAGAATCAAACCTTATCATATGAAAACCATCCATCATTCATGTCACACTCGTATCACACCCCTGTGTCGGGGTTGTCCAACACTACTGTTGTGCCATCACCTGATACCGCTTCCTTACGTGACCCGGCTGACAAGCGCTTGGATCAGCTGGTCTGCCATGCATTCACCTTTGCTGGTGCCCTTTTTCACCCTGTGTGTGCCGCTGCGATTGTCTCTCTAGCCATCAGAAAGAAGGTGAGACATCTTGTGGATAGAGCTAAGGCTCGCAAGCGGGCGGAGGAGTATAAATAACTCATGGCCTGCTTGGAATTCATTGGTTTTGTTGCTTCTGCCATGGACGATGGGGTTCGGCTTGGTGCCAGGATTTCGGCCCTGCTTGTTGCCCTCCGCCGCTCGCTCTGGCTGCGGCAATGGTCGGCTGATGCCGCGGCCAAGAAGTCGCTTATGAGTATCCCCTTTGTGGCGCACAGGCTGTTTGAGGAGCGCCTGGACCTTTTGGTCAAAGATGGTAGACTCCCTCAGAAACAGAAGCCTGCTCGGTCCTTTCGGAATCCCTCTGCCTATAGTTCCTTTCGAGGAGGAAGAGGCTCTTCATTTTCAGGTGGCCGCAGAGATACCTGGGGTAGAGGTAGGTCCCGCGGCCGACCCAATCCATTCTGGGGAGCCAAATCCTAGCCCCCTGCCAAGTCCCCTCAGGCATGAGGTGGCGCCCTCACCCATCCAGGTGGGGGGACGGCTTCTGCTGTTTGCTCAGATCTGGAGGCGGCACGTCTCGGATTGGTGGATTCAGGAGGTGGTGTCCTCCGGTTACAAGATAAAGCTGGCAGTCAGGCCGCCCACAAGATTTCTCCGGTCTCGGATATCCCAAAACCCATTGAAGGCACAGGGATTGAGAATGGCCCTGCAACACCTCAAGGTTTTTACTCCAACCTGTTCACGGTTCCCAAGAAGGACGGACCTATCCTGGACCTGAAGGGTCTCAACAGGTTTCTCAGTCTGACATTTCCTCATGGAAACCTTACGGTCGGCGGTGAGCCCAGCGACATCATGAACACGGTGGACATCAGGGATGCTTATCTGCACATTTTGATTTTCCTGGGGCATCAGAAGTTTCTGAGGTTTGCTCTGGAGGACCAGCATTACCAGTTGGCTCTTCCATTCGGGATTTCCTCAGCGGCCCGTGTCTTCACCAAGGTGTTGGCGGGCATCATGGCCATCCTGAGGAACCAGGGCATTCGTGTGCTGCCTTATCTGGACGACTTGTTGATTGCGGCCCAGTCTCTTCAGCAGGCCGAAAACGATACTCGGACGGTGTTGTCAACCCTAGAGGGCTTCGGCTGGGTAGTCAATTACCCAAAGTCTTTTATCACTCCCTCAACAGTAAGATCCTTCCTGGGAATGACGATAGACACTGCTCAGGTCAAGGTCTTTCTACCACAGCAGAAGGCTTTGAGTCTCCAGACGCAGGTGCAGGCCTTGCTGTCTTGTCAACGGCCGTCGATCCGTCAGGGGATGAGATTGGTGGGCCTAATGGTGTCATGCTTCGAGGCAGTGCCCTTCGCCCAATTTCACATGAGACCTCTTCAACTGAACCTGTTGACCGTCTGGGACCGGATGCAGGAGTCTCTGAAACAGGAATTTTCACTGTCCCCCCCTGGCCAGGCAGTCCCTCTTGTGGTGGTTGGACTCCAGGAACCTGTTGGCAGGCAAGTCTTTTCTGACTCCACAATGGGAGATAGTTACCACGGATGCCAGTCTGACCGGCTGAAGATCCGGTTGGTGCTTTTTCACTTGATTTCCCACTTAAGGGGTCGTGCAATCCAGGTTCGCTCAGACAATCAAACGGCTGTCGCCTACATCACTCACCAGGGTGGGACGCAGTGCAAGAGAGCCCTCAAGGAGGTGACCCATATTCTGACTTGGGCAGAGGAGAATGTTCCCTGCATCTCGGCGGTCTACATTCCCGGGGTAGAAAACCAGGAGGCAGACTCCCTGAGCAGGAGCGCCTCGCACCTGGGGAAATGGTCTCTCTGCAGCAAGACCTTTCACGCTCTGTGTCTCCGCTGGGGTCAGCCGGACATGGACCTGTTTGTGTCCAGACACAATCACAAGCTTCCAAGGTTCGTCTCCCTCAAGAAATCCTCTGGTCTTCGCCACAGACACTCTGGCGATTCCCTGGACGGAATTCAAGTTTCTTTATGCATTCCCTCCGTTTCCACTTCTGGGCAGAGTGCTGCGCAAGATAGCCCAGGAAGGGGTACCAACCATCCTGGTGGCTTCTCGCTGGCCAAGAAGGAGTTGGTTTGCGGACATAGTTCAGATGTCAGTAGATCTCTACATCATGCCCGACGACCCAGGGCTTCACACACAGGGGTTGCTGCGCCACCCCAATTTACGGACGCTGGCTTTGACGGCCTGGCTATTGTACCCTCAATCCTGATGGACAAGGGGCTATCGCCCACGGTTGTGCAGACAATGATTCAGGCACGGAAGAAGTCTCCTTCCATGATTTACTACAGAGTTTGGCACGCTTATATTGCTTGGTGCGAGTCCAAGAGTCTCCCTTGCCGCACATTTTCTTTTTCTAGGATTCTGGAGTTTTTGCAACACAGCTTAGACTTGGGTCTCCTACTGAGCACCCTCAAGGGTCAGGTCTCGGCTTTAGCCATCTTTTTCCAGAGATCCATTGCCAATCATAGGCTGATCAAGACTTTTTTCTAGGTCACCCATGTCCGGCCACCGCGTAAGTCAGTATTACCGGTGTGGGACTTGAATTTAGTACTATCTGCTCTTCAGGGTCCTCCCTTCGAACCATTGTGAGATGCTGCATTGCCTATTTTGACTCTTGAGTGGTCTTTTTGGTAGCGATCGCCTCGGTGCGTAGCGTATCAGAGCTGACCGCACTTTGTATGAAGCCTCCCTATTTTGAGCGGCATAAGGATAAGGTGGTTTTTCGCTTTAAACCTGATTTTTTGCCTAAGGTCGTTTCTCCCTTTCACCTTAATGAGGAGGTTGTCTTGCCTTCCTTGTGTCTGGCACCGACTTCTTCTAAGGAAAGGACCCTCCATGCCTTGGATGTAGTCAGAGCCATTAAGTATTACCTGGTTGCGACGGAGTCCTTCAGGAAATCGGATTTTCTCTTTGTCCTAACAGAGGGCTCTAGGAAAGGTTTGCCACCAGCCAAGTCCAGTAGGTGGATCAGGCAGGCGGTGGTGCAAGCATATTCTGCCAAGGGGAAGGAACCCCCTTTTTGGATCACAGCTCATTCTACCAGAGCTATTGGTGCCTCTTGGGCTTTTCAGCACCAGGCATCGGTTGAACAAGTTTGTAGGGCCGCCACTTGGTCTTCAGTTCATACTTTTACAAAGTTATACAAGGTTGATGTTAGGGCCTCAGCTGACGCTGTTTTTGGCCGAAAGGTGCTTCAGACGGTAGTGAAATGCACTACATGCTGTTCCGCACTGGGGATCGCGCCCAAATGGACACTGCTTTTGGATGTCCCACATGTCATCACTGGGACGACCTGGACTGGATATAGGGAAAAATACAATTCTGTGAAACTCACCTGTAGAATTGTTTTTGATTATATCCAGTCCAGGTCGTCCCACCCCGCCCTTTTGTTCAATATCTCTTGTTTGCCTGTTATGGTGATTACCATTTTTTATTCATTAGAGAGAGTACAAGCTGAAGCTATGTGAAGTAACATGGTTTCTTGGCCTCCCGGCCTGTCCTCTTTTTGTTTACTGCTTTTTAACCACTGGAGAATCATAGAGGGACACCTGCCTTTATAGGGGGCCTGGAGGAGCCACATCTTTTGATCTTGCAGTCGAGCGCCCCCTGGGGGCGGAATACCCACATGTCATCACTGGGACGACCTGGACTGGATATAATCAAAAACAATTCTACAGGTGAGTTTCACAGAATTGTATTTTCTTAGGGAACTCTTCTTCGAGGTTTCCTCAGAAGCCGAGGATGACTCCTCTATGTATGTTTTTTATGGCACAATCCCCTCAGAAATAAATTAATTTAAGAGACAGAGAAAGGCGCATCAGCAAAAGGGAAAAAGTTCTAAAGCACATATGGCAAACTCAAGGCCCGAGGGGGGGGGGGGGCGAGGTTGTGGCCTTTTTTTATCTGGTCCTCTGGCAGATGGCAGCAGTGCCTCTTCTTGCCAGCCAGGTCACCAAGGCTATTGACACGCAGCATGCCTTTGCACTCTGCTAGCAGGCTTGGACTGGTCCCATAGGGTTACCAGGAGGATAAAAGATGTCCCTGGTGGCCCTTTGAGGGCCTTCTTCACCAAAACTGTACTATGTATAGCTTATTTGTGGCATCCCAAGTTCACGCAGAAAATAAACTTTGGCAATGGGGATTTATTTTTGCAAATAAAATATGCAGCCCCTGACAGGCAGCATGGGGCAAGCAGAAAGCAGGCTCATTTAACCTTTAGCCTGGAATGTCCCTTTTCAAATAAGTAGTGTATTTTTTCGCCCTATAAGACATACTTTATATTATTATATTATATTCCAGCAAAAACTGGAGGGAAATGCCTGTGCGTCTTATGGGGCGAATGTGAAGGCTGTAAACCTCCCTCCCCAATACCCGACCAGTGCAAAGCCATTTAGTTTAAAAAAAAATAAACTTCATATCTGTGCCACGATCCAGAAGAAGCCACACTCCGCAGCCAGTGGTGCACGCTGCTGGGGCTGCTTCTGGATCTCGGTGCTGGTATGACGTTTATTTTTTTATTTCAATTAAATTGATTCAGCATTGGGGTGGGGGAATCTGCCACACTACCCTGTTATGGGGGTTTCTGCATGCTGTCTATTATATGGGGAGGGGGATTCTGCACGCTGCTTGTTTTTGGGGATAAGGGGGTTCTGGCACAATACCCTGTTATGGGGGTTTCTGCATGCTGTCTATTGTAAGCTGCGGTTGTATTCTGCATGCTGCTTGTTTTTGGGGATGGGATCTGCAACACTACCATGTTATGGGGGTATTCTGCATGCTGCCTGTTACATGGGGATGGGGCAGTCTGCTGCTGTTTTTTTGTGGATGGGGGGTATCTGTCACACTACCTGTTATAAGGGTGATTTGGGGGATTCTACCATGTCCTGTTCTGGGGGGGGGGTTAGCACACCATTTGGTTCAGAATATATTTTTTTCTTTTTTTCCTCCTCCAAATCCTAGGTGGTCTTATGGGCAGGTGCGTCTTTTATGTAGCGAAAAATGAAGTATATGAAAAATGTCATGAAAAAGTTTTTGCCCTTATTTGTCTTGTTCTCAATGCTGCAGATATTGCTCCAGAGTTTACAGAGCAGCTCAGTGCTCTAGTGCCACTTGTCCTCGACTCTGACAGTCTTATGGAGAAGGAGATCAACGGTGCCAAAGTGACTTGCCGAGGCCTCCTTGAGTACTTTAAGGTAATTTGTTTTTAAAAGGGCTACCTGGCCCCCACTCAGCCTTACTGGCAATAATCCTGATTAGCCTCAATCAAGTATAAACGGAGAAACACACCACTTGTACGCTTAATAAACACCGAAACAATGAATATAAATAAATCATACGTAGGTTACAAAACATGCAGTGACATTGTATAGATAGTATTGGTGCGTGGTATACAATCTAGTATATAGTCCATTTCAGAATGTCAGTACACATCTACTCGATATCACCCTTCCAGTGATATAGTACATAGATATCAGGGCCAGCACCAGCACAGGGCAAACCTGGGCAATTGCCATGTCCCCTGGCAACTTCAGGGGCCCACTCAGGATCACACTTGGCCATGTTATTATTACAGTGGACCCGAACCACGGAATGTCAGTTGTTGTGTGCAGACCTGCTCATGGCTGGCCTCAGAAATAGGGGATGGTCAGCAACAATGGAAGAAGATGACATGGAATAGAGGACAGTTGATGGAAGCTAAGAAGGTGGCAAGAACCAGGTGACAACTGACAGCAATGATGGAGTCTTTAGTGGCAGCAGAACAAGCAGTAAGGACTGAAGAGTGCTTGGTGGCAGTAGAAATGCAACAAGGACTAGAGGATGATTGTTGGCTATAGGGTAGACAATAAGAATGGGAGGGTGATTGGTGGCTATAGGGAAGGCAATAAGGACTGGAGGGTGATTGGTGGCTATAGGGAAGGCAATAAGGACTGGAGGATGATTGGTGGCTATAGGGAAGGCAATAAGGACTGGAGGGTGATTGGTGGCTATAGGGAAGGCAATAAGGACTGGAGGATGATTGGTGGCTATAGGGAAGGCAATAAGGACTGGAGGGTGATTGGTGGCTATAGGGAAGGCAATAAGGACTGGAGGGTGATTAGTGGCTATAGGGAAGGCAATACGGACTGGAGGACAATTGGTGGCTATAGGGAAGGCAATAAGGACTGGAGGGAGATCAGCAGTAGAAGATGACCCATTTGTGGCAGTGGATCTGAAAGGTGACATCATGTGGCTCTCTACTTTGGGGCCCACTAAGACCCTCTTGCCCAGGGGCCCACATAAACCTGGAGCTGGCCCTGATAGACATCCATATGTCATACAAAAAAAAGTATGGCAGAAGCATCCGAAATGCACACATACAGCACCCTGATTTGTGAAACCCCTCATGTCGCCCAATCTGACTCGCCCTTTCCCAGGCCCACGGCACATGCGTAGCCTCTCGTCTAATCGGCGCGAGTGTGCCTGTGTCAGCCATTCACAAATGCCTAGCACAGGCATGCGCCCTGCTAAAGGAATAACAGGGATGCGGCCACTGCTCACGCATGCACCCTTGGAGCGGAAAAAAGGTGAGTTTCTGTGTGTGTTTACCGCCAGAGAGACGCCTCCACCCCCCCCCCCCCCCCCCCCGCCATCAGTCACTGTGAGCTGGCACACCCCTTTCCATTCCATGGCGGGGGGCGTCTCCTTGTTGGAGAACACGGAAGAGACGAGCGGTTGCCGCCAGACTTAGATCCAGCATTCAGGTAGGAGCTGAAGCCCCAGATTAGGAGCGATGGTCTGCGTGGGCAAGAAAGGGGAGTATAGCATTTTGTTTTGCCTGCAAATTGTCTTTAAAGCCAGAAATGGCTGGATCACACGAGCAGCGTGCAATTGTGTCACCACCCATGCTCACAGATCGTTAGCATCATCGTTAGCGTCCCGTTCTGCTATTCACACGGTGGAGTAACCGGCCATTGCTGTGGAAGGCTCACAGGATGGCTGTGTCAGTCCAGGGGCGGTTCCAGAACACCCAAACATTTCCTGCTTTATATATAACTATGGAGGGCAGGCTCCACTTTTATCCCCCAGAAGTAGCATCTTTGACCTGAAATGTTGGGGATCCTCAGGTATGCTTTAGTAGTAAGCCTCACTTTTGTCTGTTATTCTTTTGATGTGATATATAGGTGCTTTTTGGATACTTGTACCAAACTTACATTGAGCTTCTCTTTTATGTCTTTCAGTATGCAATCAGGGGCGGGCTTTCTGGGGCCTCATGCAAACGCAAATTTTGTATAGCCAAATACAATATTAACGCACCTTGTCGGGGATGTAGCCACGGCTTTCACAGAGAGGGGCATTGGCATTGTCTGTCCATGGCATAGGGATTTTTCAGGGAATTGCACATATGGCCATCCAATTTCTACTCCCTGTGGCATCACAAACTAGGATGCCCCACTGTGTGAAACCCTATTAAATCGCTGCACCCATTCATCTAATCACGTTGCAATGACACATGCACAGGTCACAACCTCACTATACCTTTAGCTAGAAGCATACCTAGGGGCAGCCATTTGTGATTGGCCGGCCCAGGTAGAGGTGAGTGGGTTTGCAACCAGTGGCAACCTGCACCATTCAGCTTGCTAGCGGCTGTGATGTCACAGCATCTTACGTAACTGAATGGAGCTGAGCACTGATTCTACAACAGTTGCTTTACGTAAGTGGACAGTGGCTTCCTATCTGCTGCACACTCTGCATTGTATCAAACCGCACCTCTCATTCACCGCAGGCCACCCACCTGCTGAGTACTGTTATTTATTTTTATTTTTTTAACAAAAAGTTGACAATGATTTGACCCTGCCTCTGGGGGCCCCCTGGCAGGTGAGGGCCCCATGCATTTGCATTGTTTGCGTGGTGGTTAAAGCGGACCTTCACCCTGAATAAGAGTTTATCTTGTATGTTTCCCCCACCCTGTACATACAGATTGCCCACATTAATCCGGACCTTCACCCCGAATAAGAGCCTATCTTATATATTTCCCACACCCTGTACATGCAGATTGTTCACATTAAAAATCATCCTACCTGCATCTACTGCATGTTATGAGCCTTTAAACAACCAAGATGGCGGCTCATGGAGCTTCAGGCTGTCTGCAAACAGGAAGTGTCTTCTGACTGTGTCGCTCTGCATTCTGGGATTGCTGTCCTTTCCCTGACCAAACTGTGCTCTGTCTGTGCAAAGCACAGCTATAACCCTGCCCCCTGTACTTTATCCCACTCTCTTCTCCTCAGTATGTGATGCTTCTGAGGCATGATGGCGGCGCCCGTATCCTAGAGTCCCGAACAGAGTTGCAGCCCAGTGGGGAAAAGAATAAGTAAGTAAGTGACTAAAAACTTAAAATCTATTAATTTTAGATGCTGGGGAATAGTTTTTAAGGGTTTGGGCTTTTCATTAAATAATACTGAAGGTCCGCTTTAAGTACGCCACTGCATGCAACCTCTGTATGACATGTGGATTTCTATGTACTATATCCCTACAAGGGTTAATGGTGACACCCGGTGGATGTTTATGTGTATTGAGATTATTAAATGAATATGTTCTAGATCAGCGATACCCAACTGGCGGACCGGGGTCCGAATGCGGACCTCGGCACCAGATTTCCGGACCCCTGCCCTGACAGCCCTGCACTCAATATGTAGCTCCTGTTATTTCGTAGTGCCCTGTAGGGTTATTCTTGGTGTGCCACACACCCCGCTTCACTTCTTAAATATTCATCCATTATTATTGGTTTAATCCACAGCAGGTGACGTAGTGCAGAGAGGAAGTCTTGT
This sequence comes from Gastrophryne carolinensis, assembly GCA_027917425.1. Lineage (NCBI taxonomy): Eukaryota > Metazoa > Chordata > Amphibia > Anura > Microhylidae > Gastrophryne > Gastrophryne carolinensis. Next base: position 162,944,944 of record CM051241.1, read on the forward strand.
AACGAGCCCCCTTCCGGCCTATATATACCTGGTACCTCCCCTCAATCACCAGTATTTTTTCTCTCTGCTTGCTGACAAGTCAGAAGATGGAAGTCTCCTGCTTACAGGTAGGCCGGGGTATTCTTACCCCGCCACCCCCCTTTTGGTCTATTTCTGCCCGGTTTGAGTTTGTATACCTTTATGGTAGAAAGGAAGCCTCCCAGCCTAGGCTGCTCACCGGGCAAATGGTAGATGGCACTTTAAGTGCCTAGGAGCTTATCTCCTACCGCTCGACCTCATGCGTGGGGCAATGCGGCTATCCGGCATGGTGATCCGGAAATGGGATGCCCCTGTCCCGAGGGTCCCCGTAGCCCCTTACTCCCCCGTTACGGTCCCTTCTCCCTTCACTATGGGGGGGAGGGGGGGGGGGGTGTGAGGGTCTGCTTTAAGTATGTGTGTTTCACTTGTATCACTGCATTTTAACATGTGTGTGTGTTCATGATTATGCATTCACTGTATTCAGCATGTGTGTATTTTTGGGTCTGCTTTAAGGGCAGGCTGCGCTGGGTAAGGGCTGGCCACTTCTCTTGCAGTTTGTTGCTTTGTGGCCCCCTCCCCCCTCTCCCCGCCTGGCATTTTATGTTTGTGTTTGTACAGCACCATGCAGTCTTTTCCCTCCCCCCTCCGCCGCCTGGGCGCACGTGCTGTGGCCCAGCTGTAAGTGTTTTCCAGCTGATCGGCGTAGGGGGGGGGGCGGGTCCCGCTGACGCGGCGTCAGGGGCGCGGCGCTGACGTCATGCGGCGTCTGCGGCGGGCCCAGCGTTCTTGCTTCCTTTAAACACAGGAAGTCGCGTGAGCGCACGGCCGCGCTTTGTCTTCGTGCTGGCTGCAGGCTTGCTGGCTGATGCCTTTGCTGTCCAGGTAAGCGGCCCCTCCCGTTGGGGCCGTTAAATGGGGAATACTTTGCTTGTAACAATATAGTGAGAAGTCACTTTGTGTTAAGGGGGCGTCATTTAAGGGCACTTGGTGCCATGCTTATATGTTTATACACATGTGAGGATCTGATGGTTTTTTCTTTGCCTTGCAGATCCTGGGATCCCTGCTTATGGTGGCCCTCCGGCTCTATGTGCCTGGCTAATTATTGGGATAGCTTTGAATGTTTATATACATAGACTATATATAAATATATATATATATAGTTTCTATTAAAGGGGACCTTAACTTAACATAAAAAAAAAAAAAAAATCCTCCCTTCCGGGACATTACTAATAAAGGGGGCATCCCGGGTCGGCTTATGCCTTAAAAGTCCCAGTATTGCGAATACCATAAATCACCATATGGAGGCTTCCGTAAATTCCGGAAACGGTTCTGCTGAGCCGTTTGGGGGGTGCGTAGGTTGTGGGGTTCCACTCCCAGCTGATGATATCTTTATTTGCATCCCTTGTGCAAAGCAGACTATTGCGCGCCAGTCCGTTGCTTCGGCTGCGGGGCCATCGCATCCTTCATCATCTCCTACCTCTCCCTCCCTATTCCGGACCCCGCATGACACTGTCAAAAGTGGGGATTCGCATTCCGAGGCGGCAGCACAGCCCAGCCCCCGGAAAATGATGCCCGTTAAAGCAGCGTTGAAGGCCGCTGCAAAACGAAGGCACCTGACTCCGGTACCTTCGGCTCCACAGGACCAGTTTTGTGAACCTGTGGAATGGTCCGATGGATCCCCGGACGAGGATGAACTCCCGTCGGAGTCAGATGAGCCGACAGGTCAGCTTGTGGCTGATGAGATCGGCGATTGGTCAGAGGGGGTTGTTTTTGACACCCCCTCTATTCTGGCTCAAATGTTTAAAATTTTGAGTTTAGATACGCCTGAGGCGGCCGCCCCGCCGAAGGGTCAGTTGTTTAAAGAGCCTCAGCCGCGTTTGGTTTTTCCCAGACAACACCACTTTGAGAGGGTGGTTCTTAAGGAATGGGAACATCCCACGCGGTTATCTGGAATTCCTTCCAGTTGGGAAAAGCGTTATCCTTTTCCGCCAGAATTGGTGAAGCTTTGGTCTGTCCCTCTGGACGTCGATACCCCTGTACTAGGGCTCTCCAGCTCGGCTATGGTACAATCTGCTGAGACCACTGTCCCCAAAGATGGGGAAGATCGTCGGATTGACCAATACGCTCGACATGGTTTTATCTATTCCGGGTCAGCGTTGCGCCCGGTATGTGCTTCAGCCCTTCTTCTATTGGCAATTAAGTCCCTAATTCAGGGGCTATATGAGGATCTTAATCCCGCTTGCAAACAGTTCACTGCGCTTAAGCAGTGTGAATCTTTTGTGGCTTATGTCCTGGCCGCTCAGGACGATGCGCTGACTATGAGTAGCAAGGCGGCAGCTATGCTGGTGGCTATTCGCAGGTCAGTATGGCTGCGTCAGTGGTCAGCAGACACGGCTTCCAAAAAGGTGCTCACAGCTCTCCCCTTTTTGGGGTTGCGTCTGTTTGGGGAGAAAATTGATTCAGTCGCAAAGGGTGGTAAGATGCCACAACGCAAAAGGCCTCGTGGTCCCTTCAGGGGGGCAAGTTCCGGTAGGCCTTCCTTTCAAGGATTCAGAGCGGGCAAAGGTGCGTCCTTTCCCGCTACCAGTGGAGCGGGTTGGACTCGGGGGAGGGGTCGTGGCCGGCCCACTCAGTCCTGGGGCACCAAGCCCAAACCTGCTGATAAGCTCACTCAGCAATGAGGGGCTGCCCTCACCCTTGCGGGTGGGGGGACTATTGCGACACTTCTATCATTGGAACCTTGTGGTTCCAGGCAGATGGATCCAGGAGGTAGTGTCGCCCGGTTACAACCTGGAATTCGAGTCTCTCCCTCCTTCACGGTCCATTCATGGGTCGGTTCATCCCGGCCTGAACTCTCATCAAGACGGAGTGTGTCTTTCTTTTGCCCAAATTCACACAAGAACGCTTCAGCTATTGCTGTTAGCGTGTTGGGACCAGCAACCTCAGTCGTTGGTTCAGTCCTTCCAGTTGTCCTCCCTTGTACGGCAGTCCCTCCTGTGGTGATTGGTCTCGACCAATCTTGTATAGGGCAGGTCTTTCCTGACCCCCCTTTGGAGAAGTGTCACCACGGACACCAGTCTGTCGGGATGGGACAGATTCTGGAAGGAGCTGCGGTTTCAGGGGCAGTGGAGGCCCCACTTACCCATCAGTATTCTGAATCCGAGAACCATTTGTCAGGTGCTTGCTCTCCTGACTCAGTACGTTTTGGGCCTTCGGGTCCAGATGTGTTCAGACAATCGATCAGCAGTTGCTTACGTCGGTCTTCAGGGAAGGACGCGCAGTCTGAGTACTCTCAGAGAAGTGTCCCTGATCCGGACATGGGCAGCGTTCCATGTTCCCTGTCTTTTGGCGGTTTACATTCCAGAGGTGATGGAACAGGTAGCGGACCGGTTGAGCAAGGGCTCTCCCCGTCTGGAAGATTAAGCTCTCCATCCTCGGGTGGTTCGCTTTTTGTGTCTCCAATGGGAGACCTCGGAGGTGGACCTGTTGGCCCCTCATCACTATCACAGGCTCCCGAACTTCGTGTCACTCTCCCGGGATCCTCTGGCTCTGGCAGTGGACGCCATGTCCCTGAACTGGGGAGTTCTGGGATGTCTATACCTGTTTCCTCCGATGCCCATGCTGGGCAGGGTTCTTCAGAATTTGGCTCTGGGAAAGTTGTACGCCGTTCTCGTGGCCCTAAGGTGGCCAAGGCGAGTAAGGTTCGCAGACATCGCTCGGCTGGCAGTGGACCAGTTCGTTCTGCCTCTTCGGTCCGGTCTGCGCACTCAGGTTCGATTGTGTTACCCCAATTTACCAGCGCTGGTTTTGATGGCCTGACTGCTGAAACCTCCATCCTGATGGAGAAGGGTCTTTCTGATTCAGTCATTAAGACTTTGATCAGTGCCCGGAAGAAGTCTTCTTCCATCACCTACTATAGGACTTGGAAAGCCTATATCGCTTGGTGTGAGATAAGATCTTTTCCTTGTAGGGTCTTTTCGGTCTCCAGGATTCTGGAGTTTTTACAATCAGGGCTGGACTCTGGTCTCCAGCTGAGCACGTTGAAAGGGCAGGTCTCTGCCTTATCTATCTTTTTTCAGAAGCCTGTTGCGCTTAAGCCTTTAGTTAAAACTTTTTTCCAGGGGGTTACGCATGTGCGGCCTCCCAGAAAACCATTACTCCCTGTTTGGGATTTGAATTTGGTTCTTTCTGCTCTTCAGGCTCCTCCTTTTGAGCCTTTGCAAGATATTGCTTTGTCTACCCTGACTCAGAAGATTGTCTTCTTGGTAGCGATCACTTCTGTCCGGCGTGTCTCGGAGTTGGCGGCCTTAACTATCCAGGCGCCTTACTTTGAGAGGCATCAGGATAAAGTGGTCTTTCGGTTCAAGCCAGACTTTCTTCCTAAGGTTGTTTCTGCTTTTCATTTGAACCAAGATATTGTTCTTCCCTCCTTGTGTCCTAATCCTAAGAATGACAAAGAGAGGGTTTTGCATTGTTTGGATGTAGTACGCTGTGTTAAGTACTACTTGATTATCACGTCTCCTTTTCGTAGGACGGATTCCTTTTTTGTTGTGCCCCATGGGCCTAAGAAGGGTTTGGCACCAGCCAAATCTGCCATTAGCAAGTGGATACGTCAGGCCGTTACTGCGGCCTATTCTGCTAAGGGAAGAGTTCCCCCTTTTCGTATTACTGCTCATTCCACTCGCGCTGTTGGGGCGTCTTGGGCATTTCAGCACCAAGCTTCTGTTGAACAGGTTTGTAAGGCCGCCACTTGGTCTTCTGTTCACACTTTTTCTAAGTTTTACAAAGTTGATGTGTGGGCCTCAGCGGATGCTGTTTTTGGCCGCAAAGTTCTGCAGACTGCAGTCATTTAAGTTATGCTTCACCTGGCCTTGAGATGCCCTTCCCTTGTGGACACTGCTTTTGGATGTCCCAATAATGGATGAATATTTAAGAAGTGAAGCGGGGTGTGTGGCACACCAAGAATAATACCATTTTGTGAGTACTCACCTGAAAAATGGATATTGTTGGTGTGCCACACACCCCGCTTCACCCCCACCCTCTTCGGTATTACCGAAGCATTTATATGGTGAAGCCCTTTTTTATTTATATCAAAATTGATTTTGGAGGTTACCGGTGGAATACTGGTACCTTGTCTTTCTGCTTTTTAAATATACTGGTGATTGAGGGGAGGTACCAGGTATATATAGGCCGGAAGGGGGCTCGTTACAAGACTTCCTCTCTGCACTACGTCACCTGCGGTGGATTAACCCAATAATAATGGATGAATATTTAAGAAGTGAAGCGGGGTGTGTGGCACACCAACAATATCCATTTTTCAGGTGAGTACTCACAAAATGGTATTTTTGGGATGGGGGATAGCAGCCTTTTTTAGTTTAGCCTGGGTAATCTATAGGCCTCCCCAGTGTGCTGATTTCAAACTATCCACCCCCCCCCCCCCCTCCGCAACAGCCCTCCACCCGGACCTTCACCTCTCACCAGATGCCTTTAAATGGACCTTTACAAGAAGTGGTTGAGTACCCCTGTTCTAGATTGTATACCTTACACTAATACTGAGCCACTGCAGGTGTTGTAACCTATGTACAATTAAATGTTTGATACATTCTTTTGCTATTTAATAAGCATACAAGTGGTGTATTGGCTTATTATATCTGATTGTGGGTAAAGCTTTCTACCCAGGGTAAGGTAGTAGCCAGCCAGAACCCAGTCATTCTTTTTGCTTAAAGTGGAACAAAACCCAACCTGGCCAGCCATGGAAAAACATGCCCCAACGGGGCAAAACTCTCCTTTTTTCCTAGTGCACAGCACGGCCTTTTTCATGTAGTCCTTACATCTGGGTATTCCGCCACAAGGTGGCCCCATATAAAAAACAGGAATTACCCATAGACCTCCAGTGTTTCCTCTGCAGTCATACTGCGAAAATAGAAGCTGTCTCTCTATGTTTCACAGGCAAGTGGGGCAACCAAGCCTGCGGCCCTGCAAGTCTATTTCCACCCGCTTCCGGACCCTATTTGCCTCCCAGCCTCAGCTGTCGGATCGGGTGATGGTAGAGGAGCACTGGGGTCGGGTGCTCGGGGAGCGCTGCTCCAAGCCGCAGACCCTGTACCACAAAGGGTAGCCGGCCATAGGCTTTTTATGGTGAGCCTGCTGGGATGCAGATCTGCTCTGCCTTCGTTCCTGTGTAGGGGGTGAGTTGTGCTTGGGGACTTGTGTTGGTCTTCCCTGTTTTTGGCTTGCTCTTCCCCTGTTGGGTTGTCCCCCTTCCACTCCCTCTGGTCCCATTAGACTGTGCGGCTCCGCCGCTGCCGGCCCTCTCCTCCGCTCCCCCTCTCCCCGGCGAGTGTGGTCGGGGGGGGGGCGGCGGGTGGTTGTGTGTTTCCTCCCGTTGTTGTTTCTTGCCACGGGCATACTGTGCTTCGTGGCGAGCGGCGCTTTACTGCTGCTTCCTACTACAGGCTGTCATGGCGCTGGCCGCCTGATCACGGGGCGGCGTTTCACGCTCTTCGTGGGGGCGGTGCCGGGGAGGACACGTATATCGTAATTTTCCCGCGACCCTCCCCTCGAGGAGCTCGATCACGGCGCCATCTTGTCTGCATGCTGCGTGCTGGAGAACTGAGTTTCCAGAGGCTCCCCTTTTCAGCGTGGGCTGCGGCAGTTACTCTATCCTCCTGATCTACCCTCTGCGGATCTTGGCCTGTATTCCGGTCGCTTGTCTGTGCTGCGCGCACTAAGCTCTTGGTCCGTGAATCTTTTATGGGGGCTTTTTGCTTGTTTGGGCATGTGCTGCGGGATACTTATGGTGTTTTCTTGCTTATGTCTTTCAGGTGGGATAACAGTGTGTTGTGGTTTCTCCCGGTCCTATCCCCCCACCCTCTTTTCCTAGTGCATGGCACGGCCTGCTTCACAAAGTCATAACATCTGGGTATTTCGCCACAAGGTGGCGCAGTGGCACTGCAGAAAGAGTTGTGGCTCTGCCCAGTCCCATAAAAAAACGGACTCGCCCTAGACTTATCCCAGTTGTTTTCTGCAGTGCTTACTGCGAAGATAAAAGATGGCTCTCTCTATGCGTAGGTGTGCGGGGCAACAATGCCTGCGGCCCTGCATATCTATATCCACCTGTTTCTGGACCCTCTGTGCCTCCCAGCCTTGGCTGTCGGATTGGGTGAAGGTAGCGGTGCACTGGGGTCAAGTGCTCAAGGAGCGCTGCTCCATGCCGCAGACCCTGTACCACAAAGGGTAGCCGGCCATAGGCTTTATGGTGAGTCTACTAGGGATGCGGAGCTCCTGTCCTAGCTTCTGAGGGGGGTGAGTTTTTTCTGTGTCGGGGTCTTCCCCCCCCCCCCTTCTCTCCTGACAGGTGTTCGGGGGGGGTGTTAGTGTGTGTGTGTTTTAGTCAGTTTTTTTCGTGTACTTTACCGCCGCCGCCGCTGCTTTGTACTGCGTTCCGTGGGGGGCGGTGCTATAATTGTGAGGAGTTTTTACTGTTTGGATGACGTCGGCGAGGTCACGTGAGCGCCCTCTTTGGGGGGGGGGCCTGCGGATGAGGCGTATTGCGCCGTTCTCCCGCGGCCCGCCCCTCAAGGTTCCTCTGCCGGCGCCATCTTGCTTCTGCTGCGTGTCTGGGGCCCTCTTCATCCCTGGGCTGCGGTGGTGATTTCTGCCTGTGTCGCTTCCTCTGGCGCCTGGCGATCCTTGTCCTGCTTGGTCCGTGAGTCCCCTCTGGGGTTTTGGTTATCCTTGGGGCATGGGCTGCGGGATACTTATGTATGTTTGATTATGTCTTTCAGACGGGACACCCATGGGTTGTTGTTTCTCCCGGTCCTGCTCCTTACTCCCCCCCCCTTCATTTCCCCTTACTGATTCTGGGGGCATCCCTTGGGGGGGGCATCCTGGGTGGCTTTTATTAGCCTTTACCCTGTGCTGGCATATTGCACCTGTATTAATCACCATATGGAGGCTTCTGGGGATAACGTGCTCGGGGGTCCTTCGGGACAATCCCGGCTGTGTTCCATGTGTGGGGTATCCCCTATCAGTAATGACGTCACGGTGTGTGGGCCGTGCGCCCAGGCTGTCCTTTTGCTTCAGTCTGGGCTGCCTGCTTCTTTACCAAGCTCTGCGCTCCCTTCGCTATCGCCTACCCCGCCGCGCCTGCACTTAGCCCCCAGTGAGGGGGACTCTAGCTGGGGGTCACAATCTGATTTGGCACTTCGTGTGGCCAGCATTGAAAGACAGCTTGCCAGGTCTGTTCAGAGTAAGACCTCTAGCAAAAAGCGGCACCTGACTTCCTTGCCTGCCCTGTTTACTGAGGAGCAGGAGGAAATTGATCTTTTTGATGAACATTATTTCCTGGAGGAGGGGGAGCTTTTCCCAGGCTCTGACTCCTCTGGGGACCAGCAGGTGGGCCGCGACAGTGACCCTGAATCTGATGATTCCTGGTTCCCTGAGGACACTGCTAGTCTGTTGTCTCACATTTTTGAAATCTTGCACATTGTCCCCCCTGAGGTGGCTAAGAGGAAGCAGGGTGAGCTCTTTCGTCCTGATAAACAGCGTCTGGAGTTCCGTGAGCAGAGCCATTTCACTAATATGGTTCTCAAGGAGTGGGAACGTCCCAGTAGATTGCCCGCAGTGCCCAAAGGATTGGATAAGAGGTATCCCTTTTTTGCTGACCTGGTTAAGCGATGGTCGGGTCCCCTGAGGTGGACGCTCCCATTCTAGGGCTGTCCAATACCTCGTTCATGCCTTCCCCTGACACTGCTACACTGCGGGACAGCGAGGACCGGCGTATGGATCAGCTGGCCTGCCATGCCTTTGCCTTTGTGGGGGCTGGTTTGCGTCCGTCCTGTGCCGCTGCCATAACTGCTATTGCTCTTAAGAGACTGATCAATCATCTCCTTCCTGGCGCTACAGCTGGAAGGGATGAGTATAGGACCCTTTTGCTGTGCTCTGATTTTGTTGCCTTTATTCTTACTGCCATGGATGATGTAGTACGGCTGAGTGGTAGGGCCTCTGCCCTCTTGGTGACTATGCGCCGCTCTGTTTGGTTGCATCAGTGGGCAGCTCATGCTGCTGCTAAGAAGGCTCTCACTGGACTCCCATTTGTGGGGCTGCGGCTCTTTGGTGAGCGCCTGGATGTTTTAGCCAAGGATGGTAGGCTGCCTCAGCGTACCCCCAGAGGAGGTTGAGGGTCCCTCTTTTCAGGTACCCGCAGGGGGTCTTGGGGCCATGGCAGATCCCGTGGTCGTCCCCGGTCTCTCATGGGACCCCAAGCCCCCTCAGGCATGAGGAGGCGCCCTCACCCATCCGGGTGGGGGGACGGCTTCGGCTCTTTGCTCACGTTTGGAGGCTCCGTGTCTCAGACCGGTGGATTCAGGAGGTGGTGTCCTCCGGTTACAAGATAGAGTTTGCAGCCTGGCCACCCCCAAGATTCATCAGATCCCGGATGCCTCACAACCCTCTCTCAGCTCAGGGGTTGTGCCTTGCGGTGGTGGGGCTTTTGGAAGTCTCTGCAGTTCCAGGGTCAATGGGGCCCCCAGGAGGCCCATGCTCCCATCAATGTTCTGGAACTGTGGGCGATCAGGTTGGTTCTTGCTCAGCTGACCTCACACCTTCGGGGTTGGGCTATTCAGATCCTCTTGGACAACCGGCGGTTGCCTACATCAGTCATCAGGGAGGGACTCGGGAGCAAGCGAGCCTTCAAGGAATTGTCCCTGATACTGTCTTGGGCGGAAGAGAATGTGCCTTGCATCTCGGCGGTTTACATTCCGGGGGTGGAGAACCTGGAGGCAGACTCCCTGAGCAGGGGGACGTCTCGGCTGGGGGAATGGTCTCTCAGCAACAAGGTATTTCACTCCCTGTGTCTCCGGTGGGGTCTTCCGGATGTTGACCTGTTTGCGTCCCGCCACAATCACAAGCTTCCCAGGTTTGTCTCCCTGTCACAGGACCCTCTGGCCGTCGCCACGGATGCGCTAGCAATGCCTTAGACGGAGTTTCGGCTCCTCCATGTGTTCCCTTCCTCTGCTCGCAAACGTCGTGTAGTTGGCAGTGGATCAGTATGTCCTGCCCAAGGATCCAGATCTGCTCACTCAGGGACAACTGTGCCATCCCAATTTACAAACGCTGGCTTTAACAGCTTGGCTGCTGAAATCTCCATCTTGATGGATAATGGGTTGCCGGCCTCTGTTTTTGATACCATGATTAGGGCTAGGAAGAAGTCCTCGTCCTTTATCTACTATAGGATTTGGCATGCTTGCATTGCCTGGTGTGAGTCTAGGTTTCTGCCTTGTAGGGTGTTTTCTATTCCCAGGATTCTTGATTTTTTGCAACATGGCTTGGATTCGGCCTTCGACTTAGTACCCTCAAGGGACAGGTGTCAGCCCTGGCAATTTTCTTCCAAACGTTTGCCAATCACCGGTTGGTCAAGACTTTCTTTCAGGGAGTTACTCATGTGCGTCCACCACGTAAACCTATGCTACCGGTTTGGGATCTAAATTTGGTGTTGTCTGCTCTGCAAGGTCCTCCTTTTGAGCCAGTGGGGCTGCCCTGCCCATTCTGACTCTTAAGGTGGCCTTCCTGGTGGCCATTACATCAGTTATGTGAGTCTCTGAGCTGGCTGCTCTTTCCATCAAACTTCCTTATTTTGAGTGGCATCAGGATAAGATGGTGTTTCGGCTTAAGCCGGATTTCTTGCCTAAGGTTGTGTCTGTTTTTTATCTCAATCAGGACATTGTTTTGCCTTCTCTGTGTCCTAATCCTGCTAATTCCAAGGAGCGGACGCTTCATTCTCTGGATGTTGTCAGGGCCCTGAAGTTTTATTTGGTTGCTACTGAGTCTTTCAGGAAATCTGACTCTCTTTTTGTTCCTCCTGCTGGACCTAGGAAGGGTCTGGCTCCGGCTAAATCCACTATCAGCAAGTGGATCCGTCAGGCGGAAGGGGAAGGTTCCCCCTTTTAGGGTTACTGCTCATTCCACTCGTGCTATCTGTGTGTCTTGGGCTTTTCAACACCAAGCTTCTGTTGAACAAGTTTGTTAGGCCGCAACTTGGTCTTCTGTTCATACTTTTTCCAAGTTTTACAAAGTTGATGTTAAGGCCTCAGCTGATGCTGCTTTTGGCCGCAAGGTACTTCAGGTGGTGGTGGTCTAAACCATCTGTTGTTACTTACTTTTTGGGGATCCCACCCTACTTTATGGACACTGCTTTTGGATGTCCCAGATGTTATGACTTTGTGAAGCAGGCTGTGCCATGCACTAGGAAAAAGACAATTCTGTAAGTACTCACCTGTAGAATTGCTTTTACTAGGCATGGCACGGCCTGCTTCACCACCCCCCTTGTTACATTGTTCTTGGTTGCCTTTTTATGGTGATTGTTCCAAATTAGTTGGGGTGTTATCTTTATTTGTTCCCGGTTCTTGTATCACTGCTTGTCAACTACTGGATAAGTCTAGGGTGATTCCATTTATATATGGGACCGGGCGGAGCCACAACTCTTTCTGCAGTGCCACTGCGTGACCTTGTGGTGGATTACCCAGATGTTATGACTTTGTGAAGCAGGCCGTGCCATGCCTAGTAAAAGCAATTCTACAGGTGAGTACTCACAGAATTGTCTACCTCCTGGCCCTTCTGTGGGGATCCCTTGGGGGGCATCCCGGGTGGCTTTTATTAGCCCTTACCCTATACTGGCCTATTGTGCCTGTGTTAATCACTATATGGAGGCTTCTGGAGATAGCGTGCTTGGGGGGCAACCTCGGCTATGTGTCATGTGCGGGGCATCCCCTTTGAGTGGTGGTGGCGCGGTTTGTGTGCCGTGGGCCCAAGGTATTATTGCGGACCAGACTGGGATGGGCGTTTCTCTTCCCAGTTCTGCGCTCCCTCCGGCATCTCTTACTCCCCCGCGCCTGCATTTAGCCCCCAGTGAGGGGGATACTAGCAGGGGGTCCCAATCTGATCTGGCTCTACGTGTGGCCAGCATTGAAAGGCAGCTGGCCCAACCTGTGACGGGCAAGGCCTCTGGCAAAAAGCGGCATCTTGACGCCTCGCCTTCCCTCTTTGCCGAGGAGGATGAGGGCCTTGATGTGTATGGCGGCCGTGACTCCCTAGAGGAGGGGGAGCTTTTCCATGATTCAGATTCCTCTGGGGCCATCAGGAAGGTTATGAAAGTGACCTGGGGTCCGCCTCTGATGAGGATACCTGGCTCCCTGATGACCCTGCTAGTCTGTTGGCCATCTTTGAAACATTACACATCGCCCCCCCCCCCCCCCCCCCCAAGGCGGCGAAGAGGCAGCAGGGTGAGCTCTTTCGCCCTGGCAAACAACGCTTGGAGTTCCCGGAGCAGGGCCATTTCTCCAATATGGTACTCAAGGAGTGGGAACTTCCTAATAGATTGCCCACGGTGCCATAGGATTGGATAGAAGGTATCCCTTTTCGGCTGATCTGGTCAAGCGCTGGTCGTGTCCCCCTGAGGTGGACGCTTCTGTTCTAGGTTTGGTCATGCCGTCCCCTGACACTACTACACTGCGAGACAGCGCGGACCGACGTATGGATCAGCTAGCTTGTCATGCTTTCACCTTTGTAGGGGCAGGCCTGTGTCCGATCTGCGCCGCAGCCCTTACGGCCATTGTCCTTAAGAGGAAGCTCAAGCGTCTCGCTGATGGCGCCATGTGTGGTAGGAGAAGGGAGGATTACAGGGACCTCTTGCTTTGCTCTGATTTTGTTGCCTTTGTGCTGGCTGCCATGGATGATGCAGTCAGGCTGGGCGGTAGGTAGTCCCTCACTGGCCTTCCCTTCACGGGGCTTCATCTTTTCGGTGAGCGTCTGGTTGTTCTGGCCAAGGATGGTAGGCTCCCTCAGCGTAGGAAGCAGCCTCGGCCCTTTTGGGAGTCGTCCTTTCGTGCCTCCAGAGGAGGTCGTGGCTCCTTCTTCTCGGGTAGCCGCAGAGATTCTTGGGGCTGTGGTAGATCCCGTGGTCGTCCCAGTCTCTCATGGGAATCCAAGCCCAAACCCCCTCCCAAGGCCCCTCAGGCATGAGGAGGCGCCCTCACCCGTCCGGATGGGGGGATGGCTTCGGGTCTTTGCTCACGTCTGGGGGCTTCGCGTCTCAGACCGGTGGATTCAGGAGGTAGTGTCCTCCGGTTACAAGAAACGGTTGGCAGCCTGACCTCCCCCAAGATTTCTCAGATCCCGGATATCTCAAAATCCTCTGTCGGCTCAGGGTTTGCGCCTAGCAGTTCAACGCCTGTTGGATTCTGGAGTCATCTGTCTGGTACCTTACCAAGAACAGGGTCAGGGGTACTACTCGGTACGGTACGGTTCTCTGAGGCCCATCCTGGACTTGAAGGGTCTCAACAGGTTTGTCCGGTTCAAGCACTTTCGCATGGAGACACTACGCTCGGCTGTCGGTACCCTCCGGCCGGGCAACTTCATTACCACTGTGGACATCAAGGATGCCTATATTCACATACCAATCTTTCCAGGTCATCAGAGATTTCTGAGGTTCGCTCTAGAGGATCAGCACTACCAGTTTGTGGTCTTGCCGTTCGGTATCACCTCGGCTCCTCGGGTGTTCACCAAGGTGCTGGCGGGCGTAATGGCCCTTCTGAGGAACTGGGGCATTCGCATCCTTCCTTACCTGGACGACATTCTGATTGTTGCTCAGTCTCTTTCTCAGGCCGAGAAGGATACTCAGGTGGTGACTGCCACTCTCGAGTCCTTTGGCTGGGTGATCAACTATCCCAAGTCTTCACTGTCCTTTCTGGGCATGACTCTGGACCTCTCAGGTCAAGGTGTTTCTCCCTCAGCAGGAAGTGGAGGGCCTTCAGATGCAGGCACGGGCCCTGCTGTTGTGTCCTCATCCCTCCATTCGGCAGGGGATGCAGTTAGTGGGCCTGATGGAGTCCTGCTTTCAGGTCTCTTCAGTTGCATCTCCTGTCAGTTTGGGATCGGGACCCTGTGTCCCTGGATCAGGAATTTGTTCTGTCCCCTCTGGCCAGGCAGTCCCTCTCGTGGTGGTTGGAAGGAATATTCTAGTGGGCAGGACCTTCCTGCCTCCGTGCTGGGAGATTGTCACCACAGATGCCAGTCTGACCGGTTGGGGGGGAGTTTGGAAGTCTCTAATATTCCAGGTCAGTGGGGCCCCCAGGAGGCCCATGTACCCATCAACATTATATAACTGCGGGCGATCAGGTTGGTTCTCTCCCAGTTGACTCCACACCTTCGGGGTCGGGCTGTTCAGATCTGCTCAGACAACCAGACAGCAGTAGCCTACATCAATCATCAGGGAGGGACTCGGAGCAAGCGAGCCCTCAAGGAAGTGTTCCTGATACTGTCTTGGGCGGAAGAGAATGTTCCCTGCATCTCGGCGGTCTACATTCCGGGGGTGGAGAACCAGGAGGCAGACGCCCTGAGCAGGGGGACGTCTCGGCTGGGGGAATGGTCTCTCAGCAACAAGGTATTTCACTCCCTGTGTCGCCACTGGGTTCAGCCGGATGTGGACCTGTTTGCGTCCCGTCGCAATCACAAGCTTCCAAGATTTGTTTCCCTATCTCAGGATCCTCTGGCCTTCGCCACAGATGCGCTAGCAATTCCTTGGACAGAGTTTCGACTCCTCTATGTATTCCCTCCCTTTCCTCTGCTGGGCTGGGTGCTGCGCAAGATAGCCCAGGAGGGGGTTCCGGCCATTCTGGTGGTCCCCTGTTGGCCGAGGAGGGTGTGGTTCGCAGATGTTGTGCAGTTTGCAGTAGACCGGTGCGTTTTGCCCACTTCTCACTCAGGGACAGCTGTGCCATCCCAATTTACAAACGCTGGCTTTAACGGCTTGGCTGCTGAAACCTCCATCTTGATGGACAAGGGGTTGCCGGCCTCTGTTGTTGATACCATGATTTGGGCCCGGAAGGAGTCTTCCTCTTTTATCTACTACAGGGTCTGGCAGGCTTACATTGCCTGGTGTGAGTCCAAGTCTCTTCCTTGTCAGGCGTTTTCTATCCCAAGGATCCTGGAGTTTTTATAACATGGTTTGGATTCGGGTCTTCAACTTAGTACTCTCAAGGGACAGGTGTCGTCTTTGGCAATTTTTTCCCAAAGATCCTTTGCCAATCACAGGCTGGTTAAGACTTTCTTCCAGGGAGTTACTCATGTGCGTCCGCCACGTAAGCCTATGCAACCTGTTTGGGACTTAAATTTGGTGTTGTCTGCTCTACAGGGTCCTCCCTTTGAACCTACGCGTGGGGCTGCGTTGCCCATTCTGACTCTTAAGGTGGCCTTTTTGGTGGCCATTACTTCGGTCAGGCGAGTTTCTGAGCTCCATGAAACCTCCTTATTTTGAGCGGCATCAGGATAAGGTAGTGTTTCGGCTTAAACCGGATTTCTTGCCCAACGTTGTGTCTGCTTTCCATCTCAATCAGGACATTGTCTTACCTTCCTTGTGTCCTAACCCTGCTAATTCCAAGGAACGGACCCTTCGGCCGCTACTTGGTCTTCTGTTCATACTTTTTCCAAGTTTTACAAGGTTGATGTTAAGGTCTCAGCTGATGCTGCTTTTGGCCGCAAGGTAATTCAGGCGGTAGTGGTTTGAACTGCCTGCCGTTATTCTTTGGGGATCCCACCCTACCTTATGGGCACTGCTTTTGGATGTCCCACATGTAAGGACTACATGAAACAGGCCGTGCTATGCACTATAAAAAATACAATTCTATGAGTACTCACCTGTAGAATTGTTTTTACTATGCACAGCATGGCCTGTTTCATCCCTCCCTTGTTATCGTTATTCTTGGTTGCCTCTTAAAGTGGACCAACACCCGATGCTGATCGGCCCGGGAATCTAAGATTCCCGGGCCGATCAGCATCAGGCCTGCGGGGCACCCCGATCGGGGGTGCCCCACTGTGTGAAACCCCCCCAGAAAGCCCTGAAATCCCTACTTGCTCTTCGATCCAGCGGCGCATGCGTGAGCCGCCGCTTGCGCACCCCTCTAGCAGGATGCGCACCCGCGCCGGCCATTTTTGAATGGCCGGCGCGAGCGTGCTCCCTGTAAGAGTGATGCGCGGGACGCTGCAGCGGTCACGTGGGAGCGGGGACAGGTGTGTTTTTGGGGCTTTCTGGGGGGTTTCACACAGCGGGGCACCCCCGATCGGGGTGCCCCACCGAAGTGGACCAAAACCCAGGATAGTCAAAATCCTGGGTGTTGGTCCACTTTAATGGTGATTTGTTCCAAAGTTAGTTGTGAGGGTTGTTACCTTTTTTTACCTTTATTACCTACCATCTTCTTGTATAACTGCTTTCCAATACTGGAGGTCTATGGGTAATTCCTGTTTTTATATGGGGCCGGGAGGAGCCACAAATCTTCTGCAGTCCACTGCGCCACCTTGTGGCGGAATACCCAGATGTAAGGACTACGTGAAACAGGCCGTGCTGTGCATAGTAAAAACAATTCTACAGATGAGTACTCACAGAATTTTATTTTTTCCTGGCTCCCCTGCCAAGGTAAACACCAGACATTGCATCTCCAGCATCTTTGGGCTGTTCACATGTCCTGCACCGAGGCATTCAAATAGGCTGGGGTCAGGAGCGCACCCACTGCTGGGGTTTTGCCCCCTTGCGCTCACAGTTGCCACAAACAGAGCCGTTTGCCATGTATATGTAATGTTGTCAAACTGTCTGCTTGGACAAGAGCCCGTGCATGCGCCATAGGACTGGGAAAAGTTGAGTTATTGTGGGTGATCTGGGTGGTTTTACATCCTAAATCTGGATGCCCCAGGCAGGAAAAATTGAGAGTCAAAATCCTGGGTTTTTGTTCTGCTTTAAGATAAAAATCCTTTTCTCTCAATCTTAGGTGTGTATTTAGAGAGAAAAGATTGCCAGCTCCTATGCCCTAGTTTTCCGATTAAAACTTAACTATTATGGTATGCATTAAAATGGACCAAGACCCAGGATTTTGACTATCCTGGGTTTTGGTCCTTTTCCCCAGGGCACCCCGGACGGGGTTCCCTGCTGTGTGAAACCCCCTAGACTCGCCTCTTCCCGGTTCCACGGCACATGCGCTGCCCACTCGTTCAATCAGTGCGCTGACAGTATGTCTAAGCCAGCGTCTAAGAACAGAGGCTTCAAGCACGCTGGTAGTCGCATCCCGTGCCATTGGACCAGGACCAAAGGTAAGTGTATTGGATGACCTAGGGGGTTTCACACAGCGGGGCATCCTGATTTTGGATGCCCCGGGGGGGGGTAATCGATCGGCCCAGGAATCTTATAGATTTTCCAGGCTGATCGTCGTGGGTTTTGGTCAACTTTAGAATGGAGAAGACACAAAGATGCACAAATAGATCCTCACGGCGCGTTTCGGGGGATCGGGGAACCCCCATTATCATGTACTCACCTGTCGAGAGGCACCGCAATATAAATAGCACAACAGAGAAATACGGCTTCCGGGGACCAACTGGTGAGAGGCATCAAAACCCGGGATTGGGGCTTATTGGTTGGCTGAGGTCAGGGGGTCGGAGGAAAGTTGAAATTAACCTCCTCCCTGCCACTATGATGATACTGAAAGTAAGGATATGCACCGCCCGCCACAGAGGTAATGACAGTACAATACTGCAATGCCGACTGAATACTATAGCTTGGAGACAACTACCCCCTGTCCTGCTAGTGGTGGAGCATCGGGTCTCTTTTAATATTTATATATTAAAAGAGACCCGATGGTCCACCTCGAGCAGGAGGTGGACCATCATCTATATAGTAGTTGGAGACAACTACCACCTGTCCTGGCTGAGGTGGACCAGCAGGTCTCTTTCTATATATATATATATATATATATATATATATATATATATATATATATATATCGGTATATCGCCGCAACTACAATGGGGATACTATATGTATTATTATTAATAATAATAATAGTTGAATGACATATTCACAAAAGATGGCTCTGATTGGACAAGAGCTGGCGCATGCGCCATTGGAAATGTGAGTTGCTACCGGCTCCCTGGGGGGTTTCACTCAGCAGGGCAACCCAGTTCGGGATGCCCTGTGGTAAATCCAGCGTCCGGCCCTGGAGTCTTTTAGATATGTAATGTATCTTACCTTATGAGCAGGGTTTATAGAAACCAAGCTAATTTTTTTTTTCTCCTCCCAAAGGCTTACATAAAAATCTACCAAGGTGAGGATTTACCACATCCCAAATCTATGCTGCAGGTATGACTCCTTTTTGCTTTACTTTTACATATACATTGACATTGATTGACATTACATAGACATTGATTGACATTACATAGACATTGACATTACATAGACATTGATTGACATTACATAGACATTGGCATTGATTGACATTACATAGACATTGACATTGATTGACATTATATAGACATTGACATTGATTGACATTACGTAGACATTGACATTGATTGACATTACATAGACATTGACATTACATAGACATTGACATGACATTGACATTGCGTTGACATTGACATTGCGTAGACATTGACATTGCGTAGACATTGACATTGCGTAGACATTGACATTGCGTAGACATTGACATGACGTAGACATTGACATGACGTAGACATTGACATGACGTAGACATTGACATGACGTAGACATTGACATGACGTAGACAATGACATTGACGTAGACAATGACATTGACGTAGACAATGACATTGACGTAGACAATGACATTGACGTAGACAATGACATTGACGTAGACAATGACATTGACGTAGACAATGACATTGACGTAGACAATGACATTGACGTAGACAATGACATTGACGTAGACAATGACATTGACGTAGACAATGACATTGACGTAGACAATGACATTGACGTAGACAATGACATTGACGTAGACAATGACATTGACATTACACGGACACTGACATTGATTGACATTACATAGACACTGACATTGATTGACATTACATAGACACTGACATTGATTGACATTACATAGACATTGAATCGTGAACATTATTTGTATACGTCCTTCTTACTTTCTATCTTTACAGGCAACTGCGGAGGCCAATAACCTTGCAGCTGTTGCTACTGCTAAAGATGTGTACAATAGCAGCATGGAAAAGGTTCGCAAAAATGTTTCCTTGTGCAATTCTCTTCATGCCATTGTTGTAATGTGTAATGCCCCAATTATTTAATTATATTACTATAGAATTGTTCTCTTACTTACCGTTATTTGATGGTCGTTTAGAAATTATGTAAAGTAGCTGTTTTGCCATATAGTAGCTGTTATAACAATCTAAATGGCTGGGCTGGAAGCGGGCTGCAAAAACAGTTTTTTAGCGATCCCCGGGGTCCCACACAGCAGGGCATCCCAAATTGGGATTTCCCAGTGGTAGGCATCCCACTTTCCCTGGAATCGTTTAGACTCAAGGTCCAGCACAAGAGGATTTTATTCCACTTGCACTGTGCTACAGGTTGCACTGTCCCAAACTTCAATCAGTTTTCAAAAAGACCCTGTAGTTCCTAAGTTATAAGTAAAAGTATTAGAGCATTGGAGATGCAGGGAAAAATGTGGAGAAACAGTGGGTGATGTAAGCACACTGTGTGCTTTACATGAATCATAGTAAAAAATATCTGCATTGTTGTGCCTCTAGTTATTACTGCCAGCACATCGTGTGACCAGAAAAAGGGAGTGAGAGATGCTGCAGCTAAGAGCATCTCCAGCCTGCCAGCACATAGTGTGACCAGAGAGGAGGGGTTTCATAGCTGCAGAGAGAGGCAGCCAATCGGGAAATGACGGGAGGGATTGGGGGGTGTTTCCGTTCTTGGTCCACTGAAGGTTGATTGAAGGAGCAGGTCAGTCGGGTGGGGATTGAAAACTGAATGATGAAGTGATATTCTAAGCATACAGCACGTCCTGCTCCAGACATATTCATAACGTATGGGTATACCTCCGCCTTCAGCGCCGTGCAGATCATGAAGAAAACAAGCTCCTCCCGGCCCTACATATACCAGAGGACCTCCCACAATCCCCAGATTTCTCTGCAGTGCTGAAACTACGAAGACATGAAGTATCACGCTCTCGCAGGCGAGCAGGGCTTGACAGCCCGAGGCCCTGCGGGACTATTTCCACCCGTCCTCTTTGTGAATTAATGCCTCCCAGCCTGGGCTGCTCGGGTCGGGTGAAGGTAGGCAGCACCTGGTGTGCTTATGGAGCTAGACTCCACCCGCAATTCCCCAACCATAGGGTAGACGGTTTAGGCTGATGGTGAGCCTCCAAGGGATGCCCCTCCCGCATTATTGTCCCATACCCCGCGTAGTGGTCGCCATTCTCCCTCTTTTCCCCGTCCACTTAGGGGGAAAAGAAAGGGAGGGGGAGGGTACGCGTGTGGCGGTCCCAGTGTACCGGTGTGTCACGCTCTTGGCTTCTATTCTGCCCTTTCTTAGATCAGAGATGTCAGAGCCGCGCTGATGCTCCTTATTTCAAGCCGCTGTGTGTTTTTTACTTTGATTGCCACTTAATATTGTTGCCGCTGTGCCTGCGCTTATTGTCGGTGTCCGCTCTATGGTACGTTAGGCCTGCTGTTTGCACCATTGCCTTATTTTTTACTTCAGAGCTTCGCGCTCTTTAGAATGGGCGGGGCCTTAGTCCGGCGCGCTTCGCGTCATGGCGGAGTATTTAGCCTGCTCTTCGAGCTTCGCCGGGCGCCATTTTGGTTAGCTTCCCGCGCACGTGTCGTGGCGGTCTCCTCCTCCACTTGAGCTGTAAGTGCCCTTGCGGGCGAATCCCTCTCATTATTGTCTGCCCATCTGCGCATGTTCCTGACATCTCTTTCCCATTGTGTCTTTCAGACACTGAGTTCCCGGCAGCCTCTCCCGGCCTCATATACATATATACCTATATACCTATTCATATATTTACTATATACGTATACATTGCTATACTCATACGTATAAGGAGCGGGCCTTCCCAAAATCTCCCACATTGATCAGAGGGTAGTTGGGGCATCCAGGGTTGCTTATGGCATAAATCCCTATCGGCATCCTATATTTAAACAATCACCATATGGAGGCATCTCAGGATTGTGTTACCGGGGTCCCTCTGGGACAGGACCGGCTGTGTATATCGTGCGGTCTCCCCCCATGCTGAGGCAGACGGGGCACGGATCTGCGCGTCATGTTCTGAACAGACGCTGGAATTGCGAGCTACGCTTGCGGTTGTTCCTCGCTCCTTCCCATCCCTTCCCCCTTCCCTAACCCTCACTCCTGTCGAGTCTTGTACAAGTGGGGAGTTACAAATAGATCCCTCTCCTAGGCGGCCCAAGCTGGCCCAGATCGTGGAAGGTTTGTCTGGCCGGATCGGCCCAGTTAGACAACGGCCTTCTACTCCCGCGGCTTTGGCCTGTGCTATGGACTCTGAGGAGTCCTTGTCTACACATGCTAGTTCCACGTCGGAAGAAGGGGACCTGTTCTCTGACCTAGGCTCCCCTGACGAGAGACCGAGGGGTCAGGATGATGCTGGTCAGGATGTCTGGGACCCGCTTGACATTGACAGGATGTTACTCAGGATTTTTAAGGTATTGTCCGTTTCGCCTCCCGGTGCGGTCTCTAGGCCGAGAGGGGGGGCGCTTTCATACCGCGCCTGCGCGCTTGGAATTTCTCGAGCAGGCTCACTTCCATGCTCTTGTTCTTAAAGGGTGGGAATGTCTCGCTGCTCTTCAAAAGACCCCGGAGGACTGGGTTTGGAAATACCCTTTCCCCCCCGAGATGGTAGATATTTGGTCCTCGTCCCCAGTAGTGGACGCTCCGATTATTGGGGTCCCTAACCCCCCATTCCTTACATCTCCGGCTTACAGCTCCCTGCAGGACGCCGAGGATCGGCGTATCGATAGGCTTGCTTCCCACGCCTTTACCTGTGCTGGCACGGCGCTGCGCCCTGTCTGTGCCGCAGCTATCACGGCAGTGGCCGCTAAGACACTTATAAGAAAGTCACTGGAGCATCAGCCTGAAGATTTACCCTGGGAGGTGTTCTACGCACTCTCTAGTTGCAATATTTTTGTTAAATTTATCCTTTTGGCCTTGGATGACACCATAAAAATGTGTGCTAGGACTTCTGCCCAAGTGGTGGCTATACGTCGCCTGCTCTGGCTTCGTCAGTGGGGGGCAGACGATGACGCTAAAAGGATCTTAACGGGGCTCCCCTTTAGAGGGCATCACCTGTTTGGGGCACGTCTGGACTTATTTGAGAAACAGGACAGTCCACCCAGTCAGAGGCGGCCGTTGCGCCCCCCGCAGAGCAGGGAGACCCCTCCCCCTCCATATCATTCCGTTGAGCAGCAACCAGGGTTGCCCCCTGCGGGTCTGGTCCCAGGGGTGACGTTCAAGGCCAGGGGCCCTCCGGTCGGGCTAAGTCTTTTTCCTTCCCTGAATTCCCTCATGCATGATGGGATGCCCTCACCCACCTGGGTGAGGGGATGGCCACTGCACCTTACTCCTATCAGGAGGCATCCTGCCTCGCTCTGGTGGTTTTAAGTAGTTCCCCCAGAGATGGAACGGTGTTTGCTGGGTGGTCCTTCCCTGAGTCGGTTAGGAGGACTATGGTTCCATGCCCTTCTTCGGGCATGGGTGCAGGCTTAACTGGGCCTGTCAGGTATGGCTTCCCTGCTGAACGCCATTATCATATGGAATCTGGGGCCCCTGAGCGGGTCTGCCCCTTTCTCCCTTCTAGGATGAGGGAGTCTACCTGCTTAACACCTAGGGGGGTGTGGCATCTGTACCATAAGCTTTCGGCCTGACGCCCTGGACAGGGCTGTCTGTGCCCCAGGGGCCCTCGGGCTGCTGGTGGCGTGTTTTGAGTTCTTTCTAGGCTCTAAGGAGCCTTCTGGATACTGAGCCCTCTACCACCGGGTATTGGTGTTCACTGACACCGTTGAGACTTAGACAAATCCCCCTTTTGCGCCCTTGTATGCACTAGGTTCAAGAAGGGTGTGATGGCTCACACGGCACCAAGGGGCGTTTTACAGGGGACCTATCAGGCTCTCCTGTTCCCTCACAAAGAGCTTAGGGGATGGAACTTGACAAAACCGGAGCCCTACTCGGCTCTACCCTCTAGTCCCTGGTTTACACCAGGAGTAGGTTTCACCCAGTGCCCTCTTTTCCTTGGCTATAAGGAGTTTACGACTATGAGACCTCGGGTCCTCCGTCCTGTATAGTGATTCCTCCAGACAGCTTCGCTTCCGGTGAGCTGATTGGCGGCTCGTCCTTTGACACCATTTGTCTCGGGGATCTTTGGGCTCTGAGGTGACTTAGCCATTAGCCCTGGATGAGGGGTTTGCACACTGGGTCTGGGTCTGCTTACCTTACTCCTGGTGGAGGCGGTTATTCTTCTACTGGTTACTCGTTAGTACCGTGGGGGAGCATTCCATACTCTTTGCCCTTCCCTGTTGGTTACCATGGTACCTAATCTGGCAGGATGACAAGGGGGCCTATTCTTCTGAATCCCCCGGGGGTTCCTGGGAAGGGAACTTGAAGGTTCTGGTTTCCCAGGTGATTTTTGGTCATAAGGAGCACGTTGTGGGTCCTAGTTGGGGACTATTCCTTCTTGTACCCGTCCATTGGAGGGGGACTTTTTGCATTAACAGGATGGTGGTTGCTCCTTGCTCCTGCGGAATTCTTGGGCCTTGTTCCTTTCCAGGGGAACCCTGATTCCTTAGGGGACTTGATATTCCTTGTCCTTCCTGAAGTATCCCTCCCTTGGGAGGTTCTCTGTTGTGCCTCTGGACTCACACTGGCAAGGTTCTGTGGACCCCGCCTCTATTACAGGGGTCTACCCCTGTTATTGGCCAGATTGGTCTGCCCTGGTTGGGGCTAGTGGTTCTGGCTGGGTAGTTTACTTTAAGATGTTATACCCTTGCCCTACCGGGCGCGGGGAGAGCTTGCGCTAATCCCTGATGACAAGCAGCACCTTATGCTTGGGGCCTGGGAGGCCCAGTGGGGTGTGGGTCCTCAGGGAGTTCTGCTGAGTACAGCTGGACGGTAAGTTCCCTCATGAGGACTATTTTTTTTTTTAACATAGTATGGTGCCTTTACTTTAGACCTACCTTAGCGTTGGCAGGATCTGGGGCTTTCCCTGCCGGAGATCACAGATCTCGGGGTGTCTTGTCCCTAGGAGGCCCTGGACTTTGTCTTCTCCTTATTTTTCTTCCATCGGCCACGCTGGTTTAGCTTATGTTGTCCCTATGCTATTCGCTGGTCTAAGCTCCTTCCCTGACGGGAGGGTATCTGCTCCTGGGATTAAGGTCCTACAAGCAGTGTTTGGTATGGGCTCACTACTTGGCTCTGTCTATGGTTGGGGCCTGATCTGTTCTTCTATTATGAGACCTGATCCAATCTTTTGTTTGCATTCTTCAGGGTCTGCTCAGGAGCAGTCCTGGGGGGTCCCTAGTTCCTCCCTTGGGAGAGGACTTATTCTGAAGCCCTACCAAGGGTTCCCACAGGTCTTAGTCAGGTCCCTGTCTGACCTGCTCCTTACATCAGGTTGCTCCTCTGGGGAGGTTACTCCAGACAGCGGTGTGCCATTGGGAACGGCACTATTGGTGGTCCTAGTCATTATATATATATTTCTTATATATATGCATGCCTTGATATAGATCTATACATGAGGTGAGGGTACCCGCCTCACACTAAGTTGGATTCAGGCGTTATTTCATTCCTTCTGCCTTGGACGGATCCTTTGGTCTCGGGACTATGATCTAATTTACTATGAGATGAAAGGGATCTGTGCCCCTCTACTGGGGTTAGAGATCTGCCGGAACTGTCTTGTCCCTGATGGGATCTTATCTTGGGGTCTACCGGTGCCCCCTTCTTGAAGTACCGGATTGATTGTTTTCCATGGATTAAGGGCCCTCTGGCCTGGTCCTATTTGGTTGGTCGTCCTTCCGGACCTGTAGGACTCTTTCGGCTCTGCTGAATACGGTTGTTAGCACTTCTGTTGGTCCCGTCTGCGACCTGGACATGTATTCCCCGTTGGGAAAAGTTTTGAGTTACCATGGCTACCCCTCTTGTAGTGGCTTATGGTTAGGTAGTTATTTTGGCCTATCCTTCTAGAGGAAGATTCTTCCTCCCTATTGTTTTTCGTTCTTTTACTATTAGTGCTTGGCTTGCCCTGTAGCACTATGTTCTGGCGATCTAGCTGGCTAGTCCGCTGCTTGCGCTCAGTTCTCCCTTTACAAGGTTCAAAGGTTGAGGTTAGAGCATTGTTCTCGTTGTTGATAGCATGGTTAAGGGTGACAGCGCTTTACTGTTGGCTGTGCCTTTTCAAGGGGATCCCACCCTATTGTGGACACTGCTATTGGATGTCCCATACGTTATGAATATGTCTGGAGCAGGACGTGCTGTATGCTTAGAATAATACAATTCTGTGAGAATCTCACCTGTAGAATTGGTATTATATGCATACAGCACGTCCTGCTCCACCCCACCCTGGTTTCACTTTGTTCTGGATCCCCTGTAAGGTGATTGTACTCACTTGGTGTTATTGCCAGACACTCTGGGTGGTTTGTTTCTCCTGGCTTCTCTTCTCACTGCTTTTCAATGCTGGGGATTGTGGGAGGTCCTCTGGTATATGTAGGGCCGGGAGGAGCTTGTTTTCTTCATGATCTGCAGTGCACGGCGCTGAAGGCAGAGGTATACCCATACGTTATGAATATGTCTGGAGCAGGACGTGCTGTATGCATATAATACCAATTCTACAGGTGAGATTCTCACAGAATTTTATTTTTCCTTACTAAGGAGACTAACAGAGGAGGAATCACAGTATACTTGTAACAAGCTAGTGGTTTATTCTCATAGTAGGAATAAAATCCAGGGGTGACAGGTTCAGTTCTCTTAAAAAGTTATCCCCATTCAAAGAATGAAAAACGAGCCTGGCGTATTATTGATGCTGGGTGTTTAAGTGACCCCTCCTCTCGCCATCCAGTATATTCTAAGTATACAGCACGTCCTGTTCCAGAAGATATTCCTTACTCTTGGGTTATACATCCAGTAGATGGCGCTGGACTGCAGAGACAGAAAAGTGGCTTCTCCCGGCCCCATATATACCAGGGACCTCCCACAAATTCCCCTGTTCTTCTCTGCAGTCTGGGCTGCAATGACTAGAAGATGGCTCTTTCTAGTCGCAGGTGAGCGGGGCTTATTAGCCTGCGGCCCTGTAGGACTATTCCCACCCGTTCCTTTTCACTGCCTCCCTGCTTAGGCTGCGCTGATTGGGTGATGGTAGGCAGCACCGCTGCTAGGTGCTAAGGAGCGCTTCTCCTACCGCAGTCCCCCACCAAAGTGTAGGCGGTACAGGCCCTTGGTGAACCTTATGGGATGCCCCTCCCGCGGCCATTTGCCCCTCGCCCCCTGTCCCCTCAGTTAGGCTCCTCTTAGGTCTGCTGCTTCCCCTTCGCTCCCCCTGGGTGGATCTCCGGGGGGGGGGGTGTATATATTACTATGTGTTTTTTGCTACGTGTTTTGCATTGGTTGCACTGGTTTTGCTATTGCCGCCGCGCGCTTGTACTCCGCTCCGCGGACGGCGGCGACATCACCTCGGGCACTGCTGCGCCGTCATTGGCTGGCCTTGTCACGGGGGAGCTTTTTCGCGCTCTTCGGGGGGCGGGCCTTGCAGATGACGTTTTCTGCATCACTTCTCCGCTGCCCGCCCCTCGAGGTATATGCAGGTGCCATTTTGGAGCTCCTGTGCTGCGTGTCTGGCGTCCCCCTATCGCGGTCCGTAAGTGCCCCTGCGGGCTGGCTTTTCTTTACATTTCTTTGTATTATGCTTACGGGTTCTTTGCTTTATGTCTTTCAGGCGGGTCAAACTTTTTTGTGGTTTCTCCCGGTCCTATCCCCTCTATTTAGCGTTAACTCCTTATTGGAGGGCTATTGTATTGTATATGTCCCACTTCCCTAGCGGGCTATTGGGGCATCCCGGGTAGCCTTATTGGCGTCCATCCCAATTGGCCTATTGTGCCACAATAATCACCATATGGAGGCTTCTCAGGATAATGTGCTCGGGGTTCCTTCGGGACAAGCCCGGCTGTGTGTGGCGTGTGGGGTATCCCCTATAAGTGATGATGTCGGGGTGTGTGTACCCTGCGCCCAGCAGACGATTGCGCTGCAGTCTGGGTTACCGGTGGCTGGGCCTGCTCTCCCTCTGGCTTTGCCTACCCCCCCACGCTTACATCTGACTCCTAGCGAGGTGCATACCAGTGGGGAGTCTCAATCTGATTTGGCTGCACGGGTGGCCAGCATTGAGAGACATATTGCTGGGTCTGGCCCGCGTAAGGCTTCTGCTAAGAAGTGGCATTTATCACCTGGTGTTTCCCTCTTTCCTATGGAGGCTGAGGAATTTTTTGACGTTACCGTTTATACCCCCCTGGAAGAGGGGGGATTATTTTCTGATTCAGAATCATCTGAGGAACAATCTAGGGTGTATGGTGCCGATTCTGGGTCTGACCCATGGGCTTCAGATGATACTGACAGGCTTTTAGCTCACATATGTCACACACCCCGCTTCAAGACATTCATTACATGTGAGTATACTGACCTGTAGATGGCGATCTTGCAGAGATGTCAATAAAAAAAAGGTAAGACCCTCCCGGCCCATAAATACCTGGGACCTCCCACTCATTCCCCAGTCTTTCATCTCTGCAGAGGCGAGCAAGTCAGAAGATGATGTCTCCTCCTTGCAGGTAGCCTGGATGACTTCCGGCCTTCTATTCTTCTATTTCTGCCCAGATCCCTTTTCTTTAAGTTACTTGCCTCCCAGCCTAGGCTGCTGGTCCGGGCAAAGGTAGTTGGCACCCCAGGTGCTTAGGAGCCGTGAGACCCCATAACAAGGGGTAGGCGGCTATCTGGGTTGGCGATCCCGGTTTGGGATGCCCCATCCCTTGGCCCTACCCTGACATGGATTCTCCCGGATACCCTTAGAGGGGGGGGTCCCTTATGGATTCATCTCTTTATTATGTGTGTGTGTGTGTTGGTGCATTTAACTGTGTGTGCTTGACTAAGACTGGCGCCGGCAGGCCCGCGGCACCGGCGTGCGGCTTTTGGCGGCTTTTGGCGCCCATGAGGTGCTTCTCCTCCTCGGGGAGGGGCCGGGCGCTAGCGCCTACGGCCTGCCCCCGTGCTGCGGGTGCTGTTGTCAGGTCCCGGCTTCTGGCCGGGAGATACGGGGGAGGGGCCGGGCGCGTGCCAGCCCGCCCTCCCTCCTCCTACTGCGCTCTACGTGTCTCTAGTTTCCCTCCTGCCTGACGTGCGGTACTCAGGGGGGTGAAGGTCGGGTGAGTGGCCTGTAGCCCATCAGATGTTCTGTCATTAACTCCTTATTGGACATTGCCAGCATGGTCGAGTGTGTGTTTTGTTTGTGTGTTACAGGTGGACCATTGATACTATTAAAGGGGGATTCTCCCGGTCCTAGGGTCCCTGATTAAAATTAGTTGGCTTAAAATTCCTCCCACTCGGGACTTAAAGGGGCATCCCGGGTTGCATTACTGCGTAATTCCCTCGGAGCATTGTACACATATATATATCTATTAAAAAATCACCATATGGAGGGTTCCCCGGATACTGGGCTTGTGCCCCCCTCAGGGCAATCCAGGCTGTGTTTGGGGTGTGGGGTATCCCTTTTGGGGGATGATGTATTTCTTTGTGTACCCTGTGCGCAGGGTCTATTACGCGGCAGACCGGCAGACCGGATCTCAGGCAATCGGTTCTGCTCCGCCAGTCTCCTATCCGTCTCCCCCTCGCTTGACACGTACCCCGTGTGATTTGGTCATTGGCGGGGAGTCGCTATCTGAGGTGTGTGCCAGATTGGCCAATCTTGAAAAATTGTTTTCCAGTGTCGTTGCTAAAAAGGCCACGGCAAAGAGAAAACATTTGTATACGGACGCGCAGGCCCTTGATAGGGAGGATTTTGACTCCCTGGATTGGTCTGATTGTTCCCCGCGTGAGGAAGGGGAGCTGTATGAGGAGTCTGATGGCTCCGATGATCAGCAGTTTGTGGGCGCTGATACCGAGCAGGGCCAGGGGGATTCCTTGGATACCTCTAGGGTCCTGGCTCATATGTTTGAGGTCCTGGCTATTTCTCCCCCCGAGGCGGCTCCTCCGCTGAAGGGAGAGTTCTTTGAAGTGACCAAGCCGCACTTGGAATTTCCTTATCAAAAGCACTTTGATGGTATCATTCTCGAGGAATGGTAAAGGCTGACTCGGCTTCCGGGTGTCCCACCGGGTTGGGACAAGAAATATCCTATTCCGGCGGACGCGGTGAAGCACTGGTCGCCCCCCCCCCCCCCCCCGAGGTGGATGCTCCTGTTTTGGGGTTATCCAGCTCCTCAGTCCTCCATTCTCCAGAGTGCAGTACTCTCAAGGATGGTGAGGATAAACGCATTGACCAGATGGCTTGTCATGGTTTTGCCAGTGTTGGATCGGCCTTGCGGCCGGTTTGTGCTTCTGCGCTTTTATTGGTAGCTGCCAGGTCGGTTGTTAGAGGATTGTTGACCTCTTCCGGGCTTGACCCGGCTAGTGAGGAGTATGCGGACCTTAAGCGCTGTGAGTTATTTTTGTCCTTTGTGCTGTCCGCCTTGGACGACACATGATGTGATGTGTAGCACAGCTGCAGCCCTGCTTGTGGCTATCCGGCGGTCGGTTTGGTTACTTCAGTGGGCGGCTGATTTTGTGTCCAAAAAGTCGCTTACGGCCCTTCCCTTTGAGGGGTTGCGGCTCTTTGGAGAGAGATTGGATTCGGTGGCAAAGGGAGGTAAGTTACCTCACCGTAAAAAGCAGCGTCGCCCCTTTCGGGGGACGGCTTCCTACTCTCAGTCCTTTCGTGGGGCTAGAGTCGGCAGGGGTTTGGCTTTTCCCTCGTCCAGAGGTGATTCCTGGACCAGGGGCAGGGGTCAGGCCCGTCCAGGACACAGTTGGGGCTCCAAGCCTAGAGCCGCTGCCAAGCCGGCTCAGCAATGAGGGGGCGCCCTCACCCTTGCGGGTGGGGGGACGGCTGCAACTCTTCTCCCAGGTCTGGGCCCAAGAGGTCTCGGACAGGTGGATTCAGGAAGTGGAGTTCAAGTTCCGTCCCCCTCCCAGATTCTTCAGTTCTCGGGTGCCGTCAGATCCTCTGGCCGCCCAGGGGCTTCGGGCGGCAGTAGCAAGTCTCTTGGACATGGCTGTCATCTGTCCGGTGCCCCCCTCAGACCGGGGTCTGGGCTTCTATTCCAATTTGTTCACGGTGCCCAAGAAGGACGGATCCGTTCGGCCCATTTTGAATCTGAAGCTGCTCAACAGGTTCGTTCGTCCCCGGGAGTTCCGTATGGAAACTCTGCGCTCAGCCATCCACTCACTTCGTCAGGGGGACTTCATGACGTCCATACACATCAAGGATGCTTACCTGCATATTCCAATATTTCCGGCACACCAGAGATTCCTCAGGTTTGTCGTGGAAAATCGACATTTTCAGTTTGTGGCTCTTCTGTTTGGCCTTACCTCGGCTCCAAGGGTTTTTACCAAGGTGTTGGCAGGAGTGATGGCCATCCTCAGACCCAGGGGTATCCGCAATGTCCCATGCATCTCGGCAGTGTACATTCCGGGAGTGGAGAACACGGAGGCGGACTCACTGAGCAGGGGGTCAACTCGCTGGGGGGAATGGTCGCTCTGTCCCAAGGTGTTTCGGTCGTTTTGCCACCGGTGGGGGACTCCGGAGGTGGACCTCTTTGCCTCTCGTCACAATCACAAGCTTCCGGCATGTGTGTCTCTCTCGCGGGATCCGCTGGCTCTGGCAGCGGAGGCCATGTCTCTGAACTGGAGGGATCTGGGAATTCTGTACCTGTTCCCTCCATTTCCCATGGTGGGCAAAGTGGTGCGCAAGCTGGCCCTAGAGGGCGCGTCAGCAATCCTGGTGGCTCCAAGGTGGCCAAGACAGGTTTGGTTCGCAGATGTGGTAAGGTTGGCAGAGGATCAGTTTCACTGTTCTACCCCAATTTACCAACGCTGGCTTTGACGGTGTGGTTGCTGAAACCTCCATCTTGAGGGAGGAAGGTCTTTCTGATGCTGTCATTCAGACTTTGGTTAGGGCTAGAAAGAAGTCTTCCTCTGCCATTTATTATAGGATTTGTAGGTCTTATATTGATTGGTGTGAGGTCAGGGCCTTGCCTTGCAGGGCGTTTTCTATTCCTCGGGTCTTGGAATTTCTGCAACATGGTCTGGACCAAGGTTTGCAGCTTACTACGTTGAAAGGGCAGGTTTCTGCCCTGACGGTTTTCTTTCAAAAGTCTTTTGCTCTTCATCCTCTGGTTAAGACTTTTTTCCAGGGGGTTACGCATGTGCGGCCTCCTAGGAAGACTTTGCTCCCAGTTTGGGATTTGAACTTGGTTCTTTCTGCCTTGCAGGGTCCTCCTTTTGAACCTTTGCAGGATATTGCGCTTTCTGCGCTTACTCAGAAGGTTGTTTTTCTGGTGGCCATCGGAGTTGGCAGCCTTGTCCATTAAGGCCCCTTACTTTGAGAGGCATCAGGACAAGGTTGTTTTCCGCTTCAAGCCAGATTTTCTTCCTAAGGTGGTATCTGCTTTTCATCTTAATCAGGATATTGTTCTACCCTCCTTGTGTCCTAAGCCTAGTAATGACAAGGAGAGGGTTTTGCATTCTTTGGATGTGGTTCGCTGTGTGAAGTACTATTTGGTGGCTACTTCTCCTTTTCGTAAGACTGACGCTCTTTTTGTGGTGCCCTCTGGGCCTAGGAAGGGTTTGGCTCCCGCCAAGTCTTCCATTAGTAAATGGATTTGCCAGGCCATTGTTGGGGCCTATTCTGCTAAGGGGAAGATTCCCCCTTTTCGTGTTACTGCTCATTCTACTCGTGCTGTTGGGGCGTCCTGGGCCTTCCAGCACCAGGCTTCTGTTGAGCAGGTTTTAAGGCTGGTACTTGGTCTTCCGTTCACACTTTTTCCAAGTTTTACAAGGTTGATGTTCGGGCCTCAGCGGATGCTGTTTTTGGCCGCAAAGTTCTGCAAGCTGCAGTGGTTTAAGTTTGTGCCTTGTTGCCTTGTTTTTGGATCCCCGCCCTTTATGGACACTGCTATTGGATGTCCCACATGTAATGAATGTCTTGAAGCGGGGTGTGTGACATACTTAGAATAATACCATTTTGTGAATACTCACCTGTAAAATGGGTATTATAAGTATGTCGCACGCCCCGCTTCACCCTGCCCTTTGTATTTTGGATCCTTTATATGTTGAACCTTTGTTAGTTTTAATTGGCTTTCCTGGTCCCTTTCTCTTACTGCTATCTTTATACTGGGGAATG
Organism: Gastrophryne carolinensis; assembly: GCA_027917425.1. NCBI lineage: Eukaryota > Metazoa > Chordata > Amphibia > Anura > Microhylidae > Gastrophryne > Gastrophryne carolinensis. Next base: position 162,977,240 of record CM051241.1, read on the forward strand.
AGTGGGAGGTCCCAGGTATTTATGAGCCGGGAGGGTCTTACCTTTTTTTTATTGACATCTCTGCAAGATCGCCATCTACAGGTCAGTATACCCACATGTAATGAATGTCTTGTGGGGTGTGTGACATACTTATAATACCCATTTTACAGGTGAGTATTCACAAAAGTACTCTGTATCTCTCCTCCTGCCGTGGCTCCGCGGGAGCAGGGGGAGCTGTTTCATACTGTTAAACCATGCTTGGAGTTTCCTGAACACATCCGTCATGCATTCCCCTGACACTACTACACTGAGGGATGAGGAGGACAGGCCATGCCTTTGCCTGTGTGGGGGCCGCGCTGCGTCCGGTCTGTGCCTCTGCCATTACGGCTTTTGCTATTAAAAGCATGCTCAGGGGTCTCTTAGATAGGGCCCCTGATGATGCAGGTAGTGAAGAGTATAGAGCTCTTCTGCGTTGTGAGGAATTTGTTGCATATGTTCTCTCTGCCTTGGATGATACCATTAGAATGTGTGTCAGGGCATCTGCCTTGTTGGTGATGATACGCCGCTCGGTCTGGCTGCGCCAGTGGGCAGCTGACAACGCTGCTAAGAAGGCTCTCACTGGGTTTCCCTTCAGAGGGCCGGGCCTCTTTGGGGAACGTCTGGACTTATATTCTTAGTATACAGTATGCCCTGCTCCAGATATAATACTTACACTTGGGTTATCCTCCGCCAGATGGCGCTGCACTGCAGAGACATGCAAAAACAGGCTCCTCCCGGCCCCTCAAATACCCAGGGACCTTTCACAAATCCCCAGATTTCTCTGCAGTACTGACTGCGAAGACATGAAGTATCACTCTCTCGCAGGTGAGCGAGGCTTTTAAAGCCTGCGACCCTGTTGGACTTCTCCCACCCGTCCTCTTCATGATGTGCCTCCCAGCCTGGGCTGCGCTGGTCGGGTTAAGGTAGGCAGCACTACGCGTGCTTAACGGAGCCATGCTCCACCGTAGTCCTCCACCAAAAGGTAGGCGGTTTAGGCTGATGGTGAGCCTCTAGTGGATGCCCCTCCCGCATTATTGCCCCATACCGCGTGTGCTGTGGACCCTGTTCAAAGGGTCACCATCTTCCCTCATTCCCCCCGTGGCTCGGGGGGAAAGAAAAAGGGGGGGGGGTGTGGTGGTCTTAGTGTATTACTTACACGTCATGGCCTTAGTATTGTCCTTGACTTATACACCTTGGTGTCAGAATTGCGCCGTTTGCCTTTTTATTATTATCGGCCGCCGCCGCGCGAGTCTCTTGCCCTTATTGGGCGTCGCCTCAGACGCTGTGGCGTCTTCTTTGGCAAAACCCTGTTTTTTCTATGTGTATCATACACTCGCGTTTTCTTGTCTGCGTTGACTACTAACTCAGAGCTTTGCGCTCTTTGGGGGGGGGGGGACCTGGCTTGGCACGCTTCGTGTCACAGGCCCGCTCTGGCCCGCCCTTCGAGGTTCGCTTGGCGCCATTTTAGATGCTCGTCGCGCGCGTGGTGACGGTCCTCCTCCTCCCTAGGTCTGTAAGTACCCTCGCTGGCGATTTTCTTCATTCTTGCTCACTGCGCATGGCTCTGACATCCCTATTCCCATTATGTCTTTCAGACGGTCGAATCCAGTGGCTTCTCCCTGCCCGGTGTAATTGCCAGTTGGACCTAGCATAATTACTCCCACTTCCCTGCGGGTCTTTGGGGCATCCAGGGTAGCTTATAGCGTCAATCCCTACTGGCCTATTGTGCCTATTAATCACCATATGGAGGCATCCCAGGATATTGTGAACGGTGTTCCCTCGGGACAAGCCCGTCTGTGTGTAGCTTGTGGGGTCTCACCTATCAGCGGTGACAATGCACGGGTCTGCGTCCCTTGTGCACAGCAGGCGCTAATGGTACTTCCCGCCCCTCCTGTGGCTGGGCCTGCACCTCGCCTCACTTCACCTACCCCCCCCCCCCCAAGCCTGAGTCTAACCCCCAATACAAGCGGGGAGAAATCGCTTGCTAGTTCTCTAGCGCACAAGGCCACTGCAAAAAAGCGCCACATAATCCCTGATTCTGCTCCTTCCCTACGGAGTCTGATGATTTTTCACATCTATTTGGCCATGCCCCTTCGGACGAAGGGGAGCTGTTCTCTGACTCAGAGTCATCTGAGGAGAAGTGAAGGGGTCATGACGATTCCGGTTCTGATCACTGGACCCCGGATGATACTGCCAAACTACTGCTTCAGATTTGAAGTTTTGTCCATCTCTCCCCCTGTTGCGGCTCCCAGGCAAAGGGGTGAGCTATTTCATACTGCTAAGGCTCGATTAGAATTTCCTGAGCAAACCCATTTCAATAACCTCGTGCTGAAGGAGTGGGGACATCCCAGTAGACTTCCTGGGATCCCTAAGAGCTTAGACAGGAAGTATCTATTTCCTGCCGATATGGTCAAGTGCTGGTCATCGCCCCCCGAGGTCGATGCTCCTATTCTAGGGCTGTCTAACACCTCTATTATGCACTCCCCCAACACTACTACGCTGCGGGATTCTGAGGACCGGCGCATTGACCAATTGGCGTGCCATGCCTTTGCGTTTGGAGGGGCGGCGCTGCGCCCGGTCTACGCCTTGGCCATTACCGCTGTGGCGCTCAGGGCCATGGTCAGGAACGCACTTGACGGCCCAGACGAGTTGCCTACTGATACTATTAATGCACTGTCTAACTGTGATGTATTTGTGAACTTTATCCTGTCTGCATCGGATGATGCTATTAGGCTGTGTGCCAGATCTTCCGCCTTGGAGGTGGCTATACGCCGCTCGGTATGGCTACGCCAGTGGGCGGCCGACAATGCTGCTAAGAAAGCCCTTACTGGGCTTCCATTTAAGGGCCTACGCCTGTTTGGGGACTGCCTAGACCTTTTTGCTAAAGGAGGTAAGTTACCACAGCGCTAAGGAATATCTTCTGGAACAGGACGTGCTGTATACTTAGAATAATACGATTCTGTGATTACTCACCTGTAGAATTGGTATTATACGTATACAGCACGTCCTGTTCAACCCCACCCTTGTTATCATTATTTTTAGTTACCTCTTTATGGTGATTTGTTCTTATGTTCAATTTTTATATAATGGTTATAGTTCTCTCGGTCTCATTTTAACTTCTTTTCAATACTGGGGAATTTGTGGGAAGTCCCTGGTATATATGGGACCGGGAGGAGCCACTTTTCTGTCTCTGCAGTCCAGCGCCATCTACTGGATGTATAACCCAAGAGTAAGGAATATCTTCTGGAACAGGACGTGCTGTATACGTATAATACCAATTCTACAGGTGAGTAATCACAGAATTGTATTATTTATATGGATTTTTATCATTGGGCCATTATTTTGCGATAGTGCTCCTTTTAAGCCCTTTTTTTTGCAGGGGGGGGGATTAGGGGAGCAATTTACTAAACGGTATTTTTTTTTTACTTTTGGTCCACTTTAAAAAACCCTCTTTTGTGTGTTATATAATATATCGTAAAGCTTATGTATATACATGATATATATTATTTAAAAAACAAATATATATATATATATAATATATATATATTTAAAAAAAAGCCAGAGAAGGCTGCTGTGCCCCAAGCTCCCTCACAGGGGACAAGGTCCCCAGCCAAAACAGAAAGAACCCACAAGTTAACACACAACAGCAATCCCAGAGTGGACCGCAGGCAAACAAGATGGCGAATTTTAGCCTTCACAAATTTGCATTTATTGCAAGGAAGGAGCGAGGTGAAGAAGTGGATTTAGAGGGCAACAGTCAACTCTTGAGCAGGGATTCCCCATGTGCAGGACTCCCCCAGATAATATTGAAACCCAGCCACCCGCCCCCTCTGGAGCCAGAAGTTGTAGTGCAGACGGGAGAGCCTGCCCCCCTGAGCCCGCCGTCCCCACCACTGTTGCCGTCCCCGGAGACCCCATGGCCCGGCGCTGATGTCGCCATCACAACCCTGCTTCTCTCCTGAGCAGGGAGGAGGCCCATGGGACCCTTTGGCACACAACTCCCCTAACGGGACCCCACGGTCGACCCTCACCCCCCTGATGACCGGAAGCTCGAGTGACCCCAGAACCCCCAAAGGTGCTGATATACGCATTGAAACAATCTCATTATTGAGGGGCCTCCCAACTGCTGGGTAAAGTCAAACAACAAATTGCGGTGGTGTCAACGAGAGTCTCAGTTCTGGAATCCGAGGGGCCCACAACCGTGAGTCGACTTAAAGCGCTAGAGGAGAGATGCGACATCCAAGAGGCTCTACTTCAGACCCAGATGCTATACTTAGATGATATCGAAAACCGGAGCCATAGGAACAACCGGCGCCTGAGGGGCATCCCAGAGGCATCCTCGGGCGAAGATCACAACTGTAATATTCAATTCATTCCTATAGAGAGACCCCGCCACTCCAATTGCATTGTACAGGGTGCATAGAGCTCTGGGCCCCCCTGGCCCAGACCAAGGGATGTGATTTGCAGGGTACACCGCTACTCCCTAAAGGACATCGCCTGCGGTGCTTGGAGGAAAGGGAATGTCAACTTCGATGGGGCTGAGGTCCAAATCATACAGGACCTTTCGCAAAGAACCTTGCTGATGCGCAGAGCTCTTAAACCACTGCTTGAGGTAATAACGCACAGCAGTGCTTCCTACAGATGGGGCTTCCCCTTCCACTTAATCGTCTGAAAGGACCGCAACACCTTCCTGGTTAAATCGCCTAAGGACTTGGCGGGGCTGTTTTCCTTCCTCCAATGTGAGCCAGTGGAAGTCCCGGACTGGCTAGCGACAAAGGTGGCCCTACCCCCCTACCAGCCTGGGAGGGGCGTTCGTCGGGGTCCCAGGGGCCCTGGAGGCTCCGGAAGACAGCGTCACGCAAAAAGACAAGTAAGGCCATATGATGCGGAGACCTAGACGCCAGGGACTTTTAAGCTGCGCTTTGCGTCGCTCCAGCGAAGGGTGAGCTACATCGTAAGGGGCGGCCCGGCTGCCTCCCTCTGCCCCTGGAAGACACCTTTCGACTCTCTCTTCTCTTATTCGTGATAGGACCATGAAAGCACACTATGTTCACAAGAGTGCGGATGGTACTCTCTGCTCTGCTCCTGGCCCGTCGGGGGTGTCTCTCGCGGGGGGGTTGCCAGGGGGCCTGTCTGACTTTTTCTGCGCCGATAGGCACCTATCCCCCCGCTAGGGTCAGCCCGTGGATCCATCGGACCATTCGGGACTCGTGTTTTCCATATAGGATAGGATAGAGGTTTAAAGTGGACCGTCACCCTCCCGTGATCAGCCCGGGAATCTATAAGATTCCCGGGCCGATCACCTCCCTCCCCGCGGGACATCCGAGATCGGGATGTCCCGCGGGGTGAAACCCCCCCAAACACCCCAAATCCCCTTACCTTGTCTTCGGCCGCCGCCTGCCTCGCGCCCCTCTAGATGTGCGTGCGCCCGCGCCGGCCGTCTGTGTGACGTGCGGGAGGCCGCGGCGGAGGAGCCGCTTGTCCGCGCCTGTCAAAAGGCTTGTCCGTCGGCGCGGGGAGAGGTGAGTTTTTCGGGGGGGGGGGGGGGGGGTTTCACACAGCGGGGCACCCCGATCGGGGGTGCCCCATCGAAGTGGACCAAAATCCTGTTGGTCCACTTTAACTGGTTTGTATCTGTTTGTATTTGTTTAGTGCTCTTTTGTTTTTTCCCTGATCCCTACCCCCCCTTTCCTTACCCCCCCCCCTTTCCCTACACCCCCCCGCCCTCCGCAGATGGCTTTTTGTTAAGGGGAAGATACAGTCTGAAATGTTTACGTTTGCTAATATATATGCCCCAAATGTAGGGCAAATAACTTTTATAGAGAACATGTTAAAGGGCCTGGCATACTTCCGAGAGGGATTACTAGTCTTGGGGGGCAACTTTAATCTGACACTGGACCCACTCCTAGATACCTCCAAGGGGGGACCCCACATCGCATACTCTAAACTAAAGCGCCTCAGGAAAATCCTTAATTTATTTCAGCTGGTGGACCCCTGGAGAATCCAACACCCGAGCACACGGGACTTTACATTCTTCTCACATCCGCACAACTCCTATTCTAGGTTGGACATGTTCCTAATCCCACACCCTCAATTCGCCAGAGTGGATGACACCACATTATCACCCTGTCTGACCATGCTCCTGTCACAATTACGATTAGAAACCCCAGCCCCTCCCCCAGAAGTTGGTCTTGGAAGCTAAACAAGTCGCTACTGGAAGACCAGAGTGTTCTGGAAGTAGTCCAGAAAGAGCTTAAAATTTACTTTGAGTTAAATACCGAGCCGAAGGTGGTGCCTGGGATCCTTTGGTAGGCTCATAAGTGTTTCATTAGGGGGGTTCTGATAGGGCAGGGGACCCGAATTAAGATGGAGAAGTCAGAATGTATCACGGGGCTCCTTAAAGAGATTGGGAGACTAAAATCCCTGCATAAGGAATCGCTGTCAGCATCTCACATAACGACCCTTACTTCACTTAAGGAAAAACTGAAAACAGTCTGCTGTGATAGATTGAAAGCCCAGATGGTGAGATGCAGACAGGCCTTCTATGAGTCAGGGAACAAATGCGGCAGACTGCTAGCCAGAGCTTTGAGAGCGGAGAGGGGCACTACTTATGTACCCAAAATAACAGACACCGGAGGAAAGCTGGTTCATGGGGTGGAGGACATGGCTGAAGAGTTTCGCAAATTCTATAAAGATTTGTATAACTTACCTGCGCCCCGAGAGACTGTCTTTAAACGGAGATGCTTGCAGTACATTGAGGGTTCGGGGATGCCCAAGCTCCCGGACCAGATTCTTGCAGAACTAGAGAGTCCTATCTCAATGCTGCAGAACACCATTGCCGACACAGCTACGGGCAAGACGCCGGGCCCCGATGGACTGCATCTCCAGTACTACAAAAAACTTCCCCATTCTGGCTCCAAAACTTCTCCAAATGTTGAATTCCATCATTAAGGGGGTCCCCCCCTATGGACTCACTTAGGGCACATATAGTGGTAATCCCTAAGGAGGGGAAAGACCCAAACCTGTGTCCAAGTTATAGACAAATTTTGCTCCTTAACGCAGACATCAAACTCTTTGCTAAGGTCCTGGTGACTAGGATTGCCCCGCACCTGCACTCGGTGATAGGTCCGGATCAGGTGGGTTTCATGCCTCTCAGAGAGGCCAGAGACAATACCACCAAGGTGTTGAACCTGATACACCTGGTGCAGAAGCAGAATAGGCCTGCCCTATTGCTCTCTACTGACGCAGAGAAAGCTTTTGACAGAGTGAACTGGCATTTCATGAGATCGGTGCTCAGTCACACTGGACTGGGCCCAAAAATGCTGAGCTGGATTGAGAGTCTGTATAGTTCTCCCTTGACATCGGTGAGAGTAAACAGCTGCCTGCCGACGATCTAATCTTTTCCCTGTCCTGCCCCGAGACCTCGCTGCCAAACCTTATGAAGGAGCTCAGAGAATGCGGGGTTCTTTCGAGCTATGTTAACATTCCCCCACACAGGTTTGAAAAAATCAAAAATTCTTTCCCTTTCCACTGGGCCCGTAACAGTGTAAAATACCTGGGGACCAACATTAGCAGCGACCTTTCAAAAATGTACGCCCTCAACTCCCCCCCCCCCCCCCCCTACTGAAGAATTTCGAGGAGGAGACTGCTAGATGGAGCAAGGGCAGGCTCTCCTGGTTTGGAAGGTGTAACGTGGTCAAAATGACTCTTCTGCCCCACCTGCTCTACCTCCTCCAGGCTCTCCCAGTGTTTGTTCCGCGCTCGTATCTCCAGAAGGTGCCCTCGGTTTTCATTAGTTTTATTTGGGCCGGGAAAAAGCCGAGATTGAGGAGGGAGATCCTGACCAGGGTAAAAGAGCAGGGAGGCGTTGGCTTCCCTGACCCAATACTTTACCACTCCGCGACTGATCTCTGTAGGGTGGTCGACTGGTGTGTCCATGGCCGGAACAAACAGTGGGTCGGACTGGAGCAGAGTTTCCTGGAAATCCCAGTCAGAGGGGCACCCTGGGTGGCGGGTGAAGGAGCCAAGCTCGGGAAACAGCATCCCACTATAGGCCCTACGCTTAGGGTATGTGAGGCCACCTTTCAGCATCAGGAGATTGTGGTTGGTCCATATGGAACCGCTAGAGAGTGCTGATCCACTAGGTCTTCAGTATGGGTCCTCCTCTCCACTGCCTCCCCCCCCCCCCCACTCCTTTTTTTGTGTTCAATTCCATTTTTGTTTGCTCACTCTACTCTAATGTCAATGGCTGATGCAGGTCAGATAGCCACTCGGTAAGAAACATAGACCTTATCTAGCTGTACACATTGATGAATACCAGTGGCGTGTTAGAAATGTTTGTTATTGATATGTATCGCAATAAGAATTAGTGACATTGTATGCTTAACATTTGTCGCATGTTGGAATTGTAAAAATTTTTTTCTTTTTTGAAAATCTTCAATAAATAAAGAATTATAAAAAAAAAAAAATATATATATATATATATATATATATGTGTGTATATATTAATAAGTAGTAGGCAACATTGTAAATCATTTATTTTTACTATTCGTTCTTGCCTTAGATTTGCGGTGGAGAAAAGCCGTATGTGTCCCCCGATGTCCTGCGAGACCGGGAAGTTGTCTGCAGGAATGAGGCCCTTTCTTCTTTTGACAGTGCCAAGAAAATGGGAGGGGTGGAATTTAGCCGTCAGTACAGAGAAGAACTGGAAAGAGATCTGGATGATATGTACTCGGCTTTCTGCAAGCATAACGAGGGCAAGAATATCTTCACGGCCTTCCGCACACCAGCTGTACTTTTGGCTCTGGTGGTTGCCTTTTACATGGCTTCCGGTATCACAGGATTCGTGGGACTGGATGTCGTGGCGCAGCTGTTAAACTGCGCCATGGGGCTCCTGCTCATTGCGCTACTCACATGGGGCTACATCAAATACTCCGGACAATACAGAGACCTGGGCAAAGTCATCGATACAAGTGCGGATTACGTTCTTGAGCAGGTAACGGCCTCATTTTCTTCTGCAATACATTTTGAAGAACAGTTATTGCATAAATGTATTAGAAGAAAGCTTTTAATAATTCATTTCTCTAAACAAAGTATGCTTTACTGCCATTGCAGGCAACAAATCACTTGGGTAACTCCACCCGTCGTGCCACAGAATCCGCCATTGGAGCTCCTCTGGAAAGGAAGAAGCAGAAGTAACCACAGAGCAATAATGACCTATGTTCCCTGTCTACAGCACAAGCTGACGCCCACAACTTTTCTATTAGATGGAGCTCTTTCTACTTCACCATTCTATCCACACATTCCTATTGCCATCTAATGTAGGCTATTTCTATTTTGTGTCTTATGTCAGCCAGGGGGGCAAGATCATTGGCTTTCCAGCATTTTCTGCCATGTGACAACCTAGTATTTTTATGAGGGTGACGAAGTAAGCGAGAAATCTTCCCATTTCCTTAAAGGAGCGAAAAAATGGTCCAATAATAAAAATCCATATAAATATGCTGGATGACGGGAGGAGGGGTCACTTATACACCCGACATTAAGAAATATCCAGCCAGGCTTGTTTTTTTAATTTTAATGGTAGAAAGAGGAAATCACAGGTGACAGGCTCTGTCACCCCCCTCATTGACTAAACCTGCCACCCCTGGATTTTATTCCTTCCAGGAGAAGAAAACCACAAGCTTGGTGGGAGTTTTATTCAGTTGGGTGTATTAGTGACCCCTCCTCTCATTAGCCAATGTGTTTATATGGATTTTATACACAATTTCGCGATAGCGCTCCTATCATTACAGGTCATGGGGAGTTAGTAAAAACTCCACGGGCCAGCCCCCCTGCCTCTCCGGTTTACAAAACCTTTAATGTTAACTTACCTCTCTGGTCGCATTGCACTCGCCACTCCGCTCCCCCGTCAGGCAGCGCCATCTTGGAATCACGACATGCAATGCTCCGCCCCTCAGATCTTGTGCATGCGCAGTGTCACTGCATAGGCTGCAGTGACACTCAGCACGAGATCTGAGGAACGGTGCGGGGCTTTTGAAGAGAGGATGCTACAGGTAAGGCCGGCTAAGCTTGCAGCCTTCACTCTGGGAAGGCTAAGGGGGTGGAAAGGTCCCAGGAATGCTCAGCATTTTAGATAATGCCAAAAGGCAGTGAGGAAGGGGGGAGCGATGTTTAAAGAGGTAGGTCAGAAAAGATCTGATGTTCCTCTTTCAAGGCCTACAATGGGCAAAAACAAAAGACCTGGGATACTCACAACGATTATATAATACATTGAAAAACTTTTAGTTTTGGAAAAGGTGTGTCCCTCCATACAACAGGATTTATAAGATTTACCAATACAGATACAATGGAGCCGTATCAAAACATCACTCATTTCTTAATATGAGATGGAGCCCAATTGGTTGCTATGGCCAAACTCTTTAAAGAGGACCAAAACCCACCCTGGAGTCTGAGACTTCCAGGGCAGGCATACTCGCTCCTCCCTGGCCCGCTGTGTGAAACCCCCCAGGTTGCCCTGAAAACTCACCTTCATTCCCCCTCCAACGGTGCATGAGCGAGCCCATGCCAGGCATTTGTGAAGGGCTGGCACGGACAGGCTCCCTGTTAGAGGATAGTGGGGGATATGGCCACCAGTGCACTCGGATCCAAACGCAATAAATGAGCTTCTATATTGATGAGCGACTGCACATGCGTCATAGGACCGGAAAGAGGTGAGTTTGTTCGGGTGACCTGGGGGGTTTCACACAGTGGGGGACCCCCGATCAGGGTGCCCCGGGGGCAAGAACCAAAACCCAGGATAGTCAAAATCCACTGGTCCACATTAATAGTGCTTTAGTTTTTATGGCATTGGTCGTGATATAGTATAGTAAAATCTTCCATTGCAAGGAAGATTGAGCTAAACTTCCCATTGAGAGTCATGGGTATCACTTAAAGTGGACCAGAACCGACTGAGATCGTCCCAGGAATCTATAAGATTCCTGATTGATTCCCTCCCCCTGGGGCATACAAAAGTCTGTTGATGTAAACATCCCTTGTTCTCTACAAAACTAAGAACCTTTTATTCAAGCACAGTGTAACATGCACTTTAAAGCGATCCTGCAGTCTTTAGTGCCTTCATTCTACCCAGCCAGTCTTTATTTTTTGTATTCAGTACAAACTGTTACTGTAAACTGTTTGTCAGATTGTGCCTTATTGGATGCCTCTGCTTTGGGGCATAAACCTTCCATTTTCCTTTCTTTATCTTTTTATATAGAAAAGTCATATCTGCTTGTTACTTGATACATTTTTTGTGTAAGTGAGGTTGAGATTTGTAATGGGTCCTGTTTAATATCCAAAGCTGCCTTGCATAATGCCTAATGCAATGTTTAAAAGCTGATGTTTTCTTCAGCATTCTATTTTTGAGGGGTCTAGGAGCAGTAAGGCGATATAGCTATATACATATGCATACGCTTAATACACGTGCTGTCTGATCTGTACAGTTTCCATAGACTAAAGGTCGGCTCCAGGTCTATGTGGGCCCTTGGGCTCTCAGTGGGGCTCTTTGTGATGTGTCACAACACACATGGCAGTAAGACTACACATGTAAGTAAATCCAAGACCAACTAAAAACTCTGTAACAAATGGGACCTGTTTATTATCCAAAGCTGCCTTGCACAATGCCTAATGCGATGTTTAAAGCGTGAAAACTGATGTTTTCTTCAGCATTCTATTTTTGAGGGGTCTAGGAGCAGTAAGGCAATATAGCTATATACATATGCATGGCCATACGCTGAACACACGTGCAGACATAGCCACACACACCTTTCTATCTGATCTGTACAGTTTCCATAGACTAAAGCCCGGCTCCAGGTCTATGTGGGCCCTTGGGCTATAGAGTCTCAGTGGGGCCCTTTGTGATGTGTCACGACACACATGGCAGTAAGACTACACATGTACGTAAATCTAAGACCAACTAAAAACTCTGTAACATAAATGTTGGGGCCAAGTACAACCCAAATATTACCAAACCCTGAGTCTTATCCTTTTTTTTTTTTTTTTTAGCCCACCTCAATTTCTTTGTAAATCAAGGGATCCTTCATCCTGTAATGCTCGATCTGGTGAATCTTTTATTAAGAATATTATTATCTCCAGATGCTCCTGGGCATGCACATTGCTTCCAAGCACCAGCCAGTGCACACACTGATTGGCTGTTGTGGTTGTCAGTGGAGTCCCCAAGGATTAATTGGCCCTGGCACTTGCCAGGTCCTGACGTCGGCCATGCATCGAAATTCACCAAACCTTTGAAGTAGTGCACTTCTCTCCCTTCATCCTTCAGCACAACCCATGGAGAGAGACGGAACTAAGGGGTCATGCTGAAGAATTCTTAGAAAAATTGTTACCGGTAAGTCTAACAGGAATTTTCATCCTTCAATACGACCCCCTTAGTTCTGTCCCTCTCCATGGGTCATGCTGAAGGATTCATAGAAAAACGGTTACCGGTAAGTCTGACAGGATTTTTCCATTGTTCCTGCTAATGGTTGTGTAACAATGGTTTACCGTAAGTGTGACAGGTTTGTTTTAAAGTTGTCCTGCAGTCTAGATTCCTGTAGGAGCTTCTAGGTCAGCTTTATCTCCCATTGGGCAATTACAGAGCCCCCCCCCCCCTTAAAAATGGATGAAATCCGAACAGGAAACTCAATCCCTGCACTACATCTGTGACCACTGGCAACCAAATGAGGTTCACTGGGTGGGCATGCACAGCTCCATCTGTGAAAAACAGTTGCCGATGCACTTTTATCTGCTCTAAAGTGACTGGAGATCTGCTCTCCCTGCAGCTCTGGGGCATCTATGTTTAGGATGCCCCGTCATGCATAGTGTCACAGACCTCGGAAACAAAGGTCTTCAGGGAATGCAATGTTTGTTCAGTCAACCGGGGGCCTGCTACTTTGATTGCCACTGCCCAAATTACTGGCTTTTTTGCTTGCTTAAATACAGACAAAGGAGATTAAAGGACCATTCTGATTGGATGCCTGGACACATGTCAGACGTCTATTGGATATTTCAAATATATACAGATTCACATATATGGACGGTATAGTTCAGACATAAACACATCTGTTTCTCATTAAGCAGACATAACATTCTTTAGAGAAAGTCATATGAGGAGGGAGGATGAAAACCCCTCCACACACTGAGAATGTGAGAGATGACATACAGGCGGCTAGAACTAAATAATTAATACTAATTATAATATTTCATTTTCCACATCAACTGGAGGGAGAAAAATATTATCAGACACCATATAAAACACCCATACCTCCATATTTTGTCAAGACTTCTTTTCACTATACATTAATCATGTCTGTATTTCAATTCCCCACATGATCTTTTTATGGAGTCCCCATGGTGATGCAAATTTTGCACTATGCACATACATAAACATATATGTGCTATTCCTGTAAGTAAGTCGGAAAGGTATGTGCACATATTTTCAGTCTGGGTTTAAAATTTGCTTCTTCTACATGTACAGTTAAACCTGTATGGATATATATACAGATATATCTAAAGAAATGATTTGCTACACACTAGTTTATACCATATGAAATGCTCCCCTCCTCGCACATTGTAAAGAAAAGCTACATTCCAAAGCGCTTACTTTTATTAAGACATAATCTGGACCAAGAAGATGTTTCTTATTGTCGCTGCATATTTTTCTATCCTGTATTATTTTTAATAAAAGCCACTGTAACACTTAAGTTTTGAATGTATCATTTTGTTTTTGTGTTATTGTCATTTCAAATTCACATACATCATTCATTTTATAGTTATTTATTATTTGAATACTTTACTTTTAGAAGCGCTTTATCCAACCTTATTTCAGATTTCTACCTGTTTTTGTTGTGTAATAACAGATTGTTTGTTTGTTTTTTGTTTAGGTCTTTAAGTTGTGGCACAAGTAAAAATGGAAAAATAGCAGCTACTCAATTTATAGCCGATCTGGGCAAGGCACAAACAAGAAGAGCCCCAGCATTGTAAATCATTTTAGTCAGCAACAAGTCTTATAATCCAACCAGTACAATACTGCGCTATATAGAACTTAATATCTTAAAGTCTTTAAATAATGTTTCCAAAGAATGTTCAATGTGCTGGGACTCCATTGCCAAGAATGTTCCAAATATAGAATATTCACAGTAGGTGCTGCTAAATGAGTGGACAGTGTAGCCAGGCAGTAGGAAAAGCAAGCAAGATGCTTGGCTGTATATCTCGAGGCATCACCAGTAGGAAGAGGGAGGTTGTGATGCCGCTGTATAGATCACTGGTGAGGCCACAGCTAGAATACTGTGTGCAGTTCTGGAGACCTTACCTGCAACAAGACATTATTCAAACAGAACGGGTTCAAAGGCCGGCAACAAAAATGGTAGAAGGACTTAAGCTTAAATCAGGAGAGACTTAAATAACTAAATTTGTACAGTCTTGGGGAAGAAGGGAGAGAGGGGACATAAATAAGTTTCAGGAGGGAAGTGTTTTTAAGAAGAAACTTAATAATAGAACAAAGGGGCCCAACCTGAAGTTAGTCGGAGGGAAGATCAGGAGCAATGTTAGATATACAAATATTATTTTACAGAAAGAGTAGTAGATGCCGGGAACAAACTTCCAGCAGAGGTAGTTGAAAAATTGACAGCAAGTGAATTTAACCCTTTCAGTGCCAAGCACGTAGATTCTACGTGCTCGCTTCCACTCCACTTAAGTGCCAAGCTTGTAGAATCTATGTGCTTACTTTTCCCCCTGCTACAGTAAAAGTAAAATAACAAAAACACTCACCTGACCCCTTGTTCGATCCGGCTGGGTCTCCTCTTCATCTGGGGGGGGGCTAAGATACCCCACCCAGGCCCCCCCGGGTGCAGGGGAGGGCCCGGAATAGCCACCCCCCCCCTTCAGCAGCCGCCGAAATACATATAAAAATAATAATAAAAATGACATTTACTTACCTCAATGCTCGATCGCTCCCGCAGGGTCTCCTCTTCACCAGGGGGGCCTCTGATTGCCCCCCCCCCCCCCGGCTCTCCAGCTTCAGGAGAGGGCCTGAAAGGCCCTCTCCCTGTCCTCCTCGACGGGCGCCGCTTTGGGGGCGGGGCTTATGACGTCACGCCTCGAGTGTCGTCCTGCCACAGGAGGAGAGGAAGGCAGGTGATGATCTGATCGCCTGCCTCCCTCCTCCACTGGCCAGCGATGACATCAACTGTCATCAGAGCTGCGAGGGACACAGGAGCTGAGGATCAGGGGTGAGTAAAGTAAAAAAAAAGTTTTTATTTTTTAATAAAGTCATTTTTTATTCTGTGTGTTTTATTTTACTGTTAACTCCTCGTGAACTGGTAAGGGGTCCATGAGTCACCTAGCGGGTGACTTGCATTAACCCTTTAAGTGCCAGCCTACCTGGAGTTTTTGTCACACTCTGTTGCCAGACCATTTTGCACTATTTTGCACTCCCCATGTTCAAATGTGATTTTTGAAGGGATTTCCAGGGATTTCCCAGGAAAATGATATATTGTTTTTTTCAGCAGAGTCTGAGCTTTAACATGAAATGTCTTGTTTGTCATTTTTTCGGTGTATTCTCAATATTTTTTTTGGCGAAATATGTGCAAAAAAATTAAAAAAAATCAATTTTTTACAATTTGTAGTGTTTTTTTGTAATAAAAAATGTAAGTTTGTCAATAAAATCTTATTGCGTGTGAAACCCCAATTTCTCTCGGTTACAGCGGTACCACATATGTATAGGTAGACACCTTTTCCTGCCCAGGAGACTCCCCCAAACTGAAACAGAGCTTTAGGGGATTTTCAGAAAAAATACAACTGTGATATGCGCTATGCGCACCTTGCAGTTTTCCAGAAAAACAACCCTTTACATTTGAAATACCCCCCACAAACTATATATTCTCTGGAAGTACACACCTCAGGCTTTCTAGGCGTACCAGGCTTGTTGATGTGGCCACAGTTTTCTAGAAGTAATCCCTCAATGTATTCTTTGGTTGCAAAGAGTTTCCCTAAAAAAAGGATAAAAAAGCAGAATCAAAGCCACATTTTCCTAAAAAAACTATATAAAAACAAGAAAAAACAAGTATAATCTGAAAAAGCAACATCCCCCGAACAGAACGATACCCAACATGCATAGGTTCTGTCAAGGGAAGAGTTGCCAAACACCCCAAAGTAAAGCATGAGCATAACGGTAATTTTTCTTGAAAATTTCAGCTCTGCAGACAAAGTGCGCACCTTGCGATTTTTCAACCAAAACAACCCTTTACATTTGGAATATCCCCCATAAACTATATATTCCCTGAAAGTACACATGTTAAGCTTTCTAAGCGTACCCAGCTTGTTGTAGTGGGCTCATCTTTCTGGAATTAATCCCTCAAAAAACTCTTTGGTTGCGCAGAGTTTCCCTAAAAAATGTATAAAAAAAGCAGAATAAAAAACACCTTTTCCTAAAATATAAATATGCAAACAAGAAAAAACAAGCTAAGTCTGAAAGCGCAAGGTCCCCCGAACAGAACAATACCCAACATGCAGAGGTACTATTAACCCTTTTAATTGCCAGCTTACTTGAGATTTTGTCACCCTCTGTTGACAGGTCATTTTGCGCCATGTTTTGCGCCATGTTTTGCGTCATTTTTGCTGGAATTTTCAGGAAAATTATATATATATTTTTTGCAGCAGAGTTTAGGCTTTAACATGAAGTGTCTTGTTTGTAAATTTTATTTATTATTAATTTTATTTATTATTAAGTAAAAAAAAAATAAATAAATAAAAAATTTTTTTAGAAAATTGCCTCCTTTATTTTAAATAAAAAATGTATTTGATTAGGGAAAACCATATTGCATGTGAAAGCCCCATTTCTACCGATTAGAACGGTACCACATATTTATCGGTAGCCCCCTGTTCCTGCCCAGGAGACCCCTCTAACTGAAACAAGTAATTTTTAACATTTACAAATAAAATACAACTACCATCCACACTACAAAGGGTTAAATCGAGAAAAAAAAATGACATAGGGTCCCCCCTCCCGGGAGGGGGGGGGGCATTTTTTGGGGGGATTTTTATCCTTAAAAAAAAAAAATGACATGGGCCCCCCCCCTTACCCAAAGTAACCAGCCCGGGACCAGCTATGCAGGGCTTGTAGGAACGGGGTGCAGGGGCCAGCTTTTGTGGCCCCTGGCCCTGCAGGCTACAAGCCCGCATAGCCAGTGGGCCCGGGCTCTTCTGCCCCCCCCTGGGCTTTGGGGAGGCAGGTAATGGGGGTGCCGGGGGTTAATGGCAAGTCACCGGCTAGCGCAGGTGACTTGCCACCTCCCCCAGCCTTGTGAACTGGTATAGGGGTCATGGACCCCTTACCAGTTCACAAGGGGTTAAATGTAAAAAAAAAACAGACACACAAAGAGAAAAAATATTTTATTTATTTTTTTTTTTTTTAATACTTACCTCCCATCCATAGTGGAGCACTCTTTCAGCCTTTTATAGCTGCTGGATGACAGAAAACAAAAGGGTTAATTAAAAAAAAAATGACATAGGGTTCCCCCTCCTAGGCGGGGGGGACCCCATTTTTTTGGGGAATTTTAAGGGTTAAAAACCCTTAAAAATCCAAAAAAAAAATGACGTAGGGTCCCCCCTACCCAGCATTACCGACCCGGGCCAGCTATGGGGGCTTGTAGAACAGGGCGCAGGGGCCAGCGTTGGTGGCACCTGGCCCTGCAGGCTACTAGCCCACATAGCCACTAAGTGGCCCGGGCCCTTCTGCCCCCCCCTGGCCGTTGGGGAGGCAGGTAATGGGGGGCTGGGGGGTTATGGCAAGTCACCCGCTTGCTGCAGGTGACCTGCCATACCCAGAGCCTTGTGAACTGGTATAAGGGGTCTCATGGACCCCTTACCAGTTCGCAAAGGGTTAAATAAAAAAACACCACACAAAAGTATTTTATTTAAAAATAAAAAATTTTTTTTTTACTGTACTTACCTCCGATTGTAAGCTCCTTTGTCCCGCGCCGCTCTGCTGACAGGTGCCGGTGATCGGCATCCAGAGAAGGGGGAGGCAAGAGATCAGAGGATCTCCTGCCACCTGCTTCCCCGTTGCCGATCACCGGCATCTGACAGCTGAAAGAGCTAACGCCGGTGATCGGGGCTGGGGTGACGTCATATCCCCGCCCCCAAAAGGGGCGGGGCTTGGCACGGAGACGGGCGGGATGACGTCATAGCCCCGCCCCCAAGGGGGGCTTAGCGGCAAGATGGCGGCCGCCATCGAGGAGGAGAGAGGAGAGAGCCTCCCGGGCTCTCTCCTGAAGATCGGTAAGTCCTGGGGGGCGATCGGAGGCCCCCCAGGTGAAGAGGAGGGACAGCGGGAGCCAGCGCACACACAGGTAAGTGAATGTCATTTTTATTATTTTTTTTTTTTTACAGTTAGCAGCTGCTGCTGCAGAAGCGGGGGGGGCGGCCTATTCCGGGGGCTCTCCTGGAGCCATCCGACCCCCCACGGGGGATCGGATGGCACCAAATTAAAGAGGAGACCCGGCCGGATCCAACGAGGGGTCAGGTGAGTAATTTTTTTTTTTGCCCACTAGCAGGGGTAAATGCCAGGCACGTAAATTTTACGTGGCTGGCACTTAAGTGACGGAGAGGCAACCACGTAAATTTTACGTGGCTGGCATTTAAAGGGTTAACCCCCGGCACCTCCATTACCTGCCTCCCCTAAGCCCAGGGGGGGCAGAAGAGCCCGTGGCCATGGGCTATGCGGGTTTGTAGCCTGCAGGGCCAGGGGCCACAAAAGCTAGCCCCTGTGCCCTGTTCCTACAAGCCCTGTATAGTTGGTCCCGGGCTGGTTACTTCGGGTAAAGGGGACCCCATGTCATTTTTTATTCTTAGTATACAGTACGTCCTGCTCCAGATAAGAATCATAACACATGGGTATTACTCCGCCAGATGGCGCTGGACTGCAGAGACAGCGAAAATTGGCTCCTCCCGGCCCCTCAAATACCCGGGACCTACCACAAATCCCCAGATATTCTAAGCATACAGCACGTCCTGCTCCAGAACATATTCATAACGTATGGGTATACCTCCGCCTTCAGCGCCGTGCACTGCAGATCATGAAGAAAACAAGCTCCTCCCGGCCCTACATATACCGGAGGACCTCCCACAATCCCCAGATTTCTCTGCAGTGCTGAAACTGCGAAGACATGAAGTATCACGCTCTCGCAGGCGAGCGGGGCTTGACAGCCCGAGGCCCTGCGGGACTATTTCCACCCGTCCTCATTGTGAATTAATGCCTCCCAGCCTGGGCTGCGTGGGTCGGGTTAAGGTAGGCAGCACCTGGTGTGCTTATGGAGCTAGACTCCACCGCAATTCCCCAACCATAGGGTAGGCGGTTTAGGCTGATGGTGAGCCTCCAAGGGATGCCCCTCCCGCATTATTGTCCCGTACCCCGCGTAGTGCTGGACCCTATTATCGGGTCGCCATTCTCCCTCTTTTCCCCTTCCACTTAGGGGGAAAAGAAAGGGGGGGAAGGGTACGCGTGTGGCGGTCCCAGTGTACCAGTGTGTCACGCTCGTGGCTTCTATTCTGCCCTTTATTAGCTCAGAGATGTCAGGGCCGCGCTGCTTGCTCCTTATTTCGGCTGCCCCTGTGTGTTTTTTACTTGATTGCCACTTAATATTGTTGCCGCGGTGCCCGCGCTTATGGTCGGTGTCCGCTCTATGGTACGTTAGGCCTGCTGGTTGCATCCTTGCCTTATTTTTTACTTCAGAGCTTCGCGCTCTTTAGAATGGTTAGCTTCCCGCGCACGCATCGTGGCGGTCTCCTCCTCCACTTGAGCTGTAAGTGCCCTTGCGGGTGAATCCCTCTCATTATTGTCTGCCCATCTGCGCATGTTCCTGACATCTCTTTCCCATTGTGTCTTTCAGACGCTGAGTTTCCGGTGGCCTCTCCCGGCCTCATATACATATATACCTATTCATATATTTACTATATACGTATACATTGCTATACTCATACGTATAAGGAGCCCAAAATTCCCAAAATCTCCCACATTGATCAGCGGGTAGTTGGGGCATCCAGGGTTGCTTACGGCATAAATCCCTATCGACATCCTATATTTAAACAATCACCATATGGAGGCATCTCAGGACTGTGTATATCGTGCGGTCTCCCCCATGCTGTGGCAGACGGGGCACGGGTCTGCGCGTCATGTTCTGAACAGACGCTGGAATTGCGAGCGACGCTTGCGTTTGTACCTCGCTCCTTCTCCCCCCTTTCCCCTTCCCTAAACCTCACTCCTGCTGAGTCTTGTACAAGTGGCGAGTTACAAATAGATTCCTCTCCTAGACGGCCCACGCTGGCCCAGATTGTGGAAGGTTTGTCTGGCCGGATCGGCCCAGTTAGACAACGGCCTTCTACTCCCGCGGCTTCGGCCTGTGCTATGGGCTCTGAGGAGTCCTTTTCTACACGTGCTAGCGCCACGTCGGAAGAAGGGGACCTGTTCTCTGACCTAGGCTCCTCTGACGAGAGACCGAGGGGTCAGGATGATGCTGGTCAGGATGACTGGGACCAGCTTGATATTGGCGGGATGCTACTCAGGATTTTTAATGTATTGTCCGTTTCGCCTCCCGGTGCGGTCTCCAGGCCGAGAGGGGGGCGCTTTCATACTGCGCCTGCGCGCTTGGAATTTCTCGAGCAGGCTCACTTCCATACTCTTGTACTTAAAGGGTGGGAATGTCCCGCTGCTCTTCAAAAGACCCCGGAGGACTGGGCTTGGAAATACCCTTTTCCCCCCGAGATGGTAGATATTTGGTCCTCGTCCCCATTAGTGGACCCCCCCTTCCTTACATCTCCGGCTTACAGCTCCCTGCGGGACGCCGAGGACCGGCGTATCGATAGGCTTGCTTCCCGCGCCTTTACCTGTGCTGGCACGGCTATCACGGCAGTGGGCGCTAAGACTCTTATAAGAAAGATACTGGAGCATCAGCCTGAAGACTTACCCTGGGAGGTGTTTTATGCACTCTCGAGCTGCGATATTTTTGTTAAATTCATCCTTTTGGCCTTGGATGACACCATCAAAATGTGTGCGAGGACTTCTGCCCAAGTGGTAGCTATACGTCGCCTACTCTGGCTTCGTCAGTGGGGGGCAGACGATGATGCTAAAAGGATCTTGACGGGGCTTCCCTTTAGAGGGCATCGCCTGTTTGGGGCACATCTGGACTTATTTGAGAAATAAGACAGTCCACCCAGTCAGAGGCGGCCATTGCGCCCCCCGCGGAGCAGGGATACCCTTCCTCCTCCATATCATTCTGTTAAGCAGGAACCGGGGTTGCCCCCTGCTGGGTCTGCTTCGGTATCCTGTCCAAGGAGTGACGTTCAATGCCCGAGGCCCTCCGGTCGGGCTAAGCCCATTTCCTTCCCTGAATTCCCTCATGCATGATGGGACGCCCTCACCCACCTGGGTGAGGGGATGGCCACAGCACCTTACTCCTATCAGGAGGCATCCTGCCTCGCTCTGGTGGCCTTAGGGGATAGTTCCTCCAGATATGGAACGGTGTTTGCTGGGTGGCCCTTCCCTGAGTCGGTTGGGAGGACTATGGTTCCATGCCCTTCTTCGGGCATGGGTGCAGGCTTAACTGGGCCTGTCAGGTATGGCTTCCCTGCAGAACGCCATTATCACATAGCAACTGGGGCCCCTGAGCGGGTCTGCCCCTCTCTCCCTTCAAGGTTGAGGGAGTCTATCTGCCTAACCCCTAGGAGAATGTGGCATCTGTACCATAAGCTTTCGGCCTGGCGCCCTTGACAGGGCTGTCTGTGCCCCATGCCCCAGGGGTCCTCTGGCCGCTGATGGCGTGTTCGGATTTCTTTCTAGGCTCTAAGGAGCCTTCTGGATACTGAGCCCTCTACGGCTGGGTATTGGTGATCACTGACACCGTTGAGACTTAAACTAAGCCCCCTGTTGCGCCCTTGGCTCAGGAAGGGTGTGATGACTCACACGGCACCAAGGGGCATTTTACAGGGGACCTATCAGGCCCTCCTGTTCCCTCACGAAGCGGTTGTGGGATGGAACTTGATAAAACCGGAGCTCTACTCTGCTCCACCCTCTAGTTCCTGGATTGCACCGGGAGTAGGCTTCACCCAGTGCCTTTTTTTCCTTGGCTATAAGGAGTTTACAGGTACGAGACCTCGGGTCCTCCGTCCTGTATAGTGATTCCTCCAGACAGCTTCGCTTCTGGTGAGCTGATTGGCGGCTCGTCCTTTGACACCACTTGTCTCGGGGATCTTTGGGCTCTGAGGTGAGTTAGCCATTAGCCCTGGATGAGGGGTTTGCACCCTGGGTCTGGGTCTGCTTACCTTACTCCTTGTGGAGGCGGTTATTCTTCTACTGGTTACTCGATAGTACCGTGGGGGAGCATTCCATACTCTTTGCTTTTCCCTGTTGGTTACCATGGTACCTAATATGGCAGGATGACAAAGGGGGCCTATTCTTCTGAATCCCCCGGGGGTTCCTAGGAAGGGACCTTGAAGGTTCTGGTTTCCTAGGTGAATTTTGGTCATAAGGAGCACGTTGTGGGTCCTAGTTGGGGACTACTCCTTCTTGTACCCGTCCATTGGGGGACTTTTTGCCTTAATAGGACAGTGGTTGCTCCTTGTTCCTGCGGAATTCTTGGGCCTGGATCTATTCCAGGGGAGCCCTGATTCCTTAGGGGACTTGATATTCCTTGTCCTTCCTGAAGTATCCCTCCCTTGGGAGGTTCTCTGTTGTGCCTCTGGGCTCACACTGGCAGGGTTCTGTGGGACCCCGCCTCTATTACAGGGGTCTACCCCTGTTATTGGCCAGATTGGTCTGCCCTGGTTGGGGCTAGTGGTTCTGGCTGGGTAGTTTACTTGAAGATGTTATACCCTTGCCCTACCGGGCGCGGGGAGAGCTTACGCTAGTCCCTGATGGCAAGCAGCACCTTATGCTTGGGGACTGGGAGGCCCAGTGGGGTGTGGGTTCTCAGGGAGTTCTGCTGAGCACAGCTGGACGGTAAGTTCCCTCATGAGGACTATTTTTAACATAGTATGGTGCCTTTACTTTAGACCTACTTTAGCGTTGGCAGGATCTGGGGCTTACCCTGCCGGAGATGACAGATCTCGGGGTGTCTTGTTCCTTGGAGGCTCTGGACTTTGTCTTCCTCCTTATTTTCTTCCTTCTGCCACGCTGGTTTAGCTTATGTTGTCCCTATGCTATTCGCTGGGTCTAAGCTCCTTCCCTGGCGGGATGGTATCTGCTCCTGGGATTAGGGTCCTACAAGCAGTGTTTGGTATGGGCTCACTACTTGACTCGGTCTATGGTTGGGGCCTGATCTGTTCTTCTATTACGAGACCTGATCCAATCTTTTGTTTGCATTCCTCAGGGTCTGCTCAGGTGCATTCCTGGGGGATCCCTAGTTCCCCCTTTGGGGGAGGACTTATTCTGAAGCCCTACCAAGGGTTCCCACAGGTCTTAGTCAGGTCCCTGTCTGACCTGCTCCTTCCATCAGGTTGCTCTTCTGGGGAGGTTACTCCAGGCAGTGATGTGCCATAAGGAACGGCACTATTGGTGGTCCTAGCCATTATATATCTTTCTTATATATATATATATATGCATGCCTTGGTATAGATCTATACCATGAGGTGAGGGTACCCGCCTCACACTAAGTTGGATTCAGGCGTTATTTCGTCCTTTCTGCCTTGGATGGATCCTCTGGTCTCGGGACTATGACCTAAATTGCTATGAGATGAAAGGGATCTGTGCCCCTCTACTGGGGTTAGAGATCTGCCGGAACTGTCTTGTCCCTGATGGGATCTTATCTTGGGGTCTACCGGTGCCCCCTTCTTGAAGTACAGGATTGATTGTTTCCATGGATTATGGGCCCTCTGGCCTGGTCCTATTCGGTTGGTCGTCCTTCCGGACCTGTAGGACTCTTTCGGCTCTGCTGAATATTGTTAGCACTTCTGTTGGTTCCGTCTGCGACCTGGACATGTATTCCCCGTTGGGAAAAGTTTTGAGTTACCATGGCTACCCCCTCTTGTAGCGGCATGGTTAGGCAGTTATTTTGGCCTATCCTTCTAGAGGAAGATTCTTCCTCCCTATTGTTTTTCGTTCTTTTACTATTAGTGCTTGGCTTGCCCTGTAGCACTATGTTCTGGCGATCAAGCTGGCTAGTCCGCTGCTTGCGCTCAGTTCTCCCTTTACAAGGTTCAAAGGTTGAGGTTAGAGCATTGCTCTCGTCGTTGATAACATGGTTAAGGGTGACAGCGCTTTACTGTTGGCTGTGCCTTTTCACGGGGATCCCACCCTATTGTGGACACTGCTATTGGATGTCCCATACGTTATGAATATGTTCTGGAGCAGGACGTGCTGTATGCTTAGAATAATACAATTCTGTGAGAATCTCACGTGTAGAATTGGTATTATATGCATACAGCACGTCCTGCTCCACCCCACCCTGGTTTCACTTTGTTCTGGATCCCCTGTATGGTGATTGTACTCACTTGGTGTTATTGCCAGACATTCTGGGTGGTTTGTTTCTCCTGGCTTCTCTTCTCACTGCTTTTCAATGCTGGGAATTGTGGGAGGTCCTCCGGTATATGTAGGGCCGGGAGGAGCTTGTTTTCTTCATGATCTGCAGTGCATGGCGCAGAAGGCGGAGGTATACCCATACGTTATGAATATGTTCTGGAGCAGGACGTGCTGTATGCATATAATACCAATTCTACAGGTGAGATTCTCACAGAATTGTATTTTTCTCTGCAGTCTGGACTGCAAAGGACAAGAAGATGTCTCTCTCTTCTCACAGGTGAGCGGGGCCATTAGCCTGCCGCTTCATTGTATTTTGTTTTGTCTGGTTGGTGTCAGTCGCCGCGCTGACTTGGTTGCACTGGTTGCGGTTTTAAATTTGCCGCCACGCGCGCTTCCACTGTGCTTTGCGCTTGGCGGCGGCGTTACCTCAAGCGCTGGTGCGCCGTTATTGGCTGCTTGTCACATGTGCTGCTTCGCACTCTTCGAGGGGGGGGGGCCGTGGTTGGCGCGCTCCGCGTCACTCTCTTTGCGGCCCGCCGCTCGATGTATACCGGGCACCATTTTCTCTGGATCCGACCGCTGCGTAACTGCCGTCTACCTACCACGGTCCGTGAGTGCCCTCGCAGGCGGTTTTTATTACCCTATGTCATTATGCATGTCACTTACGGGGTTCTCTTCGCTTATGTTTTTCAGACGGGCTATTGGTTTCTCCCGGCCCTACTCCCTCTATTTAGTTCTTAAAACTTGTGAGGCCTAGTGTGTAAATTACTCCCACTTCCCTAGCGGCTATTGGTGCATTCCGGGTTGCTTTTTACAGCGTGAATCCCTATCGGCCTATTGTGCCGCTATAATCACCATATGGAGGTGTCTCAGGATAATGTGCTCGGGGTTCCTTCGGGACAAGCCCGGCTGTGTGTAGCTTGTGGGGGGTCCCCTACTAGTGCTGACAATGTGGGGGTCTGTATACCTTGTGCCCAGCAGGTGCTTGCGCTGCAGCCTGGTTTACCAGTAGCTGGGCCTGCGCCTCGTATGATTTCACTTACTCCCCCAAGCTTAAATTTGACTCCCATTGAGTTGCATACCAGTGGGGATTCTCAGCCTGATGTGTCTTCCAGACTGGCTAGTGTTGAGAAGTTGCTTGCTAATACCTTGGCGCGTAAGGCCCCTGCTAAAAAGCGGCACTTAACGCCTAATGTCACCCTTTTCCCTATGGAAACTGATGCGTTTTGGCATCTTTGTGGCTATACCCCTTCGGGCAAAGGGGAGCTGTTCTCCGACTCAGGGTCATCTGATGAGAGGCCCAAGCGGCACTTGACGCCTGATGTCACTCTTTTCCCTATGGAAGCTGATCAGTTTTTGGAACTGTCTGGCTATACCCCTTTGGAAGAAGGGGAGTTATTCTCTGACTCTGAGTCATCTGATGAGAAGCCCAGGGGTCATGATGATTCTGGCTCTGACCCCTGGGCCCCAGATGATACTGATAGGCTGTTGGCTCAGGTTTTTGAGGTACTGTCTATCTCTCTCCCCCGGTTGCGGCCCCCAGGCAACGGGGAATTATTCCATACTGCTAAGCCACATTTAGAGTTTCCTGAGCAAGCCCATTTTAATAATCTCATGCTCAGGTAATGGGAGTGCCCTAGCAGGCTTCCCGGTGTCCCTAAGAGTTGGGATAAGAGGTATCCCTTTCCTACTGATGTGGTGAAGCGTTGGTCATCCCCTCCAGAGGTGGATGCCCCGGTCCTAGGGTTATCTAACACCTCGGTCATGCACTCCCCTGACTCTACTACGCTGCGGGATGGTGAGGACCGGCGTATTGATCAGCTGGCGTCCCATGCCTTTGCATGTGTGGGGACGGCGCTGCGCCCAGTCTGTGCCTCTGCCATTACGGCTGTGGCCATTAGGACCCTGCTTAGAAGTATTCTGGACGGTGCCCCTGATGATGTGTCTAGTGAGGAGATTAATGCACTCTCTCGTGTGTGAGGTTTTTGTGACTTATGTGCTCGCTGCCTTGGATGATACCATTAGGATCTGTGGCAGAACCTCTGCCCTGGTGGTGGCTATACGCCGCTCGGTTTGGCTGCGACAGTAGGCTGCTGACAACGCTGCCAAGAAAGCTCTCACTGGTTTTCCCTTCAAAGGACCACGCCTGTTTGGGGAACTGCCTGGACCTGTTTGCTAAGGGAGGCAGGTTACCCCAGCGCAGGCGGCAGTCTCGGCCCTTTCGGGGGCAGGGCTCCTTTTCTTCCCCCTACCGTGGAACCAGACCGGGGCCCGAGGAGATTTCTGGGGTAGGGGCAGAAGACGTGGGCGCCCATCCCATCCGGGTGGGGGGACGGCTTCAGCACTTTGCTCACGTCTGGAGGCTTCATGTCTCAGACCGATGGATTCAGGAGGTAGTGTCCTCCGGTTACAAGATAGAGTTTGCTGCCTGGCCACCCCCAAGATTCATCAGATCCCAGATTTCTCAGGACCCTGTGTCAGCTCAGGCTCTAGTTCTGGCGGTGCGAAGCCTTCTGGAGCTGGGGAGTCATCTGTCAGGTCCCCTTACGAGAAAGGGGCAAGGGGTTCTATTCCAACCTTTTCACCTTGCCCAAAAGAGATGGGTTAGTCAGGCCCATTCTGGACTTGAAGATCCTCAACAAATTTGTCAGGTGCAGGCACTTTCGCATGGAAACTTTGCGTTCCCTGCGTCCAGGGGACTTCATGACGTCTGTGGACATCAAAGATGCTTACCTTCATATTCCTGTGTTTCCAGGTCATCAAAGGTTCTTCAGGTTCGCTCTGAAGGATCAGCACTACCAATTTGTGGCATTGCCCTTCAGTCTCGCTTCAGCTCCCAGAGTGTTCACCAAGGTGCTGGCAGAAGTGATGTCTCTGCTCAGGTCTCAGGACATTCATGTGCTGCCCTGTCTGGACGACATTCTCATCACTTCCCAGTCCCTCCAACAGGCGGAGTTGGATACTCAGCTGGTAGTGTCCACTCATTTGGCTGGGTGCTCAACCATCCCAAGTCTTCCCTGTCTCCCTCCTTGGTGACACCCTTCCTGGGAATGAATCTGGATACAGTTCAGGCAATGATTTTTCTTCCTCAACAGAAGGTGGAGAGTTTGCTAGCGCAGGTTCAGTTCCTGCTATCTTGCCCTCATCCCTCCATCAGGCAGGGAATGCAGCTGGTGGGCCTGATGGTGTCGTGCTTCGAGGCGGTACCTTATGCCCAGTTCCACATGAGGCCTCTGCAACTCGACCTCTAGTCAGTATGGGACAAGGATCCTGCGTCCCTGGACCAGGTACTTGTGCTTTCCCCCCTAGTCAGGCGGTCCCTCTCATGGTGGCTGGACTCCAGGAACCTGTTGGTGGGCAGATCCTTTCTGGCTCCCTGCTGGGAGACGGTCACCACGGATGCCAGTATGACGGGTTGGAGGGGGTTTCTGGAAATCCCTGCAGTTCCAACCGCGGTGGGGCCCTTAGGAGGCCCACACACCTATCAACATTCTGGAACTGCGGGCGATCAGGTTGGTTCTGACTCATTTGACTCATCACCTTCGGGGCCTGCCTGTTCAGGTACGCTCGGACAACCAGACGGCGGTTGCCTACATCAATCATCAGGGAGGGACCTGGAGCAAGAGGGCCCTCCAGGAAGTGTCTCTGATCCTTGCCTGGGCGGAGGACAATGATCCCTGCATATCAGCTGTGTACATCCCGGGGGTGGAGAATCTGCAGGCAGACTCTCTGAGCAGGGGGACCTCTCGCCTGGGAGAGTGGTCGCTCTGCGACAGTGTGTTTCAATCTGTGTCACCATTGGGGTCAACCAGATGTGGATCTGTTTGCGTCCCGTCACAAGCTCCCAGCCTTTGTCTCCCTGTCCCAGGATCCTCTGGTCTTGGCCACAGATGCTCTAGCAATGTCATGGCAGGACTTTCAGCTTCTGTATGTCTTTCCCCCATTCCCCCTGTTGGGCAGGGTTCTGCGCAAGATAGCTCAGGAGGGGGTGCCAGCAATACTGGTGGCCCCCAGGTGGCCAAGAAGAGTGTGGTTCGCAGACGTGGTGCAGCTGGCAGTAGATCAGTACGCTCTGCCCAGGGTTCCGGACCTGCTCACTCAAGGTCACTTACGCCATCCCAATTTACAAACTCTGGCTTTGACGGCCTGGCTGCTGAAACCTCCATCCTGATGGAGAAGGGGCTGCCTGCCTCTGTTGTTGATACCATGGCTAGGAAGAAGTCTTCTTCTTCCATTTACTATAGGGTTTGGCGTGCCTACATTTACTGGTGTGAGTCTAAGTCTTTTCCCTGTCGTGTGTTTTCTATTCCCAGGATCCTGGAGTTCCTGCAGCATGGGTTAGAGCTGGGGCTCCAACTCAGTACTCTAAAGGGTCATGTCTCTGCCTTCTTCCAGAGGTCCTTTGCCCAGCATTCTCTGATCAGGACTTTTTTCCAGGGAGTTACTCATGTGCGTCCCCCACGTAAGCCTATGCTAGGATTTGAATTTGGTCTTGTCTGCCTTGCAGGGTGCTCCCTTTGAACCTGTGCAGGAGGCTGCCCTGGCCATTCTTACTCTCAAGGTTGTCTTTTTGGTGGCTATCACCTCTGTTAGGTGTGTGTCTGAGTTGGCGGCACTTTCCATCCAGCCCCCCTACTTTGAGAGACACCAGGACAAGCTGGTGTTTCGCTTCAAGCCAGATTTTCTGCCTAAGGTCGTGTCTGCCTTTCATCTGAATCAGGACATTGTTCTTCCTTCCTCGTGCCCTAATCCTAGTAACGCTAAGGAGAGGGTCTTGCATTCTTTGGATGTGGTTAGGTGTCTGTAGTACTATCTGGTGGCTACTTTCAGAAAAACTGATGCTCTTTTTGTGGTCCCTTCTGGTCCTAGGAAGGGTTTGGCACCTGCCAAATCTACTATCCGCAAATGGATCCGTCAGGCTGTGATTCAGGCCTATTCTGCTAAGGGGAAGAATCCTCCCTGCTGCTCATTCCACTCGTGCTATTGGTGCCTCTTGGGCTTTTCAGCACCAGGCTTCTGTTGAACAAGTTTGTAAGGCGGCTACTTGGTCTTCTGTTCATACCTTTTCAAAGTTTTACAAGGTTGATGTTAGGGCCTCAGCTGATGCTGCTTTTGGCCGCAAGGTTCTGCAGGCGGCGGTGGTCTGACCTGTCTGTTGTTACCTTTGGGGATCCCACCCTACTTTATAGAAACATAGAAGGTTGACGGCAGAAGGAGGCCACATGGTCCATCTAGTCTGCCCTTATGTGTATACTGTATGTACTCTTTATCTTAGGATAGATGTGTGCTTATCCCAGGCATGTTTAAATTCAGTGACTGTTGATTTTTCAACTACCTCTGCTGGAAGTTTGTTCCAAGCATCTACTACTCTTTCTGTAAAATAATATTTTCTAACATTGCTCCTGATCTTCCCCCCAACTAGCTTCAGCTTGTGCCCCCTTGTTCTATCATTAAGCTTCTTCTTAAAAACACTTCCCTCCTGAACCTTATTCAATCCTTTCACATATTTAAAGGTCTCAATCATGTCCCCCCTCTCCCTTCTTTCCTCCAGACTGTACAAATTAACTTCTTTAAGTCTCTCCTGATTTTAAGTTTAAGTCCTTCGACCATTTTCGTTGCCCGCCTTTGGACCCGTTCTATTTGAATAATGTATTTTTGCAGGTAAGGTCTCCAGAACTGCACACAGTATTCTAGCTGTGGCCTCACCAGGGCTCTATACAGCGGCATCACAACCTCCCTCTTAATACTGGTGATGCCTCGAGCTATGCAGCCGAGCATCCTGCTTGCATTTCCCAATGCCTGGCTACACTGTCCACTCATCTTGCAGCTATCAGTAATCAGTACCCCTAAATCTCTCTCCTCCGAGGTCCTGGCTAACACAGTACTGCCCATACGGTACTCAGAGCAGGGATTCCTTCTACCCAAGTGCATGATTTTACATTTAGAGACATTAAACTCTAGTTTCCACAGTTTTGACCATCTATCCAGTAAAGCTAAATCATTTTCCATGTTGCAGACACCTCCAGGAATATCCACCCTATTACTAACCTTTGTATCATCAGCAAACAGACAAACTTTTCCTACCAAGCCTTCTCCTATGTCACTTACAAATATATTAAAAAGAATGGGACCCAGGACAGAGCTTTGCGGCACACCACTTGTAACTCGCCTTTGTTCAGATTGCACACCATTTACAACAACACTCTGATACCGATCCCTCAGCCAACTGGAAATCCACTGAACTATCCAGGGATTGAGTCCTACCTTCAATAACTTATCTATGAGCTCCTTATGTGGTACAGTGTCAAAGGCTTTGCTAAAATCCAGATAGGCGATATCCACAGCACCACCTTCATCTAACACTTTAGTGACATTGTCAAAGAAATCAATAAGATTGGTCTGACATGATCTGCCCTCAGTAAAGCCGTGCTGTTTTGGGTCCAATAGGTCATTCATTTTTAGATGGGAAACTATCTGTTTTTTTAAGAGTGTTTCCATTAATTTGACTACTATAGATGTTAAACTAACCGGCCTGTAATTCTTCTCTACTCCCCTTTTTATGGATTGGTACGACATTGGCCATTCTCCAATCATCTGGAACCTCACCAGTTGAAAGGGAATGGTTAAGTAAATCAGTCAGAGGGGCTGCAATCACAAACCTAAGTTCCCTTAGAACTCTGGGGTGGATTCCATCTGGACCCATCGCCTTACTTACCTTTAGATGCGCCAGCTCGGATAGGACATCAGCCTCCAGAAACTCCGGAGCTGTGCCCTCCCAGCGGGATGCTGTGCTATGGCCATGCCTGCTACTATCTGAAAATACCGAACAAAAGTAGCTATTAACATGGTCAGCCACAGCCTTATCTCCGTCAATATATTTATTTTCCCTATTTCTAATTTTTGAGACTGCATTGTTTTTCTTCTTTCTGTCACCAATATATTGGAAAAAGGTTTTATCTCCCCTCTTCATAGATTTGGCCATTTCTTCCTCCTTTTGCCCTTTAGCAGTCCTTATAATCAGTTTTGCTTCCCTCTGTTTAATTTTATACGCCTCTCTGTCAGCTACACTTCCACTTACTTTATACTTCTTATAGGCAGACTTCTTATCTTTTATGATAGTGCTGACTTCCCTAGTAAACCATAATGGTTTCTTCTTCCTTTTATTCTTGCTAGTTTGTTTCACATATTGCTTAGTTGCCTTTAAGATGGCCATTTTTAATAGTGACCACTGGGCACTCACTTCTGCTACTCTGTTCCACTCACCTAATTTTCTTTCTACATACTCCGCCATTTCCTTGAAGTTTGTCTTCCTAAAGTCTAGCACTTTGGTTCTAGTGTGTGATTGCACAATGTCTGTTTTTATTCGGAAACCATAAGCATTGATGGTCACTGGAACCCAGATTTTCTTCAACCCTGACCTCGGACACCAGATCCCCATTGGTCAGAACTAAGTCCAGAATGTTATCTCCTCTAGTTGGCAATGTCACAAGTTGTTTTAGAGACACTCCATTAAGTGCCTCTAATATAGTCCTGCTCTTGCATGTCAATGCACTTGGGATATTCCAGTCCACATCAGGCATGTTGAAGTCACCTGTAATTACAATGTCCCCCTTCTCTGCCATTCCACTGATTTCATCTATTAACAGGTTATCTAGATCCTCAGATTGTCCAGGGGGCCTATATATCACACCAATTCTGACCACAGCTCCCTCCTTATGGACACTGCTATTGGATGTCCCATGTGTTATGATTCTTATCTGGAGCAGGACGTACTGTATACTAAGAATAATACAATTCTGTGATTACTCACCTGTAGAATTGATATTATGAGTATACAGTACGTCCTGCTCCACCCCACCCTTGGTTTTGCATTATCCTGGATCCCCTGTATGGTGATTGTTATCATTATTATGGTTACTAGTTTGGCTCTGTTTTAATTCTGCCGGCTTCTCGTTAACTGCTTTTCAATGCTGGGGATTTGTGGGAGGTTTGGGGTATTTGAGGGGCCGGGAGGAGCCAATTATCGCTGTCTCTGCAGTCCAGCGCCATCTGGTGGAGTAATACCCATGTGTTATGATTCTTATCTGGAGCAGGACGTACTGTATACTCATAATATCAATTCTACAGGTGAGTAATCACAGAATTGTATTTTTGGATTTTTAAGGGTTTTTAACCCTTAAAAATCCAAAAAACATGGGGTCCCCCATGTGTTTTTTTTTTTTAATTAACCCCTTATGTTCTGTCACCCAGCAGCTATAAAAGGCTTCCAGTAGGTGAGCAGAAGCCAGTGATTGCCGAGGGACACAGTGCTCCAGGATGGATGGGAGGTAAGTATTAAAAAAAAAAGAATAAAATATTTTTTTCTCTGTGTGGGGTGTTTTTTTTTATACTTAACCCCTTGTGAACTGGTAAGGGGTCAAAGAGATCCCTATACCCGTTCACAAGGCTGGGTGCTGGCAAGTCACCTGCGGCTAGCGGGTGACTTGCCATTAACCCCCCGGCACCCCCAATTACCTGCCTCCCCAAAGCCCAGGGGGGGGCAATAGAGCCCGTGGCCATGGGCAATGCGGGCTTGTAGCCTGCAGGGCCAGGGGCTACAAAAGCTGGCCCCTGCGCCCTGTTTCTACAAGCCCTGCATATCTGGTCCCGGGCTGGTTACTTCGGGTAAGGGGGACCCCATGTCATTTTTTTTTCGATTTTTAAGGGTTTTTAACCCTTAAAAATCCAAAAAAAAAATGGGCTCTGTCATTTTTTTCTCGATTTAACCCTTTGTAGTGTGGATGGTAGTTGTATTTTATTTGTAAATGTTCTAAAGTACTTGTTTCAGTTTGGGCGGTCTCCTGGGCAGGAACAGGGGGCTACCGATAGATATGTGGTACCATTCTAATCGGTAGAAATGGGGCTTCCACATGCAATATGGTTTTCTTAAATAAAATACATTTTTTATTTAAAATAAAGGAGGCAATTTTCTAAAAAAATGTTTTATTTATTTTTTTTTTACTTAATAATAATATTGTAAAAAACTGAATACAATTTACAAACAAGACATTTCATGTTAAAGCCTACATTCTGCTGCAAAAAATATATATATAATTTTCCAGAAAATTCCAGCAAAAATGGCGCAAAACATGGTGCAAAATGGGGAAACAGAGGGTGACAAAATCTCAAGTAGGCTGGCAATTAAAAGGGTTAAAAGTAGCTATGCATGTTGGGTATTGTTCTGTTCGAGGGACCATGCGCTTTCAGACTTAGCTTGTTTTTTCTTGTTTGTATATTTATATTTTAGGGAAAGGTGTTATTTTAAGCATACAGCACGTCCTGCTCCATCTATAATACTTACACATGGGTAATCCTCTGCCAGAGGGCACTGTTCACTGCAGACATGCAAAAACAGGCTCCTCCCGGCCCTTCATATACCCAGGGACCTCCCACAAATCCCCAGATTTCTCTGCAGTGCTGAACTGCGAAGACATGAAGTATCATGCTCTCGCAGGCGAGCGGGGCTTTACAGCCCGTGGGCCTGTGGGACTATTTCCACCCGTCCTCTTTATGAAGAATATGCCTCCCAGCCTGGGCTGCGTTGGTCGGGTGAAGGTAGGCAGCACCTTGTGTGCTTAACGGAGCCATGCTCCACCGCAATCCCCCACCATAGGGTAGGCGGTTAGGCCAATGGTGAGCCTCTAGTGGATGCCCCTCCCGCATTGTTGCCCGTGCCCCTCACAGAGCTAGTCCCTGGACGCAGGTCCGTTTCTCCCTCGCTTCCTCCCGTAGCTCGGGGGAAAAGAAAGGGGAGGGTATGTGTGGCAGTCCTAGTGCAATGTAACACGTTTAAGGCCTTTGATCTTTATTGTACTTGGGTGTCTCAGTGTCGCGCTTCTTGCTCCACATAAGTTTATGGTTGCGAGCCTGTTTGTCCTTTCATTAACATTAGTGTACTGCCCAGACGGCAGCATCATTTTCCAGCGAGACAGCAACTTTATGTATGTGCGTTCTATCCACTGCTGTCTTTCTCTTTTCGTTGGTTAGAGCTTCGCGCTCTTTGGGGGAGGCGGGGACTCGGCATGACGCGCTCCACGTCACAGCCTGACCAGGCCCACCCCTCGAGGTTCGCTTGGCGCCATTTTGACAATCTTCGCGCGCATGGTGCGATCCGCCTCCTCCCTTGGTCATGTAAGTGCCCTCCGGGGCGGTATTTGTTCTATGTGTTTATTCGGCGGCGCATGGCACTGACACCACCCCTCTTGTCCCATTATGTCTTTCAGACGCCAGGACTTCGGTGGCTTCTCCCGGCCTCACATATATTACAGCAGGTCCACATAACAAATTCTCCCACTTCCTAGCGGGTCTTGGGGAATCCAGGGTTGCCTATTGCGTAAATCCCTGCGGGCATACTGCTCAGATAATCACCATATGGAGGCATCTCAGAATTATGTATCCGGGGTCCCTCTGGGACATGACCAGCTGTGTGCGGTGTGTGGTCAGCCCCATGCTGATGCTGACAGAGCACGGATCTGCGGACCGTGTGCTGAACAGGCAGGTCTGCCAGTGGCTGCACCTCCCTTCAATACACCCGTCTCCCCGGACCTAAACCTCACTCCTGATGAGTCTAACTCGAGCGGGGATGACCTGCAAGCTGTGCCGCGCATGCTGCCTACGGCGGAGCAGGTGCTGTCTGGATTGGCGGAGCGTATGGGCCCTGGAAAGAAGCGGTCCCTGACGCCTCCTGGCTCTCCGGTTCCTAGCGATACCGATGACTCTGCTGATATGCAGGACCTTGATCCTTCTGAGGAAGATGAGCTATTCTCAGATTCGGGCTCCTCGGATGAGATGCCCGGGAGCTGTGATGATTCTGGGCCCGGTTCTTGGGGCCTGTGTGACACAGATGAACTTCTTATTAAGATCTTTGAGGTTTTGTCAATCTCCCCTCCTGGAGAGGCTCCCAAGCCTAAGAAGGAAAGTTTCCACACAGCGCCGCCGCGCTTGGAGTTCCTGGAACAGGATCATTTCCAGAATCTTATATCCCAAGAATGGGAATCGCCTTGTAAACTTAAAGGGGTCCCAGGGGTCTGGGACTGGAAGTACCCTTTCCCTCCTGATGTGGTTAATTTTTGGTCAGCACCTCTTGTGGTGGATGCACTGATTATAGGGGTTACTAACCCCCCCTTAATGACGGCTCCTTATTACCGTACCCTTCGGGATGCTGAGGACCGGCGCATTGACAGACTGGCTTCCCATGCCTTTTCGTGTGCAGGGACGGCTCTGCGCCCGGTCCGTGCCGCGGCCATCACTGGACTCTTGTTAGAAAAGTACTTGACCACCGACCTGAGGACCTCCCCTGGGGGGTGTTTAATGCGCTATCAGACTGTGATGTGTTTGTGAAGTTCATCCTCTCAGCGCTGGATGACACCATTAAGATGTGTGCTAGAACCTCTGCCCTTGTGGTAGCTATTCGCCACCTGGTCTGGCTGCGACAGTGGGGTGCTGACGATGCTACGAAAAAGGCTCTCACTGGCCTTCCCTTCAGAGGACGGCGACTATTTGGGGCCCGTTTGGACCTTTTTTGGAAAAAGGGTAAGGCACCCCTACGCAGAAGGCCGCTCCGGCCTCCCCGGGGCAGGGCCACCCCTCCACCTCCCTACGAACCTGAGGTGTGCTTCCAACTGTTCGGTGTGGATTTCCACCATGGGGTGGGCAGGCAACGCCCTGGGCCCTCTGGCAGGACTAAGTCCAAATCTGCCAAGACCTCCCAAGCATGAAGGGACGCCCTCGCCCTTCTGGGTGAGGGTACTGCTGCAGCAGCTGTCTCCCATCTAGGAATGTACCTTCTCCTTCTGGTGGTTCCAGGAGGTAGTTCCCCTGGACACAGGATAGCATTTGCTGGGCGATCCCTCTCAGTGGTTGTCAGGGTGCTTCTAGCCCCTGTTTTTCCCTCAGGAATTGGTGCAGGCCGTCCTGGGCCTACAGAGTTTGGGCTTACTTACAGGTTGCCCTTAACAGTATGGGGCTATGGCCTCTATATTAACCTTCCTCCTTCCCTCAACAGTATGAGGCAGTCTGGGCCACGCTGGCCTATGGTAGGCCTGGCAATTCTACTCTCACAGGTAGTCCCTTTATGACATCTCTGTCTTGGGACACAGGTGCCCTGTGCAAGGGGGGCTTCCGACCTCCTGTGGAGTTCTAGATCTTCTTAGTTCCCCCTGTGTCTGCTGGACACCAAGACCGTTACTAGGCGGTGTGGCAGGACCAACCCTGCGGCTTGAGGCATTGTTGTTGGCCTATCTTTCGCTCCCAGGCTACTCACCATGGCGCGAAGAGTGGTGATGTCTTGGACACACCTGGGGGGGGGCGTCCGCATTAGGACCTACCGGGTCGTCTTTCCTTACTCCCCAAACTCTACGTCAGGCCGAGTTGATTGGTCGGCCGGCGGTGTCCCCTGGGAGTTACTGGATGGGTGCTCAGTCACCTCAATCCCTCCTGGTCCCTTATCCGCTATCTCCATTCCTTGGATTTGGTTCAGGCTTGAGCCTTCTTCCTTGGCAACAAGTGGACTCCTGGTTACTCTGCCCCCCTTTGCTGGCATCTTACCTTCACCAGGCAGGATTGCAGCTGGTGGGCCCGTTGGTGGCGTATCAGATGATGTCCCTTATATACAGAGCCCTTGGGCTCTGCGGCACAGTAGGTTATTGATCCTACATGGGGTCTCAGCATCCCTGGGGCTTGGTCTGTGCTCATTCCCCCTTGGTAAGGCGGTTCTGCTTGAGCTGATCATATTCAAGGGCCCTGTCAGGGGGCACCCCCTTCCTTACTTGCATCCTCCTGTGAATGGTCACCTTGGGTACCAAGTCTCGCAGGTAGGCGGGGGGGGGGACTTTCTTCCAAAGCCCCCCGTGGTTCCTAGGTAGGGTTCCTTAGAGGGTCCATCTTACCTACTGGTTGTTGAAACAGTGAGCCTTCCGTTGACTCTATACGGCGGGACTTCTCCACTTTTAGGACCTGTCTATTTGGGGACTCTTGGTCAGTTGGAAGACAATGGCCTGTTTTATTATTGATCTGGAGCTTGAAGCAGGATGATCCCTCTGGAGGGTTCCTGATCTGGGCGGGGGTCCACGCTCCTGCCCCTCAGCGGTATTCGCTCCAATGAATGCCTTCAGTGGCAGGTTATGCTACCCTGGTGTCACTCTGAGAGCCAACTAGGGTGGCTCTGTGGGGTCTCGCTTATACCACAGGGGCTCCGCCCTTGTTTTTACTGTCCCAGAATATTCTGACTCTGGTCATGGGGGCATAGATTTTCTATTTTATATCCTTCTCTTCGTTCACCCTACTATGTGGGGTTCTGCGCACGGTTGTGCTGATAGTGAGACCCGTGAGATTGATGGCCCCTGGGTGGCCTTGTGAACTGTGGTTCGCAGATGCTTCTGCTGAGGTCCGCTGACCTGTACGCTCTCTCAGGAGTGCGGTTCTGCCCTTGTCAGGCCCCTTCTTTTGTCGTCTCAATCTACAGACTCTAGTCTGGGGCTTGACAGCTGATTCATTCACCCCTTGGAGACGGGCTTATCTTCTGGGTGACTTGGTATATGGGGGGCCAGGAGCAAGCTTCTTGGCTTCCTCTTCCTCCGTCAATTGTGGTCCATGGTGTACCCATATTGAGTTTTGGTCTCTTACCTGTTGGACGCTCTCGGTTCCCAGGGTTCTAGAGTCATTACAGCATAGGTTGGGGTTGGCTCCCCATCTAGGTACTCTGAAGGTTCAGGTTCTGTCCTGGCTGTCTTCCTGTAGGAGTCTGGTCCTGTCTTCCTTGTGAGGAATTCTCTTGGGGATTGCTTAGGGGCATCTCCCAAGTAGTTCTATGGTCCCTGTTGGGATCAATTTTCATTCTGTTTGCCCTGCGGATTGTTCCCTTGGGACTTATTCTGGCGGCTGTCTGAGCTGTTTTGTAGCCCAAATCGCTTCTCTGAGGGCTCTTGCTTCAATCAGACGTGTGCCTGAGTAGGTGGCTCTGATTACTTAGCCTTTGCTCGTTATATATATATATATATATATATATATATATCTATATGCACACCATGACGTGGTGGTATTCCGTCTTACGCCGGGCCTCTTTGTCCAAGTGGTGGTTTATGATCATTGTTTAAGTCCTTTTAGTCTAACTATGGACCTTATTCTTAATAATGCTGAAGTAAAGGGTCTACATTCCCTCAACAGGTGTTGCAATTTTTCCTGGTGGTTTCTTGTCCCTTAGGGGGACTGATGCCCTTGGGGTCTGCGGGCGCCTCCTTATGTATGCGCCTGATATCGCTTGCTTCCAGGGCCACTGCGCCCTTTGGATTGTTCTTACTTGGATGCCTTCCTGGTGCTGAGTAAAGGTTTCGGCTTCTTGCTAATGAAGGGGTCAGTATTCCCGCCTGTCTGACGGGAGACCAGTTCTCATTCCCCTTAGGGAGAGTTCTAAGTTTTCCACGAGGCTTCTGTTGCCTGTGGGCTGGTTGGGCCGTTACACTGGCCTATTCCTTTAAGGGGGAAGAATCTCCCTTTCTCATTTTATTCCGTTATATTGGTGTTTGGGTACCATTGGCCCTTCAGCACCAGGTTTTTTTCTGTTGAATAAGTTACTAGACTGTTGCTTGTCTCTGTTCATACTTTTTGAAGGTTTTGGTATGAGATTGACGTTAGAGCCTCTGCTCATGTCGTACCTGGTTGCAAAGTTTTGCAGGTGACAGCGCCTTTACTGTCTGCTGTGCCTTGTTTTTGGGGATCCCACCCTACTTTATGGACACTGCTATTGGATGTCCCATGTGTAAGTATTATAGATGGAGCAGGACGTGCTGTATGCTTAGAATAATACAATTCTATTAGATACTCACCTGTAGAATTGGTATTATACGCATACAGCACGTCCTGCCCCACCCCACCCTGGTTTTACATTTTTCTGGATCCCCTGTATGGTGATTGTTATCATTACCTTTGTTACCAGTTGGTGGTTGGTTTCTCCCGGCTTCTTTTCTCACTGCTTTTCAATACTGGGTATATGAAGGAGGAGGAGCCTGCCGGGAGGAGCCTGTTTTTGCATGTCTGCAGTGAACAGCGCCCTCTGGCGGAGGATTACCCATATGTAAGTATTATAGATGGAGCAGGACGTGCTGTATGCGTATAATACCAATTCTACAGGTGAGTATCTCACAGAATTGTATTTTTTATTCAGCTTTTTTATACATTTTTTAGGGAAACCCTGCGCAACCAAAGAATTCTTTGAGGGATTAATTCCAGAAAGATGAGCCCACTACAACAAGCTGGGTACGCTTAGAAAGCTTAACATGTGTACTTTCAGGGAATATATGGTTTATGGGGGATATTGGTGAGAAAACACAAGTAAAATTACCGTTACAGACATGCTTTACTTTGGGGTGTTTGGCAACTCTTCCCTTGACAGTAGCTATGCATGTTCGGTATCGTTCTGTTCGGGGGATGTTGCTTTTTCAGATTAAACTTGTTTTTTCTTGTTTGTATACCGTTTTTTTAAGGAAAATGTGGCTTTGATTCTGCTTTTTTATCCTTTTTTTAGGGAAACTCTTTGCAACCAAAGATTACATTGAGGGATTACTTCCAGAAAACTGTGGCCACATCAACAAGTCTAGTATACCTAGAAAGCTTGAGGTGTGTACTTCCAGAGAATATATAGTTTGTTGGAGGTATTTCAAATGTAACGGGTTGTTTTTCTGGAAAAACTGCAAGGTGCGCATAGCATAGTTGTATTTTATCTGAAAATCCCCTAAAGCGCTGTTTCAGTTTGGGGGAGTCTCCTGGGCAGGAAAGGGTGTCTACCTATACACATGTGGTACCGCTGTAACCGGGAGAAATTGGCATTTCACACGCAATAAGATTTGTTTGACAAACTTACTTTTTTTATTACAAAAAAACACTACAAATAGTAAAAAATAGATTTTTTTTTTTTTTTTTTACATATATTTACATATTTCACCCAAAAATATTGAGAATACACCTAAAAAATGACAAACAAGACATTTCATGTTAAAGCCCAGACTATGCTGAAAAAAACAATATATCATCTGGGAAATCCCTTCAAAAATCACATTTGGATATGGGGAGCGCAAAATAGTGCAAAATGGTCTGGCAATAAAGAGTGACAAAAACTCCAGTTAGGCTGGCAGCGAAAGGGTTAAACATGTCTGGGATAAGCCTCCATCTATCCTAAGATAAAGAGAACATACAGTATACACATAAGGGCAGACTAGATGGACTGTATGGTCTCCTTGAGAGGCAGCTTACCCTATCCGCCTGGTGATGCACATGACGGAGAGACAAATGCCACCATGTGCAGCTGAGCCCCCCCCCCCCCCCCTCCAATGTCTCCACACACACACAAAAATAAAAATGGTAGCTGCTCAAAAAAAGGGTCAATTTAGCACCAGGTGAGAAAATGCACTACTTTTTTTTAGGAGAGATAACTACCATTCATTTTCATATTCTCCCTTGGGGGTGGTTCAGCACCAGGTGAAAATTTACGTTTTGGTTGCTGAATCACTCCTAAGGTAGACAATGAAAGTGGCAGTTTTTCCCTACATCCAGTCCAGGTCGTCCCAATATCCTTACAGATGGGTAGCTGTGCCCTAAAGGGGGCGTGGACTGCAAGATCAAAGATGTAGCTCTTCCCGGCCCCCTATAAGGGCGGCTATCCCTCTATCATTCCCCAGTTGTTCATCTTACAGTCTTGGCTGCAGAAGATCGTTGGCACTCTCTCTCAGACGATGGCAGCAGAGCGGGGCCACCTAGCCTGTCACCGCTGCGGGCTCTATTTCCATGGATCCCTCCTGACCCACTCCTGCCTCTCAGGCTGGCTGCTATAGGATTCGTGTCGGTAGGGTGAACGCCGTGGTCTGTTGGCGTTCGTCAGAGCTTAGGCTCTGGGCCGCAGACCCTATACTAAAGGGTGGCCTGCCACAGGCTAATGGTGAGCATGAGGGGGAACCACTTGATGCATATATATGTTGTTGTATCCCTCCCTGCCCACAAGCTTTATTAGTGCTTTTTGTTGTGTTATGACTTGGATTCATTGTGTTATTCTAAGCATACAGTACGTCCTGCTCCATATATAATACTTACACGTGGGTAATCCTCCGCCAGAGGGCGCTGTTCACTGCAGACATGCAAAAACAGGCTCCTCCCGGCCCTTCATATACCCAGGGACCTCCCACAAATCCCCAGATTTCTCTGCAGTGCTGACTGCGAAGACATGAAGTATCACTCTCTCGCAGGTGAGCGGGGCTTTTACAGCCTGCGGCCCTGCAGGGCTATTACCACCCGTCCTCTTGAATAAAGATGTGCCTCCCAGCCTGGGCTGCGCTGGTCGGGTGAAGGTAGGCAGCACCATGTGTGCTCACGGAGCTATGCTCCACCGCAGTCCCCCACCATAGGGTAGGCGGTTTAGGCCGATGGTGAGCCTCCAATAGATGCCCCTCCCGCATTATTGCCCCGTGCCCCTCGTAGCGATGAACCCTGGGTGAAGGGTCGCCTTCTCCCTCGTCCCCCCGTAGCTCGGGGGAAAAGTAAGGGGGGGGTTTGCGTGTGGCGGGCTCAGCGTAATGTGGCGAGCGGGGCTTTACAGCCCGTGGCCCTGTGGGACTATTTCCACCCGTCCTCCTTGTGAAGTAATGCCTCCCAGCCTGGGCCGCGTTGGTCGGGTGAAGGTAGGCAGCACCATGTGTGCTTACGGAGCTATGCTCCACCGCAATCCCCCACCATAGGGTAGGTGGTCAAGGCTAATGGTGAGCCTTCAGAGGATGCCCCTCCCGCATCAGCGCCCCACGCCCCGTGTAGCGGTGAACCCCATGTATCGGGTCACCTTCCTCCCTAGTTCCCCCCTTTATTGGGGGGAAAAAGAGGGGGGGTTGTGTGTACGATGGCCTAATCTTACCCTATTACACTTGTAAGCCTTCTAGCCCTTAACGGTTAACGGGTGTCAGAGCCGCACCTTGCATTGGTTGTAATGTTAGCCGCAGCGCCTTTACTGTATTTTACTTTGCGCGTACGGCGGCTATGTTCGCGGACGCTACGGTGTTTATTCCTGTATTCTATTCTGTTCTGTCATATTTTAGTCTCTGAGGTAATTCACTCGGTCTGGTTTCAGGCGTTTCTAACTGCTGTTTCTGATTGGCTACGCGCCTTCGAGCTTCGCGCTCTCCAGGGGGGGGGGGGC
This sequence comes from Gastrophryne carolinensis, assembly GCA_027917425.1. NCBI lineage: Eukaryota > Metazoa > Chordata > Amphibia > Anura > Microhylidae > Gastrophryne > Gastrophryne carolinensis. The sequence continues at coordinate 163,020,010 of CM051241.1, forward strand.
GTGGTCTGGCTTGGCACGTTCCGCGTCACCTTCAGCTCTGGCCCGCCCTTCGAGGTTCGCTTGCCGCTATTTTTACTCACGCGCGCATGGTGAAGACTGTCCTCCCCTCGCTGTCTGTAAGTGCCCTCATGGGCGACCCTTTCTTTAGCTTTTGCTCCTTCTCGCTTGGCTCTGACATCCTTGTTCCCCTTGTGTCTTTCAGACCGTGTTCTTCGGTGGCTTCTCCCGGGCCGGTGTAGCGCCCGGTCCTGACCATTATAAAATTACTCCCACTTCCCCGCGGGTCATTGGGGCATCCAGGGTTGCTTTATAGCGTCAATACCTACTGGCTTATTGTGCTCAATAATCACCATATGGAGGCATCTCAGGATATTGTGAATGGGGTTCCTTCGGGACAAGCCCGTCTGTGTGTAGCTTGTGGGGTCTTGCCTAGCAGCGGTGACAATGCACGGGTCTGCGTTCCTTGTGCACAGCAGGCGCTAGCCGGTCTTCCCACCTCTTCTGAGGCTGGGCCTGCGCCTCGCCTCACTTCACCTACTCCCCCAAGTCTGAGTCTAACCCCCAATACCAGTGGGGAGTCTCATCCTGATTTTGCCACTAGACTGGCTAGTGTTGAAAACTTGAGCGCTAGATCTTCTGCTCTGGTGGTAGCCATACGCGGGGCGGTCTGGTTGCGCCACTGGGCCGCTGATAACGCCACCAAGAAGGCCCTTACGGGGCTTCCATTTAAGGGACTGCGCCTGTTTGGAGAAAGGTTAGACATCTTCGCCAAGGGTGGCAGGTTGCCCCAGTGCAGGCGTCAGACTCGCCCCTTTCGTGGCCCGAGCTCCCAGTCGACCCCCTACCATGGGGCTAAGCAAGGCAGAGGAGTGTCCTTTGCTGGGTCTCGCGCAGATTCCTGGAACAAGAACAGAGGACGCCGTCTCGGTTCCTCCTGGGGGCCCAAGCCCAAAGCCCCTCCCAAGACCCCCCAGGCATGAAGGGGCGCCCTCGCCCGTCAGGGTGGGGGGACATCTACAGCACTTCGAGCATGTTTGGAGACGCCACGTCTCAGACCGGTGGATTCAGGAGGTAGTGTCCTCCGGTTACAAGATAGAATTTGCTGTACGGCCCCCTACCAGGTTCGTTGGGTCCCGGATCCCACAGGACCCTGCCTCAGCTCGGGTCTTGATGCTGGCTGTGCAGGACCTTCTGGATCTAGTGGTCATTTGCAAGGTCCCCTTAAGAGACAGGGGCATGGGGTTCTATTCCAACCTTTTCACAGTGCCCAAAAAGGACGGGTCAGTCAGGCCCATTCTGGATTTAAAAATCCTCAACAAATTTGTCAGAAACAAACATTTTCGTATGGAAACCTTGCGCTCGGCCATCGCCTCGCTGCGCCCAGGGGACTTTATGACGTCCATGGACATCAAGGATGCTTACCTTCACGTTCCGGTGTTTCCAGGACACCAAAGGTTTCTCAGATTTTCGCTGCTGGATCAGCATTACCAATTCGGGGCCTTGCCATTCGGCCTCACGTCGGCTCCCAGGGTATTCACCAAGGTGCTGGCAGGGGTGATGTCCCTGTTAAGGCTAAGGGGCATACTTGTGTTGCCCTACCTGGACGATATACTCATCACCTCCCGGTCTCTGCGGCAGGCAGAGCTGGACACTCGGTTGGTAGTGTCCACCCTGGAGTCCTTCGGCTGGGGGATCAATTTCCCCAAGTCCTCTCCGTCCCCCTCCTCGGTGACCCCGTTCCTGGGGATGATTTTGGATACAGTTCAGTCAAGGATATTCCTTCCTCCACAGAAGGTGGAAGCTCTGACAACGCAGGCGCGGTCCCTGCTTTCGAGCCCTCATCCCTCCATCCGGCAGGGAATGCAGTTGGTGGGCTCGATGGTGGAACAAGAACCCAGCGTCCTTGGACGAGGTCTGGGTGCTCCCCCCCTCGGTCAGACAATCCCTTGCGTGGTGGCTGGACCACAGGAATTTGACAAGGGGCAGATCCTTCCTGGCCCCCTCCTGGGAGACGGTCACAACGGATGCCAGTCTGTCGGGTTGGGGGGGATTCTGGAAGTCCCTGCGTTTCCAGGGGAGGTGGGGCCCTCAGGAGGCCCATCTGCCCATCAATGTCTTGGAACTCAGGGCAGTCAGGTTGGTGCTGGAACGACTGACCCATCACCTGAAGGGTCTGGCAGCTCAGGTACGCTCGGACAACAGAACGGCGGTTGCCTACATCAACCATCAGGGAGGTACCCGGAGCAAGGGGGCCCTCCAGGAAGTATCTCTGATTCTAACATGGACGGAGGCCAATGTCCAATGCATCTCGGCTGTCTACATTCCAGGGGCAGAGAACCTGCTGGCAGATGCTCTGAGCAGGGGGTCGTCCCGTCAGGGGGAGTGGTCCCTCTGCAGCAGGGTATTCCAGTCCCTGTGTCACCATTGGGGTGTGCCGGATGTGGATCTGTTTGCGTCTCGTCACAATCACAAGCTCCCGAGCTTTGTATCCCTGTCTCAGGATCCTCTGGCTCTGGCCATGGATGCCCTGTCCATGTCTTGGAGGGAGTTTCGACTCCTGTACGTGTTTCCACCATTTCCCCTTCTGGGCAGAGTTCTGCGAAAGATTGCTTTGGAAGGGGTACCCGCGATTCTGGTGGCCCCAAGGTGGCCAAGAAGAGTGTGGTTCGCGGACGTAGTTCAAATGGCAGTAGATCAGTACGATCTGCCAAGGTTGCCAGATCTTCTAACTCAGGGCTCTCTACGCCATCCCAATTTACTAACTCTGGCTTTGACGGCTTGGCTATTGAAACCTCCATCCTGATGGAGAAGGGTTTGTCTGCATCTGTAGTGGCTACTATGGTGCAAGCCAGGAAAAAGACTTCTTCTCCTATCTATTATATGGCGTTCTTACATTGACTGGTGTGAGTCCAGGTCTCTTCCCTGCCGGGAATTCTTAGTTATCTATTCAGCTTCCCTACTATGAGAGACACCAGGATAAGGTGGTGTTCCACTTCAAACCAGACTTTCTGCCTAAAGTGGTGTCTGCATTTCATTTGAATCAGGATATTGTCCTTCCTTCTTTGTGCCCTAATCCTAGTAACCCCAAGGAGAGGGTTTTGCATTCCTTGGATGTGGTTAGGTGCGTTAAGTATTACCTAGTTATCACTAAGGCTTTCAGAAAGACTGATGCTCTCTTCATTGTGCCTCATGGGCCTAGGAAGGGTTTGGCTCCCGCCAAATCTACCATCAGTAAATGGATTCTTCAGGCTGTGGTTCAGGCCTATTCTACTAAGGGGAAGACTCCCCCTTTCTGTCTTACAGCTCATTCTACTAGGGCTGTTGGGGCTTCTTGGGCTTTCCAGCACCAGGCCTCTGTTGAACAAGTTTGCAAGGCCGCTACTTGGTCTTCTGTTCATACCTTTACAAAGTTTTACAAGGTTGATGTTAGGGCCTCAGCTGATGCTGTGTTTGGCGCAAGGTTTTGCAGGCGGCAGTAGTTTAAACTGCTTGCTGTTGCCTTTTCTGTTGGGGATCCCCACCCTACCTTACAGACACTGCTATTGGCTGTCCCATGTGTAAGGATTATAAGATGGAGCAGGACGTGCTGTATGCTTAGAATAATACAATTCTGTGAAATACTCACCTGTAGAATTGGTATTATACGCATACAGCACGTCCTGCTCCAACCCACCCTGGTTTTCACTTTGTTCTGGATCCCCTGTATGGTGATTGTTATCATTGTTATCATTGTTATTATTGCCAGTTTCTGGGTGGTTGGTTTCTCCCGGCTTCTCCTTCTCACTGCTTTTCAATGCTGGGGATTTGTGGGAGGTCCCTCGGTTTGTGTAGGGCCGGGAGGAGCCTGTTTTTGCATGTCCCCTCGGGTGGAGGATTACCCATGTGTAAGGATTATAAGATGGAGCAGGACGTGCTGTATGCGTACAATACCAATTCTACAGGTGAGTATTTCACAGAATTGTATTTTTGTCTTTGAACAAGTGGCTTGGTTCAATGGTTGGTGTGCTGGTTTATGAAGCAAGGTATTGTGAGTTCATATCCCAGTCCTTACAATTATGGGTGTCAGAGCCGCGCTCCTTGATCCACATAACCCTTGTCAGGTTGCGCGTGTGTGTGTCTTTCCTTTATTGAAGTGTGCAGCCCGGGCGGCAGCGTCATTCACTAGTTTTGGCGTTTCCCTTAGCTACACTCTAACTGTGTGTCTTATCCACTGCTTGTCATTTACGTTACGCTGGTTGGAGCTTCGCGCACTTTGGGGGAGGTGGGGACTTGGCATGACACGCCCCGCGTCACGGCCAGATCGGGCCCACCCCTCGAGGTTCGCTTGCAGGACCTTGATCCTTCTGATGAGGGTGAACTGTTCTCAGGTTCCAGTTCCTCAGATGAGATGTCTTGGAGCCGTTCTGGCCCAGGTTCTTGGGGCCTGTGTGACACTGATGAGTTACTTATAAAGATCTTTGAAGCACTGTCCATCTCTCCTCCGGGAGAGTCTCCCAAGCCCAAGAGGGAGAGTTTCCACACGGCGACGCTGCGCCTGGAATTTCTGGAACAGGATAATTTCCAGACTCTTATATCTAAGGAATGGGAATCACCTTGTAAACTTACAGGGGTTCCGGGGGTCTGGGACTGGAAGTACCCTTTTCCCCCTGATTTGGTTGATCAATGGTCAGTACCTCCCGAGGTGGATGCACCTATTATTGGGGTTGCTAACCCTCCCTTCATGGCAGCTTCCACTCATCGTACCCTTCGGGATGCTGAGGACCGGCGCATTGACAGATTGGCTTCCCACGCCTTTTCGTGTGCAGGGACGGCTCTGCGCCCGGTCTGCGCTGCGGCCGTCACCGCAGTAGCCGCCAGGACCCTTCTTAGGAAGATACTTGACCAACAGCCGGAGGATCTCCCTTGGGAAGTCTTTAATGCACTGTCTGATTGTGATGTTTTTGTGAGGTTTATTCTCTCAGCGATGGATGACACCATTAAAATGTGTACTAGAACCTCGGTTCTTGTGGTGGCTATTCGCCGCCTGCTTTGGCTGCGACAGTGGGGGGCTGACAATGATACAAAAAAGGCTCTTACTGGTCTTCCTTTTAGAGAACGACGCTTATTCGGGGCCCGGTTGGACCTTTTTGGAAGAAAGGGTAAGGCACCCTCGCGCAGAAGGCCGTCCCGGCCGCCTAGGGGCAGGGATACCCCTCCCCCTCCCTACGTTAGTGTCAAGCGAGAACCAGAAGTGTGCTTCCAACTTTTTGGAGTGGAGGCCCGCCCCAGGGGGGGCAGGCAACGCCCTGGGACCTCCGGCAGGGCAAAGTCCAAATCTGCCAAAACCATGCAAGCATGAAGGGACGCCCTCGCCCTGTTGGGCAAGGGGGCTGCCGCAGAACTTGGCTTTTATCGCAGGGCGCCATGCTCCGTTAAGGCTGTTATGGGAGATAGTCCCCCTGGATGCAGAATGGAGTTTGCTGGTCGGTCCCTTTCTGAGCTTGTCAGGGCTCTTCTAGTCCCTGCTTTCCCTTCGGGGGTTGAGGCAGGCCGAGCCAGGCGTGCAGGATCCGGGCTCTCTTACAGGTTGGCCCTTGACTTGTGATTGTATCCACATACCTTTTCCCTCTGGGATGAAGCAGTCTGACCCGGGCGGGCATTCTGGACCTAGCATTTACCTTTCACAGGCAGCTCCTACATGGTATTTACCTGTTGGGCCACAGGAGCTCTTGTCCAAGTGGACTTCTTGATGCCTGTGAGGTTCTATATTCCTTCTTAGTCCCCTGTTCCCTCAGGACACCTAGGCTATTCCAGACGGTATTGCAGGACCAACTCGGCGGAATGGGTCTTGTTTTGGGCCCCTCTCCTGTTCCCAGACGGCTCACCAAGGCGAGTATGGGAGTGTGGTCTTGGACGTGCCCATGTGACGTCCGCGCTAGGTCCCACTTGATTGTCATTCTTTTCCAATTTTGCGTCAGGCCGTGTTGGCTATTGACTTGGGGCTCCTTGGGAGTCCTTTGGATGGGTGCTCAGGCACACCTCTTACTTAGTGTACCCCGGTTCGGTATCTCCCTACGGGGTGGCTTTTAGATGGGTTCACGTTAAACCTTCCCTTCGGCTATGTGTGGCCTTAGTATGGTAGGGGCCTTGCCCTCCGGTTGGTCACGCTACCTTCACCTTGCAGCTGGTGGGCCTGTTGGTGGGGGTCCAGATGCTGTCATTTATTCTCAGAGGCCTTTGGGGTCTGGGACACCTTAGATTACTTATCCTGATCGGGGTTCCAACACCCCTGGAACTAGCTCCCCCTTGTTACGGGGGTTCCTTTTTGGAGTTGGTAAATTCAAGGGAGGTGTCAGAGACCATCCCTTCCTTTTTTGCCTTTCCCTGTAAATGGTCACCACGGGGACCAAGTCTGGCAGGTTTTCTATGGGGTTTTCTATTTCTTATGAAATCCCCCGTGGCTCCTAAGGGGGTCCCCTTTTTGGGGTTCCGTTTTCATACTGTTTTTCGGTTATCACATTGAGCCTTGGCGGGCTCTCAATTGCTGGACTACTCCTCTTCAGGACTTGTCTCTTGGGGACACTCGGTCAGTCTGACCGTGGCCTGTCCTTTTTTATCTGTGCAGGTCTCGGAACAGGTTGACCCTTCAGGAAGGGTCTGGTTCTGATCTAAGCGGGGGTTTACATTCCTTACACTTCATTGGTATTGGCTTGTTGGCTGTCCTACTGTGCTAGGAGGGTCTATTCTAGTGTCTCACTGAGCCCCTACTGGTGTGGCCCTGTGGGGCCCCGTTCCTGTTAATGTCCCAAACCTCGCTAGCCTGGTCATGGAGGCCTAGTATTGCTTGCTGTCAAGACATTATACTCTATAGGTCTTAACCCTTTTTTTCACCCTGCTAGGTGGGGTTTTGCACAAAGTTTGCTGTAGCAAGAGTGAACCGTTACGCTGGGGGCCCTGGGTGGCCCAGTGGGGCGTGGTTCGCTGATTCTGCTGAAGACAGTCGTACTGTATGCACTCACTCGAGGGCTGTTCTGCCTATTCAGGCTCCTTACTATGTCGCCCCTATCTACAGGCCTTTTTAGGCGATTGGATGGTTTGCTCTTCATCCCATTGGAGATGCTTGACTCGGGGTGTCTTTTTTCTATTGGAGGACTAGGCCTAGCTCCCTCCTCTTCTTCTTCTTCTCCCTTCTCTGCCTGCTAGATTGGGAGATGTCGTTCTAGTTTGCCTTGCTGGGACTGGCTCTCTCTCCTGCGGGATGTTGCCTGATCCCTGGGTCCTAGAGTTATGACAGCACAGTTTGAGTTGGCTCCCCAACTCAGTCCTCTGAGGCTTGTCAGGCCTTGCCCTGTTCGCCTACTGTAGAAGTCTAGTTCAATCTTCTGTATGGAGCATTCCTCATGGGTTGCTCAGGTGCATTCCCCAGGGACTTTCTAAGCTCCCTTTTGGGGGGGTTACTTATCCTGATGCCCTGCTAAGGGTTCCTTGGGTCTTATTCAGGTTCTTGTCTGAACTGTTCCTTCCCTCACATCCTCCTTCTGGGGCAGTTGCTTCAGTCAGAAGCGTGCCATAGGGGATGGCTCTGTTAGTGGTCCTAGTCATTATCTATCTATATATATATGTTTATATATCTGTACACCATTAGGTGAGGGTGTTTCGCCTTACACCGAGTTTGGATCCAGGGGGAGTTTTTTTTTTATTCTTCTCTATTCCAGACCCTCCGGCCTCTGGACTAGTGTCTTGCTTACTCTGAGCTTAAGGGATCTGTATCCCTCTACAGGCATTGGAGATTCCTGGACTGTTCCCTGTCCCTGGTTGGGATTATGCCCCTTGGTGCTTATAGGCGTCTCCATCTTTATGTAACAGGATTTGATTGCTTCCATGGGTGTAGGAGCCCATTGGATTGGTCTTGCTCAGTTGGTTTGTCCTTCTGAGCCTAAAATAAACGTTTCTGCTCTTGCTGAGCCTTGTTAGCGTTGTTTTTCAGTATTCCCACCGGTCTCACCTGAGACCAGGTTTCATATTCCCCGACGGGGAGGGTTCTAAGGTTGCCATGGCTACCCTTTCTTTGCAGTAGCATGGTTAGGCATTAATCCGGCCTACTCGTTTAGGGGAGATTCTTTCTTCTCTCTTGGTTTTGTTCTCTTTCTACTTGTGCTTGGCTCGGGCCTTTCAGCACTCGGTTCGGTTGAGCAAGCTGACTAGTTCGCTGCTTGTATTTCACTCAGCCTTGTAAGGTTTCATAAGTTTGAGTTAGAACATTTGCTCACGTTGCTCCTGGTAGCAAGGTTGCGGGTGACTGCGCTATTACTGTTGGCTGTGCCTTTTCTCATGGGGATCCCACCCTACTTTATGGACACTGCTATTGGATGTCCCACATGTTATTACTACATCTGGAGCAGGACATGCTGTATGCTTAGAATAATACAATTCTGTGAATTACTCACCTGTAGAATTGGTATTATACGCATACAGCACTTCCTGCTCCACCCCACCCTGGTTTCACGTTTTTCTGGATCCCCTGTATGGTGGTTATTATCTTGATATTATTGCCAGTCTCTGGGTGGTTGGTTTTTTCCTGGCTTCTCCTTCTCACTGCTTTTCAATGCTGGGGATTTGTGGCAGGTCCCTCGGTATATGTAGGGCCGGGAGGAGCTTGTTTTCTACATGTCTGCAGTGCACGGCGGCGGAGGATTACCCACATGTTATTACTACATCTGGAGCAGGACGTGCTGTATGCGTATAATACCAATTCTACAGGTGAGTAATTCACAGAATTGTATTTTTCCCTTTAGGAGTTGGTGCAGGCCGTACTCGGTTGATGGCCCCTGGGTGGCCTAGTGGACTGTGGTCCGCAGATGTTTCTGCTGAGGACAGTGGACCTGTACGCTCTCTCAGGAGTGCGGTTCTGCCCTTTTCAGGCTCCTTCTTATGTCACCCCAATCTACAGGCTCTAGTCTGATGGCTTGACTGTTGATTCATTCACCCTTTTGGAGACGGGTTTATCTTCTGGGTGACTTTGTCTATGGGGGGCTAGGAGCAAGCTTCTTCTTCTTCCTCCGTCTATTATAGGGTATGGCGTACCCATATTGATTGGCGTGAGTCTTGGTCTCTCCCCTGTTGGATGTTCTGTTCCCAGGGTTCTAGAGTTATTACAGCTTGGGTTCAGGTTCTGCCATGTCCGCCTTCCCGTAGAAGTCTTGTTCAGTCTTCCTTGTTAAGCGTTCTTTTGGGGATTGCTCAGGTGCATCTCCCAAGTAGTTCTATGGTCCCTGTTGGGATTAATTTTTATTCTGTTTGCCTTGCGGGTTGTTCCCTTGGGACCTATTCCGGATGCTGTCTAAACTGTTCTTACTTCAAGTTGCCCTTACGGGGGTTGTTGCTTCAGTCAGACGTGTGCCTGAGAAGGTGGCTCTGTTTAGTTAGCCCTCGTTCATTATATATACACCATGATGTGGTGGTATTCCGCCTTATGCCGGACCTTATGCCCAAGGTGGTGTCTTATGCTCATTTATTCAAGTCCTTTTGTCTGCCTCTGGGCCTTATTCTTAGTAATGCTGAAGTAAGGGGGTCTACATTCCCTCAACAGGTGTTGAAGTTTTCCTGGTTTGTTTCTTGTCCCTTAGGGGGACTGATGCCCCTTGGGGTTTGCGGGCGCCTCCATACGTATGCGCCTGATCTCATCTGCTTCCAGGGGTTATGCGCCCTTTGGACTGTTCTTCCTTGGACGGATTGTCCTTTCTGGTCCCAGGTAAGGGTGTTGGTTTCTTGCTGATCCTTGTTAGTGTAGTGGTCAGTATCCCCGCCTGTCGTGCGGGAGACCAGGTTTCAATTTCTCTGATGGGGGGAGCTCTGAGTTTTTACCGAGGCTACTGTTGCATTTGGACTGGTCAGGATGTTACTCTGGCCTATTCCTTTAAGGGGAAGAATCTTCTTCTCTTTTTATTCTGTTTCTACTTGTGCTTGGGTACCTTGGGCCTTTCAGCACCAGTTTTCTGTTAATCAGGTTTTTGCTAGACCGCTGCCTGTTTTCTGTTCATACCTTTCAATGGTTTTTTATGAGGTTGACGTTAGAGCCTTTGCTCATGTCGCTCTTGGTAGCAAGGTTTGCAGGTGACAGCGCATTTACTGTCTGCTGTGCCTTTTTGATGGGGATCCCACCCTGCTTTATGGACACTGCTATTGGATGTGCCACGTGTAAGTATTATATATGGAGCAGGACGTACTGTATGCTTAGAATAATACAATTCTGTGAAATACTCACCTGTAGAATTGGTACGTCCTGCTCCACCCCACCCTATGCTATGCTATTGTTACCAGTTTGGTGGTTGGTTTCTCCCGGCTTCTTTTCTCACTGCTTTTCAATGCTGGGGATTTGTGGGAAAACCCTGGGTATATGAAGGGCCGGGAGGAGCCTGTTTCTTCACCCAGGGTTCATCGCTACGAGGGGCACGGGGCAATAATGCGGGAGGGGCATCTATTGGAGGCTCACCATCGGCCTAAACCGCCTACCCTATGGTGGGGGACTGCGGTGGAGCATAGCTCTGTGAGCACACATGGTGCTGCCTACCTTCACCCGACTAGCGCAGCCCAGGCTGGGAGGCACATCTTTATTCAAGAGGACGGGTGGTAATAGCCCTGCAGGGCCGCAGGCTGTAAAAGCCCCGCTCACCTGCGAGAGAGTGATACTTCATGTCTTCGCAGTCAGCACTGCAGAGAAATCTGGGGATTTGTGGGAGGTCCCTGGGTATATGAAGGGCCGGGAGGAGCCTGTTTTTGCATGTCTGCAGTGAACAGCGCCCTCTGGCGGAGGATTACCCACGTGTAAGCATTATATATGGAGCAGGACGTACTGTATGCGTATAATACCAATTCTACAGGTGAGTATTTCACAGAATTGTATTTTTTTTTCTGACTTGGGTCCTCGCTGGCTTAGCGAGGAGCGCTATGTTCACCTCCCTCACTCCCTCGTCGGCGTCTGCATGCGGTTCCGCCGCGGGCCTGCCGCATCGCCGCTCGTCCTCCCGTCCCCTTTTTATTAAGAGGGATCGCTTTTATAGGTTTGGGCCTTTAGAGTCTTGTAACCTTTTGACTTTGACTATTTTAAAATCCCCATAATGGAGGCATCAGGGGATAGTAAGCTGGGGGCCCTATTTGGGCAGGACAAGCTCTGCCCCTTGTGCTGTAGGAATCCTCAGGGTGGATTCAGCACTGTTTGTACCTCTTGCGCCAGAGGCATTATTTTGGACCATGAATAGGCGGGCCCCTAGCCCTGCGCTGCCATCAGCCTCTCCGGACCCTCCGTTGCTGCACTCAGCCCCCAGCGAAGGGGGAGCCAGCAAGGGGTCTCATGCTGACCTTGCGCATAGGTTGGCCAATCTCAAGAGACAGATCTTGTTGTCGGACCCTATAAAGGCCTCGAGTAAGAAGCGGCATCTCGAGCCCGTTTTTTCGGATGAGGATGATCTTTTTGACGGTCTGGGCTTTGTGGAAGAGGGTGAGTTGCCAGATGACTCATGCTCCACGGTGGATTATTCTGCTGGTGATGACAGCATGACTGGCTCTTCCTCGGACGAGGACGCGTGGCTCTCGGATGATACGGAGAAACTGCTTTCCTCTGTGTTTGAGACACTACACATTGTCCCTCCCAGAGCGACTAAGAGGAAGCAGGGAGACTTCTTTAAGCCACAGAGGCAAAGGCGGGTCTTCCCGGAGCAGGCCCACTTTTCTAATATGATACTTAAGGAATGGGAAAGGCCTAACAAGTTACCGTCGGTCCCTAGGGGACTGGATAGGCGGTATCCCTTCCCTGATGAGCTGGTTCGGCTATGGTCTCATCCCCCCGAGGTGGATCCTCCTGTGTCGGGGTTGTCCAATACTACTGTTATGCCGTCACCTGACACTGCTTCCTTACGTGACCCTGCTGACAAGCGCATAGATCAGCTGGTCTGCCATGCGTTCACCTTTGCTGGTGCCCTTTTTCGCCCTCTGTGCGCCTCGGCGATTGTCTCACTAGCCATCAGGAAGAAGGTGAGACAACTTGTGGATAGAGCTAAGGCTCGCAGGCGGGCTGAGGAGTATAAGGAACTCAGGGCCTGCTTGGATTTGTTGTTGCTGCCATGGACGATGTGGTCCGGCTTGGTGCCAGGATTTCGGCCCTGCTTGTTGCTCTCCGCCACTCGCTCTGGCTGCGGCAATGGTCGGCTGATGCGGCTGCCAAGAAGTCCCTCACGAGTATCCCTTTTGTGGGGAACAGTCTGTTCGGCGAGCGCCTGGACCTTTTTGTCAAGGATGGTAGACTCCTTCAGAGAACGAAAACCTGCTCGGTCCTTTCGTAACCCCTCTTCCTATCGTTCCTTTCGTGGAGGAATAGGTTCTTCATTTCCAGGTGGCCGCAGAGATACCTGGGGCAGAGGTAGGTCCCGCGGCCGACCCAACCCCTCCTGGGGAGCTAAATCCAAGCCCCCTACCAAGCCCTCTCAGGCATGAGGGGGCGCCCTCATCCATCCGGGTGGGGGGCGGCTTCTTCTGTTTGCTCAGATCTGGAGGCGGCACGTCTCAGATCGGTGGGTTCAGGAGGTAGTTTGCTCCGGTTACAAGATAGAGCTGGCAGCCAGGCCGCCCACAAAATTCCTCCGTTCAAGGATATCCCGAAACCCGCTAAAGTCCCAAGCCTTGAGAACGGCTGTGCAACACCTCCTGCGGATAGGTGTGATTTGCCCTGTACCTCGGCAGGAACAGGGTCAGGGATTTTCCTCCAACCTGTTCACGATTCCCAAGAAGGTCGGAATGCTGAAACCAATCCTGGACCTGAAGGATTTCAACAGGTTTGTAAAAGTCAGACACTTCCGCATGGAAACATTACGGTTGGTGGTGAGATCTCTTCGGCACCGCGACTTCATGACCACGGTGGACATCAGGGATGCTTATCTGCACATCTCGATTTTCCAGGGACATCAGAAGTTCCTGAGGTTTGCTCTGGAGGATCAGCACTACCAATTTGTAGCACTTCCATTCGGGATATCCTCAGCCCCCCCGTGTGTTCACCAAGGTGCTGGTGGGCATCATGGCTATCCTGAGGAGCCAGGGCATTTGTGTGTTACCCTATCTGGACGATTTGGTGATTGCGGCCCAGTCCCTTCAGCAGGCCGAGAGCGATACTCAGACGGTGTTGTCAACCCTGGAGGCATTCGGCTTGGTAATCATTATTCCAAGTACTTTGTCACTCCCGCAACAATGAGATCCTTCCCGGGAATGACGATAGACATTGCTCAGGTCAAGGTTTTTTCTGCCTCAACAGAAGGTTTTGGGTCTCCAGACGCAAGTGCAGGCCTTGCTGTCTTGTCAGCAGCCGTCAGTACGTCTGGGGATGAGATTGGTGGGCCTAATGGTGTCATGCTTCGAGGCAGTGCCCTTTGCCCAATTTCACATGAGACCTCTGCAATTGAACCTGCTGACCGGCTGGAATCGGACGCAGGAATCTCTTTAACAAGCCTTTCGCTGTCCCCCCTGGTCAGGCAGTCCCTCTTGTGGTGGTTGGACTCCCGGAACCTACTGGTGGGCAAGTCCTTTCGGAGATAGTTACCTCGGATGCCAGTCTGACAGGCTGGGGAGGCGTTTTGCAGACCCAGAAGATCCAGGGTCAGTGGGGTCCGCAGGAGAATCGCTTACCCATAAATCTCTTGTAGCTGAGATCGATCCGATTGGTGCTTCTACATTTGACTCCCCATTTAAGGGGTCGTGCGATCCAGGTTCGCTCGGACAATCAGACGGCTTTCGCCTACATCAGTCATCAAGGAGGGACTCGGAGCAAGAGAGCCCTCAAGGAGGTGACCCAGATTCTGACTTGGGCAGAGGGGAATGTTCCCTGCACCTGGGGTCAGCCGGACATGGACCTGTTTGCGTCCAGACACAATCACATGCTTCCAAGGTTCGTCTCCCTCTCAAGAGATCCTCTGGCCATTGCAACAGATGCTCTGGCGATTCCTTGGACGGAGTTCACATGTCTGTATGCATTCTCTCCTGTTTCCACTACTGGGCAGAGTGCTGCGCAAGATAGCCCAGGAAAGGGTACCAACCATCCTGGTGGCTCCTCGCTGGCCGCGCTGGAGTTGGTTTGCGGACATAGTTCAGATGTCAATAGATCACTACATCATGCCCGACAACCCAGGGCTTCTCACACGGGTCGCTGCGGCACCCCAATTTACGGACGCTGGCTTTGACGGCCTGGCTATTGAGACCTCAATTCTGACGGAGAAGGGGTTATCGCCACGGTTGTGCATACTATGATTCAGACACGGAAGAAATCTTATTCCATGATATACTACAGAGTTTGGCAGGCCTATATCGCTTGGTGCAAGGCCAAGAGCCTTCCTTGCCAAAAATTTGCTATTTCTAGGATTCTGGAGTTTTTTACGACACGGCTTAGACTTGGGTCTCCAGCTGAGCACCCTCAAAGGTCAGGTCTCGGCTTTAGCCATCTTTTTCCAGAGATCTTTTGCCAACCATAGGTTGATCAAGACTTTTTTCCAGGGAGTTACCCATGTCCGGCCACCACGTAAGTAAATATTACCTGTGTGGGACTTGAATTTAGTACTATCTGCTCTTCAGGGTCCTCCTTTCGAACCATTGAGAGATGCTGCATTGTCTATGTTGACTCTCAAAGTGTTTTTTCTGGTAGCGATCACCTTGGTGCGTCGTGTATTAGAGCTGGCCGCGCTTTGTATGAAACCACCCTACTTTGAGCTGCACAGGGATAAGGAGGTTTTTCACTTTTAAACCTGATTTTTTACCCAAGGTCGTTTCTCCCTTTCACCTTAATAAGGAAGTTGTCTTACCTTCCTTGTGTCCAGCACTGGCTAATTTCAAAGAACAGACCCGACCCTCCATGCCTTGGATGTGGTCAGAGCCATAAAGTATTACCTGGCTGCTTTAAAAAAGGAAAGAAAAAAACGCACCAGCTAGTGTCAAAGTACCTAGTAGTAACTGGTGTGCCTGGTTGGCAAGAAATTACAATAATCTCCAGAGCATGGGATCCCACAAGACCCCAAAACAATGCCTAACCAAACAACTGGCACCACCACATACTCTTATAACAAAATATATTCAATTTATTATTCATCCAATACAAAAAAAGTTTAAAAACAAATAAAAACACACATCTCATGAGGGGGAGGACTACAAGAACACATGTATGCCTAGTACATCTATATACATACAATTATTAACCCTGTGTTATCTTCAAAAACATCAATATACAATATCAACCAACTTATATAATGTGTATAAACTATCCTATATACATCTATATACATACAATTATTAACCCCGTGTTGTCTTCAAAGACATCAGTATACAATATCAACCAGCTTATATAATGTGTCTAAACTATCCTATATACAATCCTATTTTATACAAATATACATCAGTAAAGTGCAATCCAGTGCTATCAGTATCACTCTACCCTAAAGAAGACACCGAGGGGGAAAAGACATAGAAAAACAGTGCAGTAAATCATAACATGTGCTATGTGTACTTCACCAGGCAGACATGCGCCGAGCGCCTCACCCCGTCCCAGCCAGCTTGTATATAGGATTGTATATAGGATAGTTTAGACACATTATATAAGCTGGTTGATATTGTATACTGATGTCTTTGAAGACAACACGGGGTTAATAATTGTATGTATATAGATGTATATAGGATAGTTTATACACATTATATAAGTTGGTTGATATTGTATATTGATGTTTTTGAAGATAACACGGGGTTAATAATTGTATGTATATAGATGTACTAGGCATACATGTGTTCTTGTAGTCCTCCCCCTCATGAGATGTGTGTTTTTAATTGTTTTTAAACTTTTTTTGTATTGGATGAATAATAAATTGAATATATTTTGTTATAAGAGTATGTGGTGGTGCCAGTTGTTTGGTTAGGCATTGTTTTGGGGTCTTGTGGGATCCCATGCTCTGGAGATTATTACCTGGCTGCGACTGAATCCTTCAGGAAATCGGATTTGCTCTTTGTCCTAACAGAGGGCTCTAGGAAAGGTTTGCCACCAGCTAAGTCCACTCTCAGTAAGTGGATCAGACAGGTGGTGATGCAAGCATAGTCTGCCAGGGAGAAGGAGCCCCCTTTTCGGATCACAGCTCATTCTACCAGAGCTATTGGTGCTTCTTGGGCTTTTCAGCACCAGGCATCGGTGGAACAAGCTTGTAAGGCCGCCACTTGGTCTTCTGTTCATACTTTTACAAAGTTTTACAAGGTGGATGTCAGGGCCTCAGCTGATGCTGTTTTTGGCCGAAAGGTGCTTTAGACAGTAGTGAAAATAACTACATGCTCTTCCGTACTGGGGATCCCGCCCAATTGGACACTGCTGTTGGATGTCCCATCTGTAAGGATATTGGGACGACCTGGACTGGATGTAGGGAAAAATACAATTCTGTGAAACTCACCTGTAGAATTGTTTTTGGATACATCCAGTCCAGGTTGTCCCACCCTTGTGTTCATTATGTCCTGTTTGCCTGTTATGGTGATCAACCATTTTTTCTTCGTTGGACATTGTTCTAATTTTTGCTTAGAGAGAGTACAAGCTGAATCTATGTGAAGTAACATGGTTTCTTAGACCTCCTGGCCCTGTCCTCTTGTTGAATGCTGCTTTTTAACCACTGGGGAATGATAGAGGGACAGCCGCCCTTATAGGGGGCCAGGAGGAGCTACATCTTTGATCTTGCAGTCTACTTTGGGGGCGTGGCTACCCATCTATTAGGATATTGGGACGACCTGGACTGGATGTATCCAAAAACAATTCTACAAGTGAGTTTCACAGAATTGTATTTTTTTTCTCCCCAAAAACTTTTCTTACCTAGTGCTGAATCAATACAAAGCACCCCTGGCACTCAAATCCACGTTGTCCATGACATCGTGGGCAATGTCTTGTTCTTTGGAAGAGAGGTAATTAATAAATGGCTATGGCACGCCAGTTAAACGTTAAAAATGTCTAGTGATTAAATGTGGTGGGTGCGGTGACCAAGTCTGAATCCCTAATCCAGACCAACATCTAACAGGGTAACCAATAAGTAACACACACACCACACTAGCAAGTTGCTTTGCAAAAGCTAAAGTGTATTGAAAGTCTTTACAAGAATAGCATAAAACATGCATCCACCATTTGCTAGGACCAGGGCCAGATTAAGTGTGGTGAAGGCCCCAGATACAGTTTTTTTACCTTTAAAATAATAGTCCAGACAAGTAACTGATTGCTGGAACGTCAGATCGAGTACCTTGTGCCACCCTTGTGTGGGTGCGTGCTGCCCGGGAACTCCTGCTTTTCCATTCTGGGTGGGGGTAGTGTAGTCGTCCGGCTGGTCCAGCAGGAAATCGTTCCCTGCATTGAGCTGCCAGCGGCTGTGCTTGGTGGCTTATGTGCAGTGACAGCTCTGCACGCACCCATCACTGTAGCGTTGCTGATGGCAGCTTTGCTGCTCTAGACTCTCTGTCCTGCCCTGTAGGGGATTTAGCTGCCCAGACATGCCAACACTGCCGCCGGTAGCTTTGTTGCAGACCGTCAGACCAAGGACTGAAAAGCCCTCTGGACCAGGCCATAATCTGGCCTACACTAGGACCCAGCTCCGCTACAATCCTGCGGTGGGGCCCAGCTCCACTTCAAGCCTGCCCTAGGGCCCAGCACTGCTACAGCCTGCACTGACGCCCAGATCACCTGTTCGTTTTTCTTCCATTCCAGGCCGTTCTAATCATCACGATTGGGTAACCTCTCTAGACCAAAGGGCGTGACTGCAAGACAAAAGCGTGGGTCCGCCTCCCGGCCTATATCCTTCTGGCTGACTTCCTAGATTCCAGTTTCTTTCTTGCAGTTGGACTGACTCTATCTGGACTTGTCTCCTATTTACTTTTGTTTCTAAGATTATACCTTTGAAGCGGGGGCAAGACCCTGTCTGTCTTGCTAGGTCCCTTATGCTCCTCTGATCTGGATGGACCCACTATGCCTCCTCAGCCAAGCTGTATCCGGATAAGGATGGTAAGGGAAGCGCCAGGGTCCTGGGGCGCTTTTGAGTGTTATGGCTGAAGTCTTTCATTGAAAAGCAAAAGCAGACACAGGCCTTTTTCTGGTGAGCCTGATGGGGGTAAACCAAGGGAATTATATTTCCATCTTTTATTTGCTCTTTTATATGCTTTTATTGCTCTTTCCCATGTGTTTCTGTGTTTTACTGGTTGTAAAATTCAAAATTTGCGCGCCTTTTGGTGGGGGAGAGCTAAGGCGGCAGCAAGGAAGAATCATGTTCTCAGTCCGTCACCATGGAAAGATATTCTTAGTATACAGTACGTCCTGCTTCAGATAAGATTACTTACACTTGGGTATTACTCCGGCAGATGGCGCTGGACTGCAGAGACATCGAAATGAGCTCCTCCCGGCCCTTCAAATACCAGGGACCTCCCACAAATCCCCAGATCTTCTCTGCAGTCTGGACTGCGAAGGACAAGAAGATTGCTCTCTCTTCTCGCAGGTGAGCAGGGCTATTTGCCTGCGGCCCTGTAGGACTATTCCCACCCGTTCCATTATTAATGTGCCTCCCAGCCTTGGCTGCGCTGGTCGGGTGATGGTAGACAGCACCGCTGTCAGGTGCTTAGAAGTGCTGCTCCACCAAAGGGTAGGCGGTATAAGCATATGGTGAGCCTCTATGGGATGCCCCTCCCGCCCTATTGCCCCTTGCCCCTGTCTATCGGTGGGTCCTATGTTAAGTGGCCGCTGTCCTCCCTCGCACTCCCTTGTAGCTCTTGGGGGGCGGGGGTGTGTGTATGTGAATTTGCCTTGGTGCTTCACTGTATTATGTGCTTCTGGTTGGTGTCAGTCGCCGCGCTGACTTGGTTGCACTGGTTGCTTTTTTAAAATTTGCCGCCACCGTGTGCGCTTCCACTGTGTTCCGCACTTGGCGCCAGCGTTACCTCAGGCGCTGGTGCGCCGTTATTGGCTGCTTGTCACGTGTGCGGCTGCGCGCTCTTCGGGGGGCGGGGCCCGCGGTTGGCGCGTTCCGCGTCAATGTCCCCGTGGCCACCCCTCGAGGTATACCCGGTGCCATTTTCTCTGGTTCCAGCTGCTGCGTGACTGGCATCTACCTACCGCGGTCCGTGAGTGCCCTCGTGGGCGGCTTTATTTACCATTTGTCATTTCATATGTCACTTACGGTTCCCCTTTGCTTCTGTCTTTCAGACGGGCCGACCTCTATTGGTTTCTCCCGGCCCTACTCCCTCTATTTAGTTATTTAACTTGTGAGGTCTAGTGTATAATTTACTCCCACTCCCCTAGCGGGCTATTGTGCCGCTATAATCACCATATGGAGGCGTCTCAGGATAATGTGCTCGGGTTCCTTCGGGACAAGCCCGGCTGTGTGTAGCTTGTGGGGTGTGCGGGTTTGTGTACCTTGTGCCCAGCAGGTGCTTGCGCTGCAGCCTGGTTTACCAGTAGCTGGGCCTGCACCTCGTATGGCTTCACCTACCCCCCCCCCCCCCAAGCTTAAATCTGACTCCCATTGAGTTGCATACAAGTGGGGATTCTCAGCCTGATGTGTCTACTAGACTGGCTAGCGTTGAGAAGTTGCTTGATAATACCTTGGCGCGTAAGGCCTCTGCATAAAAGCTGCACTTAACGCCTGATGTCACTCTTTTCCCTATGAAAGCTGATGAGTTTTTGGATCTGTCTGACTATACCCCTTTGGAAGAAGGGGAGGTATTCTCTGACTCAGAGTCATCTGATGAGAGCCCCAGGGGTCATGATGATTTCGGCTCTGACCCCTGGGCCCCAGATGACACTGATAAGCTGTTGGCTCAGATTTTTGAGGTACTGTCTATCTCTCCCCCGGTTGCGGCCCCCATGCAACAGGGGGGAATTGTTTCATACTGCTGAGCCACGCTTAGAATTTCCTGAGTAAGCGCATTTTAATAATCTTGTACTCAGGCAATGGGAGCGTCCCAGCAGGCTTCCCGGTGTACCTAAGAGTTGGGATAAGAGGTATCCCTTTCCTGCTGATGTGGTGAAGTGTTGGTTATCCCCTCCTGAAGTGGATGCCCCGGTCCTAGGGTTATCTAACACCTCTGTCATGCACTCCCCTGACTCTACTACGCTGCGGGATGCTGAGGACTGACGCATTGATCAGCTGGCATCCCATGCCTTTGCATGTGTGGGGACGGTGCTGCGCCCGGTCTGTGCCTCGTCCATTACGGCTGTAGCTATTAGGACCCTGCTTAGAAGTATCCTTGATGGTGCCCCTGATGATGTGTCTAGTGAGGAGTTTAACACACTCTTTCGTTGTGAGGTTTTTGTGACTTATGTCCTCTCTGCCTTGGATGATACCATTAGCATGTGTGGCAGAACCTCTGCCCTTGTGGTGGCTATACGCCGCTTGGTTTGGCTGCACCAGTGGGCTGCTGACAACGCTGCCAAGAAGGCTCTCACTGGTTTTCCCTTCAAACGCCTGTTTGGGGAATGCCTGAACCTTTTTGCTAAGGGAGGCAGGTTGCCCCAGCGCAGGCGGCAGTCTTGGCCCTTTCGGTGACAGGGCTCCTTTTCTTCCCCCTACCGTGGTGCCAGACAGGGGAGGGGGGTCTCCCTTACAGGGGCCCGAGGAGATTTCTGGGGTAGGGGCAGAGGACGTGGTCGCTCTGGCTCCTCCTGGGGCTCCAAGCTTAAGTCTTCTCCCAAGCCCCCTCAGGCATGAAGGGGCGCCCTCACCCATCCGGGTGGGGGGACGGCTTCAGCACTTTGCTCACGTCTGGAGTCTTCATGTCTCAGACCGGTGGATTCAGGAGGAAGTGTCCTCCGGTTACAAGATAGTTTGCTGCCTGCCCCCCCCCAAGATTCATCAGATCCCGGATTTCTCAGGACCCTGTGTCAGCTCAGGCTCTAGTTCTGGTGGTGCAAAGCCTTCTGGAGTTGGGGGTCATCTGTCAGGTCCCCTTACGAGAAAGGGGCAAGGGCTTCTATTCCAACCTTTTCATCATACCCAAAAGAGATGGGTCAGTCAGGCCCATCCAGGCGCTTTCGTATGGAAACTCTGTGCTCTGCCATCGGTTCCCTGCGTCCAGGGGACTTCATGATGTCTGTGGACATCAAAGATGCTTACCTTCATATTCCTGTGTTTCCAGGTCATCAAAGGTTCATCAGGTTCACTCTGGAGGATCAGCACTACCAATTTGTGACACTGCCCTTCGGTCTCACTTCAGCTCCCAGGGTGTTCACCAAGGTGCTGGCAGGAGTGATGTCTCTGCTCAGGTCTCAAGGCATCCGCGTGCTGCCCTACCTGGACGACATTCTCATCACTTCCCAGTTCCTACAATGGGCAGAGTTGGATACTAAGCTGGTAGTGTCCACTCTGGAGTCATTTGGCTGGCTGATCAACCATCCCAAGTCTTCTCTGGCTCCCTCCTTGGTGACTCCCTTCCTGGGAATGAATCTGGATACAGTTCAGGCAAGGATTTTTCTTCCTCAGCAGAAGGTGGACAGTCTGATTGTTCAGGTTCAGTTCCTGCTATCTTGCCCTCATCTCTCCATCAGGCAGGGAATGCAGCTGGTGGGCCTGATGGTGGCGTGCTTCGAGGCTGTCCCTTATGCTCAGTTCCACATGAGGCCTCTGCAACTTCACCTCTTGTCTGTATGGGACAAGGATCCTGTGTCCCTGGACCAGGTCATTGTGCTTTCCCCCCTGGTCAGGCGGTCCCTCTTGTGGTGGCTGGACTCCAGGAACCTGTTGGTGGGCAGATCCTTTCTGGCCCCCTCCTGGGATACGGTCACCACGGATGACAGTCTGACAGGTTGGGGGGGTTTCTGGAAGTCCCTGCAGTTCTATAGGAGGTGGGGCCCGCAGGAGGCCCCCACACCTATCAACATTCTGGAATTGCGGGCGATCAGGTTGGTTCTGACTCATTTGACTCATCACCTTTGGGGCCTGCCTGTTCAGGTGTGCTCGGACAACCAGACGGCGGTTGCCTACATCAATCATCAGGGAGGGACCCGGAGCAAGAGGGCCCTCCGGGAAGTGTCTCTGATCCTGGCCTGGGCGGAGGAGAATGTTCCCTGTATATCAGCTGTGTACATCCCGGGGGTGGAGAATCTGCAGGCAGACTCTCTGAGCAGGGGGACCTCTTGCCTGGGAGAATGGTCCCTCTGCAACAGGGTGTTTCAATCTCTGTGTCACCGTTGGGGCCAACCAGATGTGGATCTGTTTGCGTCCCGTCACAATCACAAGCTCCCGGCCTTTGTTTCCCTGTCCCAGGATCCTCTGGCCTTGGCCACAGATGCTCTAGCAATGTCATGGCAGGACTTTCAGCTCCTGTATGTCTTTCCTCCATTTCCCCTGTTGGGCAGGGTTCTGCGCAAGATAGCTCAAGAGGGGGTGCCCGCAATACTGGTGGCCCCCAGGTGGCCAAGAAGAGTGTGGTTCGCAGATGTGGTGCAGCTGGCAGTAGATCAGTACGCTCTGCCCAGGGTGCCAGACCTGCTCACTCAGGGTCACTTACGCCATCCCAATTTACAAACTCTGGCTTTGACGGCCTGGCTGCTGAAACCTCTTAAGGTGGTCTTCTTGGTGGCTATCACCTCTGTTAGGCTTGTGTCTGAGTTGGCGGCGCTTTCCATCCAGCCCCCCTACTTTAAGAGACACCAGGACAAGGTGGTGTTTCGCTTCAAGCCAGATTTTCTGCCTTACATTTGAATCAGGACATTGTTCTTCCTTCCTTGTGCCCTAATCCTAGTAATGCTAAGGAGAGGGTCTTGCATTCTTTGGATGTGGTTAGGTGTGTGAAGTACTATTTGGTGGTTACTGCACCTTTCAGAAAAACTGATGCTCTTTTTGTGGTCCCTTCTGGTCCCAGGAAGGGTTTGGCACCTGCCAAATCTACTATCAGCAAATGGATCCGTCGGGCTGTGATTCAGGCCTATTCTGCTAAGGGGAAGAATCCTCCGTTCCGCCTTACTGCTCATTCCACTCGTGCTATTGGTGCCTCTTGGGCTTTTCAGCACCAGGCTTCTGTTGAACAAGTTTGCAAGGCCGCCACTTGGTCAGCTGTTCATACCTTTTCAAAGTTTTACAAGGTTGATGTTAGGGCCTCAGCTGATGCTGCTTTTGGCCGTAAGGTTCTGCAGGCGGCAGTGGTATGACCTGTCTGCTGTTACCTTTGGGGATCCCACCCTACTTTATGGACACTGCTATTGGATGTCCCAAGTGTAAATAATCTAATCTGGAGCAGGACGTACTGTATACTAAGAATAATACAATTCTGTGATAACTCACTTGTAGAATTGGTATTATGAGTATACAGTACGTCCTGCTCCACCCCACCCTTGGTTTTGCATTATCCTGGATCCCCTGTATGGTGATTGTTATCATTGTTATAGTTACCAGTTTGGTTCTGTTTAATTCTCCCGGTTTCTCGTTAACTGCTTTTCAATGCTGGGGATTTGTGGGAGGTCCCTGGTATTTGAGGGGCCGGGAGGAGCTAATTTCAATGTCTCTGCTCAGTGCTCAGTCTCAGCGCCATTTGGCGGAATAATACCCAAGTGTAAGTAATCTAATCTGGAGCAGGACGTACTGTATACTCATAATACCAATTCTACAGGTAAGTAATCACAGAATTGTATTTTTTCGGCTTAGCGAAGTTCCGAGTACCGGGCACAGCGCGGTTCCTTGTCCACCTCTATGGAAAGATTTTCGGCTTAGCGAAGTAGCTAGGACCGCCGACGACTTCGGTTCTTTTCAGTGGCACTAAGCGGTTTCTCAATCCTCCTCCGTGGAAAGATTTTCGGCTTAGCGAAGTAGCTAGGACCGCCGACGGCTTCGGTTCTTTTTAGCGATACTAAGCGGTTCTTCAAGCTGGGGACGCTGGAAGATTTTCTGCTTAAGTAAGTCAGTAGATCCGCTGAAGCAGCCGGTTCTCCTCCGATTCCCCTTCGGCAGCGCATAATTCTGGGGTTGTTGGCCAGCAAAAAGGGCTGCTCCGAACCACTGCACGGCCACCCTCAAGTGGACCTAAACCTTTTGGTAGGTAATTTTGTTTTATTTTGATTGTGTATTAATATATCATTTATATTGTAATATATAATTATATGGTGGTTTACCCCTCAGAGGACTCGCAGTAGTCTTGTGACTGTCGAGATCCTATATATACTTGGTCTCAAATCCCCAGGGATAAAGACTAGTATTATTAAATGCACCATGACGGAGGCATCTGGGGTAGTCTGATCTGGTCCTTATCAGATTTACCCCATATCCAGTATGCATGCAGTGGCACTGGACAAGGATAGCACGGTGTGCAGGGATTATGCTACGGTTGTAGTTGTCTCCTCCCTGAGAGGGATCTGACCCCTATCGCTGGTGCTCTCTGAGGACTTAAAAACCCCCTTGGTACTCTTCATGCGGACCTAAACCTTTAGTGAGTAGTATCGGTTACTAAGAAGGTTTTTGAAAAAAAAGAATATTGTGGCTGCCAGAGTCTCCTTCTGAGTCTTTAAACTCTGTGGGCAAGCCCTCAAGTGGTCCTGAACCTTTAAAGAGTCATTATGGAGTATTGGCTGCTAAAGAGGTTTTAGAGAAAAGATTTTTTCTCTGAGTTGAAGAGGATATTGTGGCTACTATAGTCTCCTTCTGAGTCTGTCGGCAGCCCTTAAGTGGTCCTAAACTTATAGAGAGTCATTATGGAGTATTGGCTACTATAAAGGTTCTCCTTCGGCCGCTCGCACTGCAACATTTTTGGCCGGGGCTAAGCGGCAAGTACCACTAACATCGCGGTTCTCCTCCGGCAGCTCACACTGCAACATTTTCGGCCGGGGCTAAGCGGCAAGTACCGCTAACATCGCGGTTCTCCTTCGGCCGCTCACACTGCAACATTTTCGGCCGGGGCTAAGCGGTAAGTGCTGCTTACATCGCGGTTCTCCTCCGGCCGCTCGCACTGTAACATTTCCGGCCGGGGCTAAGCGGCAAGTACCGCTAACATCGCAGTTCTCCTCCGGCCGACTTCAGTGGAAGTTTTTCGGCCGGGACTAAGCGGCAAGTACCGCTAACATCGCAAATCTCCTCCGGCCGCTCGCACTGCAACATTTTCGGCCTTGACTGAGCGGCAAGTACCGCTAACATCGTGGTTCTCCTCCGGCCGCTCGCACTGCAACACTTTCAGACGAAGATTTTCGGCCGGGCGAATCGCCGAGTACCGCTGATATCGCAGTTCTTCTCCGGCCGCCTTTAATGGAAGATTTTCGGCTGGGGGAAGCACAAAAATACCGTGAGCCGCTGCATGCCCACCGTCACGGCGAACCTTAATTTTTAGGTAGGTAATTTTTTCATTATTATGTGTATTAATATGATATTTATTCATATATACATATTAATGTTTTTTAATTGTTCTTGTTTTTAAGATCTATATATATATATATATGGTTGTGGGATAAGATTGGCAATATATTGATGTGGTTCACCCTCTGAGCTCAGAATAGTCTTGCGACTATCGGGAACTGTTCACATGCTAGGTTTTAGACCCCCCTGGGAGGTAATCTAGTATTAATCACCATGACGGAGGCATCTGGGGTAATCGGATCTGGTCCTTTAGCAGATAGATTCACCCCATGGCCAGTATGCAAACAGACACTGGACGAGGATAGCACGGTGTGCAGAGTTATGCTACTGTAGTAGTGGATATGGAAGACAATTGTCTCCTCCCTGCAAGGGCTCTGACCCTTGTTGCCGGTGCCCTCTGAGCTTAAATACCCCCCTGGCAGCCTTCAAGTGGACCTAAAACCTTTAAGTCATATGAGCTACTAAGAAGGTTTTGAAAAAAAAAATCCTCTCAGTTTTGAAGAGGATATTGTGGTTGCCATAGCCTCCTTCTGAGTCTTTAAACTCTGTCGGCAGCCCTTAAGTGGTCCTAAACCTTTAGAGAGTCATTTAGAAGGATTGGCTACTAAAAAGGTTTTTAAAGAAAAGATTTATCCTCTAACTTGAAGAGGATATTGTAGCTGCCATAGTCTCCCAGGAAGTTATCCGTCGGGAGGATATATCCAGTAGGGACTCGTATTCAGAAGTCCTCTACACAAGGGGGTGCTCAGTTAAGATGGATGGATGGTTTTGATTTCCTCGATTCTGGAGGATGTTGCAGAGCATACGCATTGTCTTCTGCCCATTCCTAAGTTACTAGATACTATGTATCCCTTTCCTCCAGATCAGATTTAATTATGGCTCACCCTCCTGTGGTGGACGCTCTGGGGCCAGGTCTTTTTAAGATTTTGTTTATACCATCCTCAGATAGTGCTTCTCCAAAGGATCCAGCGAATAAGCGCGTGGATCAGGTGGCATGTCCTGCTTATTCTATTATGGGGCCGACCTTGTGGCTGTCCTGGGCTACATCCATAGCTTTTTTGGGGAGCAGGAGGTTGTTAAAACAACTGGACTTGAATATTCATAGGGGTCATTAATGAAAGTCATGCTCCCAGGTGATCAAGTTTGGCTACAACAGGTATATGATACGGGCTATGGAGGATTGAGCAGGTTAAGTGCCAGAGGCCTAGCTCTGGTGTTAGCCTTAAGGCGTGCTTTAGCGCTTAAGCAATGGTCTGCTGACATAGCTTTCAAAAAGAATGACAGGACTCCCCTTTAAGGTGGGGTGTCTTATTGGGGAGTGCTTGGTTGACATGGTAAAGCAAGCTGCTAGTGGTAAATCATCTAATCTGCCACAGAAGCCGAGTCTAATACTGCTTCCGCGGGGCCTCTAATACTCCGGGGTTCCGGTTAGAGGTTCGGCCTCTTCGGGATACCAAAGAGATTTTTGCAATAAGACAAAGTTCCAAATTAAGGAAACAGGTGTCTGGCAGAATAAAGCCAGACCTTCAAAGCCTCTTCAGGCATGAACGGACGGCTCCGCACTTGCAGGTGTGGGGGGGACCGCTTCTGCATTTTGCTCATATTTGGAGGCTTCATGTAACAGATATTGGATACAGGAAGTTGTATCCTCAGGTTACAAGATCAAATTAGGAGCCAGACCCCCTTGGAGATTTTCTTGGTCAGGGGTATCCCGAATTATTCAGAAAGCAGAAGCATTGAGATTTGCAGTATCTTGCCTTTTTAGAGATTGGCGTTGTTGATCCACAGTGAAGTTACTCCAGCCGGGCAGTGTATATATAAGGATACATACCTACGTTGCTGTAGGTGGCCTACATCTTCAGTTTGTGGCGCTACCCTTTGGTCTATATTTAGCACCAAGGGTGTTTACCAAGGTGTTGGCAGGTCTCATGTTTCTCTAAGAAGTCAGGGTATACATATAATCCCTTACTTAGACTATCTGTTGATATGGGCCCCATCATGTCAGGGGGCCCAGAAGAATACACAGACTGTCTGATCGACATTGGATAATTGACTAATTAGTCGAATAAGTCAAATTTCTTATCATAGCTTCAAGAGTTATTCTTTCTGGAACTTTCTTTAGACACGTTTCAGGCAAAAGTGTTTTTTCCAACACAGAAGTGACTCTTACTCCAGGCCAGGGTACAGGGTCTCTTGTCTTGCCCTCACCTGACGATTCATCAAGGAATATGTCTGTTGGGCCTGATGGTATCTTGCTTTGAGTCAGTATCTTTTGCACTGTTCACACAAGACCCCTGCAGATGGAATTGCTCACAATCTGTGATCAAGACCCACACACTCTGGATCACTCTTTTTGCATGACACCGTCAACAAGGCAGCCTCTAGCCTGGTCCTCAGCCTCTTCAGACTGGCAAATCCTCCCTTCCAGTACAGTGGAAGATCATCACCATGGATGCCAGTCTATCAGGTTGGGAGAGTGTCATGGAGTCACCAACACTCCAGGGACAGTGGAGTCTGAAGGAGAGCAAACTCTCCATAAAAATCCTGGAACTGAGAGCGATTCTATTGTATCTCAGACATTGGACATACCATCTGAAGAGGCATCCCGTCTGGATTCGAACAGACAATCGGATGGCGGTGGTATATATCAACCACCATTGGGGCACCTGAAGCAGTGAAGCCCTCATGGAAGTGAGCTGGTTTTTACTTTTGGCCGAGAAACAGGTTTCATGCATTTCGGCTGTACACATACCTGGAGTGGACAACTTGCAGGGCGATCATCTCAGCAGAACGGTCCTGCATCAGAGGGAATGGTCTCTTAGTCAGAGGGCTTTTTCAATCCCTATGCATGCGCTGGGGGATTCCAGACATAGATCTCTTGTGCATCACAACACAATCGGAAGGTTACAAAGTTTGTGTCTGGGTCCAGGGATACTCTACTATAGCAACAGATGTCCTGACTCTTCAGGGGTCAGCATTCAAGCTTCTTTATGCATTCCCTCCGATTCCACTCCTGGGTCAAGTGCAAAGAAAGGTTAGCTCACAAGGGAGTCCCAACCTTTCTGGTGGCTCCTCGGTGGCCAAGAAGCTGGTTCTCAGACATAATAAGGATGTAAGAGGGCAACTCATGGAGGTTACCCGACGATCCAGATCTTCTCACACCGGGGCCTCTAAGGCATCCCAATTCACATGCTCTGGCTTGGACGGCCTGGCTATTGAATCCTTTATCTTGACAGAAAGGGGGTTCTTCTGACATAGTCATGCAGACTATGATTCAGGCCAGGAAGAAGCCTTCATCAATGATCTACTGTAGAGTCTGGCAAGCATTATCGCTTGGTGCGAATCCAGAAGGTTCGGTGGTAGAAATTTTTTCTGTTCCCAGAATATTGATTTTTTTGGGCAGAAAGGTCTTGGATGACGGTTTTCAATTGAGTACTTTAAAGGGACAGATATCTGCTTTATCTATCTTTTTATTCAGAAACCCATTGCTATGAATAAATGTATCAAAACTTTTTGTATAGGGAGTCGCTCATGTTTGGCCTCCTCGTAAGCTACTTCTGCCGGTTTGGGACCTGAACTTAGTTTTATCAGCTCTTTATCAGCGTCCTCCTTTTGAACTATTGGCAGATGCATCATTAAGTTTATTGACTCTTGAGGTTTCTGAATTAGCAGCTTTATCAGTTAAGTCTCCTTATTTAGTGTTAAATAAGGACAAGTTCGTCTTCTGCTTTAAACAGGATGTTCTTCCTAAGGTGGTTCCCATCTTAATGAAGAGGTGAATTGTCTTCCTTATGTCCTACTCCAGTGTCCGATAGAGAAAAGATTCTACATTGCTGGATGTAGGGAAAAGCACTAAGATACCATCTCACTGCTACACAATCTTTCCGTAGGTCAGACCTTATTTTGTCATACCTGAGGGTCCACGAAGTCTACCATCAGCGATGGATTAGACAGGCAGTGGTAAGAGCCTATGTTCCCTAAGGTGAAGACTTCTCCTTTTAGGACTACTGCTCATTCGACAAGAGCTATTGGAGCTTCTTGGGCTGTTTAGCATCAAGCTTCAATAGAACAAGTATGCAAAGCTGCTACTTGGTTTTCAGCTCATACATTTACCAAATTCTATAAGGTACAGCCTTTGGTAGGAAGGAATTGCATACAGTGGTAATTAGATGGTTTTGGAATGTCTTATTCCTGAATGGAATAAGGGTTTTTGAGATGTCTTATTCCTAGAAGGAATAAGGGTCTTTGGAATGTCTTGTTCCTGAAAGGAATATGGTTTGGGAATCCCACCCGAATTCGGGTACTGCTTTTGGAGGTCCCAATCGTCTCTGAATTAAATCTGATGGCCTGAAGTAAAATGGAAGAGAAAAGAGAATTCTGTGAGTACTCACCTGTAGAATTAATTTCTCTAGGTTACTATGTCCATGTGTTGGATGCCTAGTTTTAGTGGAGTGGTAAATATGTAAAAAGTTGCTGTAAATAATGATCAGCATAATAATAAAAAAAAACTGAAAGTGCATTAAGTCAGCCAGGTCGATATAGGCCCGGGAGGTGGAGACACACCTTTGTTCTTGCAGACCACACCCTTCGGGAGAGGTTAACCCAATCGTTAACCCAAGTAATAATGGAAGAGAAATTAATTCTACAGGTGAGTACTCACAGAATTCTCTTTTTCCTGACCCTAGCTCTGCTCTGTCTGAACAAAGCACAGCTATAACCCACTCCCCTCTTATTCTATCCCACTCTCCTCTCCTCAGTAAGTGTGATGCTTCTGAGTCAAAATGGCAGCACCTGTATCTAAAAGTCCTTAACAGAGTTGCAGCCCAGTGGGGGAAAGAATAATAAGTGACTAAAAACTTAAAATATATTAATTTTAGATGCTGGGTAATCGTTTTTTAAGGGTTTGGGCTTTTTAATAAATCATGGTGAACGTCCGGTTTAAGTCGTGCTTTATGACTTAGTTGGTTGTCATGGTAAAGCATGCTACTGGTGGTAAATCATCTAATCTGCCACAGAAGCCAAAGTCTAATGCTGCTTCTGCAGGGCCTCTAATACCCTGGGGTTCCGGCTAGAGGTTCGGCCTCGTCGGGATACCGAAGGGAGTTTTTTTGGAATAAGACAAAGTTCCAAATTAAGGCAACAGGTGCCTGGCTGAATAAAGCCACACCCCCTTCAAAGCCGGCTCAGGCATGAAGTGACGCCCCGCCCTTGAGGTGTGGGGGGAAGGCTTCTGCATTTGGCATTTGCAGGCTTCATGTAACAGATATTTGGATACAGGAAGTTGTATCCTCAGGTTACAAAATCAAATTAGGAGCCGAACCCCATCAGAGATCTCTGGTCTGGGGTATCCCGAATTTCACAGAAACCAGAAGCATTGAGATGTGCCGTATCTCACCTTTTTAGAGATTGGAGTTGTTTGATCCACATGTTACTCCAGCCGGGAGTTTTTTTTTATAACCACAGTCTATCATCAGCACCAAGGGTGTTTTGCTAAGGTGTTGGCAGGTCTCATGTTTTCTCTAAGAAGTCAGGGTATACATATAATCCCTTATTGAGATCGGTTGATATGGGCCCCATCATGTCAGGGGGCCCAGAGGGATATACAGGATTCGATATCCAGTCGAATTCTTCTTAAGTCAAATATCATTTCATAGCTTCAAGAGTTATTCTTTTCTGGGAATGTCATGACACGTCTCAGGCAAAAGTGCTTTTCCAACACAGAAGTGACTCTTACTTTAGGCCAGAGTACAGGGTCTCTTGTCTTGTCCTCACCCGACGATTCATCTAGAAATGTGTCTGTTGGGCCTGATAGTATATTGCTTGAGTCAGTACCTTTTGCACTGTTTTCACAAGACCCCTGCAGATGGAATTGCTCACAATCTGAGATTGAGACCCACACACACTGGATCACTCTTTTTTGCAGGACACCGTCAACAAGGCAGTCTCTAGCCTGGTCCTCAGCCTCTTCAGATTGGCAATTTTTTTCTTCCAGTACAGTGGAAGATCATTACCTCGGATGCCAGTCTGTCTGGTTGGGGGAGTGTCATGGAGTCGCAAACAATCCAGGGACAGTGGAGTCCGAAGGAGAGCAAACTCTCCATAAATATCCTGGAACTATAAGCGATTCTATTGCATTTCAGACATTGGACATGCCATCTGAAGGGGCATCCCGTCTGGATTTGAACAGACAATCGGACAGCGGTGGTATATATCAGCCACCATAAGGGCACAAGAAGCAGTAAAGCCCAGATGGAGGTGAGCGGGGTTTTTTCTTTGGGCCGAGAAACCAGTTCCATGTCTCTTGGTGGTACACATACCAGGAGTGGACAACTTGCAGGCCGATCATCTCAGCAGAACGGTCCTGCATCAGAGGGAATGGTCTTTTAGCTAGACGTAGATCTTGCATCAGGGCTCAGTCGGAAGGTCCGAAGTTTGTCCCGGTCCAGGGATCCTCGAACAATAGCAACAGATGCCCTGACTCTTTAGTGGGACATAGTAAGGATGTTAGAGGGCAACTCGTGGAGGCGATGATCCAGATCTTCTCACACAGGGGCCTCTAAGGCATCCCAAATCACAAGTTCTGGCTTGGATGGCCTGGCTATTGAATCCTTTATCTTGGCAGAAGGGTTTTTTTTTCTGCCAGTGTCATCCAGACTATGTTTCAGGCCAGGAAGAAATCTTTATTAAATGATCTACTATAGGTTCTGGCAAGCATTTATCGCTTGGTGCGAATCCAGAGGGTTCGCTTGTAGTACTGTTCTGTTTACAGAATATATTGATTTTTGCAGAAGAGTCTTCAACTGAGTACATTCTAAAGACAAATATCTGCTTATCTATCCTCTTTCAGAAACCCAGAGCTGAGAATGAATTTATCAGAACGTTTTACGTTAGAGTCGCTCATGTGCGGCCTCCTCGTAAGCCACTTAAACCAGGCCAACACAACAAAGAGTGCTCATATGCATCCCTCCCCGGGGCAATTTAGATTGCTGCACATAAAAATTCATTTACCTTTTTCTAAATCCTGCAGTAGTGAATTTTAGAAACAAAATGGCAGGTTATGAATTTGCAGGCCGCCTGTAAACAGGAAGCGCTGCTGGCCTTCCTGTTACTGTGCATTGTCAGTTGAGATGCTGGGAGAGGAAGCTCCAAAATGGCCGCTACCTTTATTTTCCAACTTTGCCAGGCTGTTGGTCCGGTTTAGGTCCATTGATGGTGCCCCCCTCTAGATGTAATTTCTTAAAGGGGCACAGCATAAGCAGCTTATGTGGGGGGTTTGTTTTCAATATACAAGTAATATCTTATTGATTAGGTGCTCCCTGTATTTAAGGAACCGGCTTAGGAGGGTATTTTTGTTCTTTAAAACTGTTTACAAAAAAAGTAGGTCACGGCATCTTCTAAAAAAAGAATAAATATGGTTTTGCTGTTAAAGTAATATAGTAGACCTGTCAAGCACCCCCTGTAGGTGCACACTTGACCTACTCTGAGTACCCCTTGGCATATATGTACCACAGGTTGAGAAACGGTGCTTTAGAATACACAGCAAACAATCTGATACTGTTGGGTTAGGTCTGTTCACTTAAAGTGGACCAAAACCAACTGAACTCATAAAATACATTTGGCCATAGCCCCTGCCAATACTCCCTTGTTAGGGTGTAGAACTAGAAATGGAAATTTTCGCTTTTCGAATTCTCCTGGAACACTTTATTTCTTGCTGTCCCTCTTTGTAAGATTGCAGACTATCAGCCATTGCATCAGTGTGGCAATGACATCATTGCCACACACAACAGTAGCAATAAATTGAGGAGGCAGCGCTTTACAGCTAAAACAGGCGCCATTATCTAGGATTAGAGTGAAGCAGGAGCAGTAAAAGTTGCCAAAAAGTGCTCTTCATAGGGGCAGCAGAAGCAGTCCAGGGGATGCTATTTAAAAATGTGGGTTTTGGTCCGCTTTAAGGATTGGACACATGACACAAGCTTTTCTGGGTCCATAACCCTGCCACAGAAAGTGATCAGTTATTTGAAGTGTCTAAGATGGATGGGTGTCACTTCACAATGAATTTGTTTACTTTTGTTGAATTTAGATTGCTGCAGGACCAGTCTTAGGTCTCAGGAGGACCGGCGAGGGCGTCTGCCTAAGGTATGGGCTTTTTTTAGTTGTATCCAAACTGTCCTGCCTCATCGCCAGGGTAGGGTGTCAGGACGGGGAGGTCATTTGATGAATGAAGTTCCACTTTAAGAATGCAACCCCCCACACCATCCAAAATACACGTAGACCAAGATGCCACCATGAACGGCTGCCTAGGCCGAAAGCTTCCAAAAACTTAGAACTGGCGCCTTGGAAGGGAAAGGACTGCCAAGGTAGGAGGCAACTAGCTAAGACAAAAACTTTTCTCTTCTCCTACACTATTTAGTCTTTCTCCCCATTTCCATAGATTGGGGCCCACACTTGACTGGTAATTGTTAACGGTTACTCCCCTACACATTTTGCTTGGCCTCATCAGGTTGGCATAATGTGTGTAGGTCTGCTTTATAAGATCTGTTAACCAAAAAATACAATAAAGTAACTAAATAGAAACTTGGGTACACATGACAATACAACCTGTTTGCGCCACCAAAGAGGTAAGCCGCTGACCACCTGTGGTGTGGGAGGTCCGGTACTCGATGGAGAGTCTGTAACCTAACCAGGTTTTCAGCAGTGCACCATATTGAGGAGAGTACAGAGACCCCGGGTAGTCCTGTGGTGGTCACAGACTTGGGGAGGGAAATCACAGGGCAGATGTACACAGCAAGACAAACAATGGATGGTCTGGGCCTCAGTGCATTCATTGGAGGATTTGGGACCTGGTGCAGACAATGGACGGTTTGGGCCACAGGGCAGACAATTGAGGGTCTGGGTCCTAGGCAATGAGGGGTTCGGGCCCCAGAGTAGACAATGGTAGGTTTGGGCCCTAATGCAGACAATGAAGCACGGATGATGGAGAGCCACGGGCCCCAGTGCAGACACAACACCCTGGTACAGATAGCAGCACAGGCAATGGAGCACAGATAACAGAGGGCCGTGAGCCCAGCACAGACACTGCATGATCAATAGCACTAATAACGAAGGGGCGTGATCCTCAATACAGGATTCAAGGAGGATCAGAGCCCCAATACAGGATTCAAGGAGGATCAGAGCCCCAATACAGGTTTAAGGAGGATCAGAGCCCCAATACAGATTTAAGGAGGATCAGAGCCCCAATACAGGATTTAAGGAGGATCAGAGCTCCAATACAGGATTCAAGAGAAGGTAGAACTCCGAGGGTTGGAGAGCACAGCTGCACTCTGGAGAGACAATGTGATGATCCAACACAGAGGCTGGGGCCAGGTACATGCACTTATAGGCAACACAATGGCACGATTGAAGCCAGTTGAGGGAAAAAATGCTTTAGGACCCAGGGGAGAACAACACCACAGCATATAGCATAGTGGTAAAAGCCCTGGACTTGAAACGATGATAGATGGTGGATCGTCACTTCAAGACCCTGTCCACGCAGACAGGTATTTTCCTTTTGTCCCCTGGCAGCTTGTTGCCAGTCTGTGTTTAGGTAACCTTGTGGTTTTTGAGAATGAGAGAGATCATAGGGCTAATTCAGCACTGTGGGGATGTTTATTTCACTCTTATTCTCAGTGTGTCACACACCCCGCTTCCCCTTTAATTCTTACGATCGGGTTACTCCACCGGCAGGTGGCGACGTTGCAGAGAGAAGTCTTGAAAACGAGCCCCTCCTGACCTACATATACCTGGGACCTCCCCTTAACACCCAGTGTTTTCTCTCTGCAAGATGCGACAAGACAAGAAAGAAGTCTCCTGCTTGCAGATAGCCGGGGTCAAACCCCGGCACCCCCCTCTTAGTCTATTTCTGCCCAGTCAATTGTTTATATGCCTAGATAGATAACAGAAGCCTCCCAGCCTAGGCTGCTGGCTGGGCAACAGTAGATGGCACTATATGGTGCCTAGGAGCTTATCTCCTCCGCTCGTCCCCACGCGTGGGGCAATGCGGTTATCCGGCATGGTGATCCGGATTTGGGATGCCCCTGTCCCGGTGTTCCCCTTGGCCACCTTCTCCCTTCGCGTTGGGGGGGGTGGTTTGTATGGGGTGCTTTTCACTTGTGGTGATTCTGTGTGTTTGGGGAGCGCTGGCAGCTGGCGGTTCAGTGCCGCGGCGTGCAGGCTCGTGTCCCGAGCTGCTGGGGCTCCTTGTAGCATGTTTAAAACTTCCCCGCTTGGTCTGTGTGGGGGACTGAGGGCGCCTGTTGGCGCCCGTTTGCACGCGGCGCCGCCGTTCGGCGGGCCGCGCTGCTCGTGTCTTGGGGCGAGGCGCGCTCCCTCTCGGCCCACGCTGTAAGGGGCGGGGGGGCGGGGCCGGAGCGCTTCGCTCGCTGAGCCCGGCCCGCCTTCCTTCCTCTTCCTCTCCCGGAGTCCTCACTACACGGAGGCACTCAACAACAGGCCAGCGGTCCCTAACTCGGCTGAGGAGGGCGCCGTCATTCAAGCAGGGTTTGTTTGTTTGTCTTGTTGTCTGTGTAGTGCATGCTAATGGCAGTCGCTTGCGAGTTTCCCTGGCACTTTGGTATAGCTTCCCCCTCCTGGAGGCACATATTAATTATATATGTATATATATATTTTTTTTTTTTCATGGGCTGTATATACTTCTCTTGCTTTTGTATATATTGTTTATATATTTCACTGTTGCATTCTGTTTGGTGTATGTGTGTGGCGCATGCTGGCAAACTTTCTTTGGGGGACTGATTGTGGTCTCTTTTCCCTTACAGATTCTGGGATCACTGCAGTGGGTCTCCCGGTCTGATATACCTGGCTAGTCTTATTCTCCAAATTGGGATTTTCCTAGGCTTAAAAATCCTCCCACTCCTGGGACTTTAATTATAAAAGGGGCATCCCGGGTTGCTTAATGCGTAAAGGTTATTGCGAATGCCATAATTTCACCATATGGAGGCTTCCGACATTACCGGAAATGGCTCTTCGGGGCTATCCAGGCTGTGTGGGGGTTGTGGGGCTCTGCTCCTAGGCGATGATGTCATAATATGTATTCCATGTGTACAGCAGAATATTGCGCGCCAGTCCGGCACTCCGGCTTTTGGCTCCGTGCATCTTACGTCATCTCCTACCCCCCCTCACCTATTCCTAACCCCGTGTGACGTTGTCAAAGGTGGGGATTCGCAATCCGAGGTGTGTGCACGATTGGCCAACCTTGAGAAAATAGTTTCCGCCGTGGTGGCTCAGAAGGCTACGGCTAAGCGGAAGCACCTTTCTCCGGCATCGCCTGTTCTGGAGGATGAGGTGTTTGAAGTATTGGATTGGTCCGATTGTCCCCCGGCTGAGGAGGGGGAACTCCTTGAGGAGTCGGACGAGCCTGCAGACCAGCAATTGGTTGGTACCGCTGGCGATCAGGCTGCGGGGGTGTCCCTTGACACTCCTTCCATTTTGGCTCAAATGTTTGAAATTTTGGCTTTGGATCCGCCCGAGGCTGTCCCCCCGCCAAAGGATGAGTTGTTTGATGTGCCCCAGCCGCGTTTGGTGTTTCCCAGGCAACAACACTTTGTGAGGGTTGTCCTTAAGGAATGGGAACAACCCACGCGCCTTGTTGGAGTTCCTCCTAGTTGGGATAAGCGTTACCCCTTTCCGGAGGATTTGGTGAAGCTTTGGTCTGTTCCCCCTGACGTCGATGCCCCTGTTTTGGGGCTGTCTAACACGGCTGTGTTGCACTCCCCTGACACTACTACCATTTAGGATAGTGAGGATCGTCGGATTGATCAATTGGCTCGCCATGGTTTTATCAGTGCTGGATCGGCACTGCGGCCGGTGTGTGCCTCGGCGCTTCTTCTGATGGCTGTTAGGTCCATTGTTAGAGATTTGTACGCAGATCTTGATCCCACTTGTGATGAGTTCAGTTCTCTCAAGCAGTGTGAATCGTTTATTTCCTTTGTCATGACCGCCCAGGACGATGCGCTTGCGATGTGTAGCAGGACCACGGCCCTGTTGGTTGCTATTCGTCGGTCGGTGTGGCTGCGCCAGTGGATTGCGGTCTTTAACTCTAAGAAGTCGCTTACAGCTCTTCCTTTTGTAGGTTTGCGCCTGTTTGGCGATAAATTGGATTCAGTTACCAAGGGTGGTAAGTTGCCTCAACGCAAGAGGCCTCGTCGTTCCTTTCGGGGGGCGACTTCCTTTAGTCCCTCCTTTCCCGCTACCAGGGGTGCAGGTTGGACCCGGGGGAGGGGCCGTGGCCGTCCCGGTCAGTCCTGGGGTGCCAAGCCCAAACCTGCTGGTAAGCCCGCTCAGCAATGAGGGGGTGCCCTCACCCGTGCGGGTTCCGGACAGATGGATCCGGGAGGTGGTGTCGTCCGGTTACAAGCTGGAGTTCGAGTCTCGCCCTCCTTCTCGGTTTTTCCGGTCTCGGGTGCCCACCGATCCTTTGGCCGCGCAGGGGCTCCTGGCGTCGGTGAAGAATCTTCTGGAAATGGCGGTCATCCGGCCACTTGGAGGTGGGCCTCGGGTTTTACTCCAATCTTTTCACAGTCCCTGAGAAAGACGGGTCAGTTCGCCCCGTTCTGGATCTGAAGTTCCTCAACAGGTTCATCCATACTCGGAAGTTTCGCATGGAAACTCTGCGATCGGCCATCGGTTCTCTTCGGCAGGGGGACTTCATGATGTCCATAGACATCAAGGATACTTACCTTCATGTTCCCATCTGCCAGGCTCATCAACATTTTCTTCGGTTCGTGATGGAGGATCGGCATTTTCAATTCGTGGCACTTCCGTTTGGCCTTACCTCAGCTCCAAGAGTGTTCACCAAGGTGCTGGCAGGGGTGATGGCCATTCTCAGAACTCAAGGCGTTCGCATCGTACCTTATCTGGACGACCTTCTCATCATGGCTCCTCTCAATCAATCGGAGACGGACACCAGGACGGTGGTCTCCACGCTGGAAGGCTTCGGTTGGGTGATCAACTATCCCAAGTCCTCCCTCGCCCCGGCCAGGGTGGCGTCCTTTCTGGGAATGCAGTTGGATTCTTGTAAACACAGGGTGTTTCTGCCTCAATCCAAGATTTTTCTGATTCAGGAATTGGCTCGGTTCCTTCTTTCCAATCCTCGACCGTCCATCCGTCTGGGGATGAGACTGGTAGGGTTGATGGTTGCCTCTTTCGAGGCAGTCCCTTTTGCTCAATTTCACACAAGGACGCTTCAGCTTCGTTTGTTGGCGTCTTGGGACCGGCGACCACAGTCGTTGGATCTGCCCTTCCAGTTGTCCTCCCGGGTCCAGCAGTCCCTTCAGTGGTGGTTGGTCTCGAACAATCTCTTGAGGGGCAGGTCTTTCCTGACCCCTCTCTGGGAAATTGTCACCACGGACGCCAGTCTTTCGGGATGGGGGGGATTCTGGAAGGATCTTCAGTTTCGGGGGCAGTGGGGACCTCGAGAGGCCCACTTGCCCATCAATGTTCTGGAACTGAGAGCCATCCGTCTGGTTCTTGTTCTTTTGACTCAGCATGTTCTGGGCCTTCCGGTTCAGGTTCGTTCGGACAATCGAACAGCGGTTGCTTACATCAATCATCAGGGAGGGACTCGCAGTCTGGGTGCCCTCAGAGAGGTGTCCCTGACCCTGACCTGGGCGGAGGCCCATGTTCCTTGTCTCTCGGCAGTTTACATTGCGGGTGTGGAAAACAGGCAAGCGGATCTGTTGAGCAGGTGCTCTTCCCGTCTGGGAGAATGGGCTCTCCATCCTCAAGTTTTTCGGTCGCTGTGTCTCCGGTGGGGGACACGGGAGGTGGACCTGTTTGCCTCTCGTCACAATTGCAGGCTTCCGACCTTCGTGTCGCTCTCCCAGGATCCTCTGGCTCTGGCGGTGGACGCCATGTCCCTGAGCTGGGGGGATCTGGGGTTTCTGTACCTTTTTACTCCGATACCCATGCTAGGCAAGGTGGTACGGAAGCTGGCTCTGGAAAGGGTGTCCGCCATTTTCGTGGCTCCAAGGTGGCCAAGGCGAGTATGGTTCGCAGACATCGTTCGGCTGGCGGTGGATCAGATCGTTCTGCCTCTTCGGCACGATCTGCTCACTCAGGGTCGGCTGTGTTACCCCAATTTACCAACGCTGGGTTTGACGGCTAGGCTGCTGAAACCTTCATCTTGAAGGAGGAGGGTCTTTCTGACTCGGTTGTTAAGACTCTGATCTGTGCCCGGAAGAGGTCTTCTTCTACCATCTACTATAGGACTTGGAGAGCCTATATCGCTTGGTGTGAGGTTAGATCTTTGCCTTGTAGGGTCTTTTCGGTTTCCAGGATTCTGGATTTTTTGCAATCAGGGCTGGACTCTGGTCTCCAGCTAAGTACTTTGAAAGGGCAGGTTTCTGCCTTGTCTATCTTTTTTCAGAAGCCTTTTGCGCTTCATCCTTTAGTTAAAACTTTTTTCCAGGGGGTTACGCATGTGCGGCCTCCCAGGAAGCCATTGCTCCCTGTTTGGGACTTGAACTTGGTTCTTTCTGCTCTTCAGGCTCCTCCCTTTGAGCCCTTGCAGGATATTGCTCTGTCTACC
Source organism: Gastrophryne carolinensis (assembly GCA_027917425.1). Classification (NCBI taxonomy): domain Eukaryota; kingdom Metazoa; phylum Chordata; class Amphibia; order Anura; family Microhylidae; genus Gastrophryne; species Gastrophryne carolinensis. The sequence continues at coordinate 163,059,931 of CM051241.1, forward strand.
TTGACTCAGAAGATTGCCTTCTTGGTGGCTATCACTTCGGTTCGGCGTGTCTCGGAATTGAATTGGCGGCCTTGTCGATTCAGGCGCCCTACTTTGAGAGGCATCAGGACAAGGTGGTTTTTCGTTTCAAACCGGACTTTCTTCCTAAGGTTGTTTCTGCTTTTCATTTGAATCAGGATATTGTTCTTCCCTCCTTGTGTCCTAAGCCTAAGAATGACAAGGAGAGGATTTTGCATTGTTTGGATGTAGTACGCTGTGTTAAGTACTATTTGATTACTACTTCTCCTTTTCGTAAGACTGATGCCTTTTTTGTTGTGCCCTGTGGGCCTAGGAAGGGTTTGGCTCCGGCCAAATCTTCCATTAGCAAATGGATTCGTCAGGCAGTTGTTGGGGCCTATTCGGCCAAGGGGAAGGTTCCCCCTTTTCGTATCACTGCTCATTCTACTCGTGCTGTTGGAGCGTCTTGGGCTTTTCAGCACCAAGCTTCTGTTGAACAAGTTTGTAAGGCTGCTACTTGGTCTTCTGTTCATACTTTTTCTACGTTTTACAAGGTTGATGTGCGGGCCTCAGCGGATGCTGTGTTTGGCCGCAAGGTTCTGCAGACCGCAGTCGTTTAAGTTATGCTTCATTTTGCCTTCGGATACCCACCCCTTGTGGACACTGCTTTTGGATGTCCCGATCGTAAGAATTAAAGGGGAAGCGGGGTGTGTGACACACTGAGAATAATACCATTTTGTGAGTACTCACCTGTAAAATGGATATTGTCAGTGTGTCACACACCCCGCTTCACCCGCCCTTTTTTGGTATCCTGGATCCTCTATATGGTGAAGCTTTCCTTTGTTTTATTTTGAGGTTACCATTGGTTTTCCTGGTACCTTGTCTTACTGCTGTTTGAATTCACTGGGTGTTAAGTGGGAGGTCCCAGGTATATGTAGGCCAGGAGGGGCTTGTTTTCAAGACTTCTCTCTGCAATGTCGCCACCTGCCGGTGGAGTAACCGGATCGTAAGAATTAAAGGGGAAGCAGGGTGTGTGACACACTGACAATATCCATTTTACAGGTGAGTACTCACAAAATGGTATTTTTGTGCCCAAAAAATGTCATAATGATTTGCTAAATTGCACTAAGGAAAAACATCAATCTAACAGTTTTTATTCTCACTAAATTTTCCTTGTCCTACACCCTGGATGCCAGTGTATCTCAGTAGCTACCAGCAATTCACGTGAGCCAGGAAACTCCACACTAGCATAGCGCCTAAGTGGTTGCAAGCCACTATGTGTAGAGACCCATGTTAGGCTTATTATAGCGGAGCTAAAGAGACCAAAATACCCTCTACTCAAATGTAAAGGAAAAGAGGAGCTTTCCTAAAATGGAAAAGTATTTGCACAGTACCTAACACAAGGACAGGTAGCATTACGCATTAATCCTTGCAGCAGGCGGAGCTATGCAAATCATCTTTTTGTCTCTGAGCAGTCCGAGGCCCTTAAAAACACTAAGGGTGCAATGCCAAGGATTAGCTTTACATTTACACAGCCAAACACATCCAACTAGTGGACACGTGTTTCAAACTTTAGGCTCTCATCAACACTAGGGCGGAGGTTTCTGGCTGTATAGGGAGTGACTTGGTGAGTACCAAGTATTGGGTGCTGTGCAAATACTTTTCGTTTTAGGGAAGTGCCTCTTTTCCTTTACCATTGAGCAGAGGGTCTTTTGGTCTCTTTAGCCCCCTATATAAGGCCTAACATGGGTCTCTCCACATAGTGGCTGGCGACTCTGTTTTGGTACTCACAGTAAATAAACAGGGTTAACAGTAAATAAAACCACCACATGTAGAGAAAATGTCTTTATAAAAAAGAAAAAAAGGTTTTCTTTACTCGGCTCCGATTGTCAGCTCCTGTGTTCCTCGCCGATCCAATGACGGATGCGGTGATTGCTGGAGGGGGGAGGCAGGGGATCAAAGGATCTCCTGCCCCTCTCCTCCTCTGGCTGGCAATCGCCGCATCTGACAGCTGATCGCAGGGAGCCGGGATGATGCCCGTAGGGGTGACGTCATCCGCCCCTGAAGGTCGGGGGTGGTGGTGCCTATTTGGTTATTCTTTTGTGGTTGCTGGGGCCATAAATTTTGGTTGGTCAAATTGTTAATTTGCTTGGGGAATAGCTTATTGGCACACCAGATCCATATGTTATTATTTTCTTGGGTGGTGCAGGAGTGACCTTCTTTGTGACATAGTGATGTTTTGTTTTGTTCTTTTTACATTTGACTATTACGTCTTATCAGGGTCGGATTAAGAGCATCCCGGGCCTGGTGCTGTAGATTTTGACGGGCCTATTTATCGAAGTATATAAAATGAAAACGCAACACAAAGCAATTTCGTTTAAGACAAAGTGCATTTGTCACATGTCAAATGTACATTAAATTACCAGGATAGCTGAATACATGTTAGTGTATGAAAAATTTGCATATCTTCATAGAGTTTGTTCTTTAGCTAAAAAAAAAAAAGAATCAACTCGCTTTTGGGGGGGCCCAGAGTGTCAAAGAGGTGTTGTAGAGGGTTCGCTATGCCCCCAGACTGTAACACCTATCCGATGTGACGTCACACCCGCAGCTTTTTTGGTTAACACACAGGGCTTGCTACAGGGCTGCAGCATGAGAAGTGTTTCAGCCCTGTAGCACAGCACACTCAAGCACACCTATTTGACACTCAATGCACCCCTAAAAAATTTATTTTTGTTTAACAAAATAAAGAATCAAACAGCGGTATATCTGCTGATCATAGCTCAGCCATTATAGACAGACTTGACTAAAAGCTATAGGTAAATCTGTCTAGAATAGCTGAGCTATAAGCAGATATGCCATTCAGGAGGCCAGAAAAGCTAGGTAACAATTTCTCACCTAGCTTTTCCATGGTCCTAAATGGCATGTCTGTTTATAATAGCTCTTATAAGCAAACATACCATTCAGGAGCATAGAAAAGCTAGGTGAGAATTGTCACCTAGCTTTCCTGTACTACTGAAAGGCAAATTCGATTGGTGGACGGTGGTACCTTTGTGGGGTGTCTGGTGAGACTCAAGCTCCTACTGCTGCGGGACCTGCACCAAGTGGCAGACTGCTGGGGGGGAGGAGCCTCCTACGCGCCCCGACATCACATGGGGCACGCCAGAGCCGTATTTACAACTTGTGCTGCCCTAGGCACTTTTTGGTCACGCCCCCCTCCCTCCGAAAACATATAATGATGAATTTATCAGCCCTCCCCCACACACACACAATCATTCATACACACACACACACACACACACACACACACCATACCCACAGACATAATTTATACACACGCACATCATTCATACATACATACACACAATTCATACATAAACACACACACACATCATTCATACATACATACACACAATTCATGCACATACACATAATTCATACATACCCACACACAATCATTCATACACACACCATTCATGCACATACACATAATTCATACACACACACACACACACACACACACACACACACACACACACACAATCATTCATACACACACACCCACCCCAGTCATACCCACACACATAATTCATATACACACACACACATCATTCATACACACATCATTCATACACACATCATTCATACACACATACATACATACAATCAATCAATCATACATACACACACAACCATTCATACAGACACAGAATGCCCCCCCATCATGCCAGCCACTGCTCCTAAGAAATAATGGGGATGGGGGGAAATACTCACCTTGCAGAGCTATCTTCTTCTGATCTCTGCGGTACACTGTTCCAAGGCAGAACATTTTTAGTCACACCAAGAGTGACTAAAAGAAAAGGTAAGCATATCTGCAATGTCAGGATCATAGGCAGCATGAGATGTACTCATGCAGTGTGTCATTTTTTGGTCCACAATGGTAGATTAATATCCTTGCATCACAGCACCACAAAGTCCTCACCAGGGACGCAAATATAGGAAGTGCGACCGCACCGTTGTTGCTTCTCCTCCTTATTTATCATATTTGTGCTTATTAGGCATCATTTAGATAAAGGAAGCAGAATTTGTCTCTGCTGTTTCACTCTTTAGTTGTTTAGCTACATCTGGTTAAGTTAAAAGACAGAAAAATGTTACTGTATGAGCATTGACAGGGCCCCATTTAATGTCCACACCAGGGCCCCATCACATTTAGTTACCGCCCCCAACAACTACTATCCATGTGCCCTTAGAACAAAAAATAAATAAACACAGTGTGAGCATATTCCCTAAAAGAACCTAAAAGTAATTATCAGAGTTCAAGCAGATTCCGCCCTCCTGAGTTGGGATGCCCTGATTCGCCTGACACTCACTTAAAGCACGCTCTTTATTGCTGCAACACCCGCTGGCAACCATCTGAGTCTGCCTGATGCAGATGACCATGGATGACACTGGGGGCCCGCGCATGTGCAGGATTGCTGGATTAAGGTATCAGGTGAACTGAGGGGTTTCACAAAACTCAGGGGAGCAAAATCCCAGGTTCTGGCAACATTTTAAAGAAGAAATAAAGTCAAAGATGACTTTACTTCCTCTGACCTCTGCAGCATGGCGGCATCCTGATTTCAGATGCTCCGCTGCACATTATTGTATGGCAAGGCAGACCTTTCAGCTTCACCAGACAAGCAGACCCTAAATGATTGCTGGCAAGCAGTCTGTGGGGAGAGAAGAATGAGGCCAGTATCACCTGCTTGGTATATGGGGCATATATATGAGAACATATCAGGATGTTCTCATGCTGTGGAGAACTGTGGAAGTACTTTTTGTGTGACCTTACTTTCTCTTTAAAGCAGACCAAAAGGCACAAATTATTTTGTGATCCACATAACTTAAATCTTAGGGGGCATCCCAAATCAGGTTGCACCCCAAGAATTAGGTTATGTGGATAAGAAGTCATTTGTGCTTTTGGTCTGCCTTGATAACAAACTAACAGCAAACCATACCATTGCCTTGGAAGTGTCCCTTTCCCTCTGCAGCAAATACAATCCCCCTCAAACACTGGACAGGAGCAAGACTTTTCTTTAAACTCTTCTCAGTCTATAGCACTTAAAGTGGACCAACACCCAGTGGTGATCGGCCCGGGAATCTATAAGATTCCCGGGCCGATCACCTCCCTCACCGCGGGGCATCTGAGATTGGGATGTCCCGCGGGGTGAAACCCCCCCAAAAAACCTTACCTTATCGGCGACGGATTAGCCGCCGCCGCCTCCCGCGTGCCCCCTCTAGCAGTGTACGCGCCCGCGCCGGCCGTTTGTGAATGGGAGGGACGCGCGGGAGGCGGCGGCGGCTTGTCCGTCGCCGAAAAGGTACGTTTTTTGGGGCTTTTGGGGGGGTTTCACACAGCTCGGTTGCCCCGCTGAAGTGAACCAACACCCAGGATAGTGAAAATCCTGGGTGTTGGTCCACTTTAAGAGTTACCCCTCCCCCCCCTTTCCGGAGTTACCAGCAGCCTGACTGACCTTTGATCTGCTTTCTTCTGCCTGGAACTATCTCTCAGGCTGCTCCTGGCCCCAGACCGATAGAAGCAACACCCCACCCCTTTGCTAAACTGACAGCCAGGGGAGGGGGCAGAGAGAGCACATGAGCAAGACAGAGATCATTGCGTGTCCTGCTGATAATGAGGAAACACTCAGCAGGGGCAGACAGGGAGGCTGCCAGTGTCTCTGCTGCTCTTATGATGGCAGATTTGTCTGCTACTGACCTCTCCATAGCAGTGCTGTGGTTTGCGCGGTACCTTGACGAACAGGAAGTCTAAACCTTGGGGGCGGGGCTTATGCTGCCTGTCACACAGGCTGAGCCAATGCAGCCTCACCAGCTCTCTGCCTCTCCCCCTCGCTGACTGTATGTAATGTACGCCGATCAACAGCTCCTGCTTCTTCTCTCAGGTGGTTTCCCCAGCTCTGCTACATATGCCTGGCTCTGGCAGCTGTTACTAAGCAATGGGACCGCCCCATCCTGTAACTCCGTGTTGCTGCCCGCGGGCGCCGGGCGGCCTATGCGGGCCACGTTTGCAGGCTGCTGGGCCTGTTTTAACGTAGGGGCCTGGAGCGGCAGCTTCGTCCACCCCTACCGTTAATCCGGGCCTGCGTCTTATAAGACTTTTATTTCACTGTTGCTAAGATTACACAATCTTCTGCAGTAAATATATTTTTCAGACTTTGGCCATGTCTGTTCCACAAGTACATTATTTCTAGCACTTGATGTTTTTTTATGCTTCATCTCATTTTAGTTTTTACCTAATCTAATGTCATAGTATCTAACGGTATTTTAGAAAACTAAAGAAATATGAGGATAGCTTTTGTAGACTTGGTATAATTAAAGGTGAGTTGTCAAGAATATCTAGTTTACTTAATCAGCATTAATGAACTTCCATTTTCACCTTCAGCCTGCAAAAGCCATTGCTGTCTTTATTCTTTAGTTTTCTTCCTACTATTCTCTGTGGCACACCCAGGACAACTCATTGCTGCTAACAGTATTTTACCAGTTTTATCCTATTTCCTTAAAGTGGACCAACACCCACGGGTGATCAGCCTGGGAATCTATAAGATTCCCGGGCCGATCACCTCTCTCCCCGCGGGACATCCGAGATAGGGATGTCCCGTGGGGTGAAACCCCCTCACCTTATCTTCGGCGGCGGCCGGCCGCCGCCTCCCTCGCGCCCCTCTAGGCGTGCGCGCGCCCGCGCCGCCCGTCTGTGAATGGCCGGCGCGGGCGCACGCGCGTCAAGAGGGACGCACGGGAGGCGCCGGCGGAGGAGCCGCTTGTCCGCAACTGTCAGATTGCTTGTCCGTCGGCGCTGGGAGAGGTGAGTTTTTCGGGTGACCGGGGGGGTTTCACACAGCGGGGCACCCCGATCGGGGGTGCCCCACCGAAGTGGACCAAGACCCAGGATAGTCAAAATCCTGGGTGTTGGTCCACTTTAAGCCAGGCAAGGGACTGCCCCCCAGGGGAATGGGGGAATGCCCCTCTGGGCCCCTAAATCTTGACCTATGTGCCCTGGTTCGCATGGTTCTAACAGCCCCAGCAATATGTCTTCTGGGTGCTCTCTATACTATGTGCTAAATGGTATCCTATATGTAGAAAAGGTTATGCTATTTTTTTTTTTTATTGAAGGAGAATCAGCTTAGAACAGGATATACGTGCAATTTGTACATTTCGTTTATAAAAAACACATCTTTAACATTACAATGAACCAATCACACTAGGGGGCACACCTCGGTCTGCTAACCGATAGTAAAGTGACAATTCCCCCATATGCGCCAACGCTCCAATCTGGCCACACCGGTACTCCTAGACCCGGTCCCAAACAAATTATTGTTTTGGGTGCACTCGCCCAGGCCCGCTGCCAAGCTGTAAGTATCTGGAAATGCGTCACACAATTTTCGCAAAAGGAGGAACAACACCCGCCCTATTAACGATGGGGGGGGGGGGGAGGGAATAAGGAACTGAAAGATCAGAAAAGTGAAAGTAAAGTAAGGAATAGGAAAGTATGGGTTCCGTGTCTCCCCAACCTCGCCCCGCCGGGCTACCTTTATCTTAAATCGTCAAAAGCTTGCAATCAAAGTTCTCCGGGGGAAATTGGGATATCCAACCCTCCCTGGTCACCAGGAAGGGGGACCGGTCTCCCTGATTCAAAGCCGCCATCTTCTCAAAGAACAATATCTCGTTAACGTGAGGAATAAGGTTCCCTGAAGGGATTCTTCCGGTCCTGCGCTGTGATTAATTTGGTAGCCGCTAGAATATGCTTAATTAACCCAAACTGAGCCTTAGAGCAGCCGTGAGGTTGTCAGGTTAAGCAAGGCAAGGAGCGCAGAGGGTGCCAACTGCAACCCAGTGGCCTTCTTAATGACATAGTACACTCTCTACTGGAATTGTTTAACCACTTTGCACTCCCACCAGATGTGCAGATACGACCCGTTAAGATGCCCCCCCCCCCCCCCAAAACATTCCAGGCTGTACGAGGGACAGAATTTATAAATCCTCTCCGGCACTAAGTACCATCTAAGCAACACCTTGGTTTTCCAAGTGTACAGCACGGCCTGTTTCATTTCAATCATTACTTCTGGGTATTCCGCCACAAGGTGGCGCAGTTGACTGCAGAAGCTTTGTGGCTCCTCCCGGCCCTATAAAAAGCCAGGAATCACCCATAGACCCCCAGTGTTTTTTCTGCAGTCATGACTGCGAAGACCAGAAGATGGCTCTCTATGGTTATTCGCAGGCGAGCGGAGCAACCAAGCCTGCGGCCCTGCAAGCCTCCAGACCGCAGACCCTATTTGCTGAAGGGTAGCCGGTCCATAGGCATATGGTGAGCCTAGGGGGAAGGAGGAACCACTGCTGCCTTGTGTTGTGCTCTTCACGGGGGGGTGAGTCTTTATTGTGGGGTGTCTGTGGGGGACTATCCTTCTTGGGGGCTCCGCTTCCCCTCCTCCCCCCCTACCCCCTCCTCTCTCTTCCCTGTTTGCTTCCGCGCGTTTCCCCCCAGTCTTCCCTCCCCCTCTTGCCTCCCTCTCCCTCGGGCCCGTCGATGGCCTCGCAGGGGGGTCGGGCCGGGTGCGCGCGAGCGCTCCGCCACTCGTATGCAGCCTCCTATCCCGCCGCCACAAGCACACTAGCCCTGTAAAAATGGCACCAGTGAAAGAAACTGTGCGCTCACGGCAGCGGGAGATATGCGGGGATCTGGGCCATGCTTCACTGACAACGGGCGCCATTACATGTGTGGGCGCGGGCATCTCGCGTACTTTTGCGAGGGGCGGCGCTGCGGGATGATGCGTTTTGCGTCATTCCCCTGCGGCCGCCCCTGGAGGTTCTTTCACTGGCACCATTTTTACAGGGCTCCGCGCTGCTGCTGCTGGGGCTCTCCGCCTGCCTGGACCCCCCATCTTCGCCTGGTCGACCGCCTTGTTGTCTATCCGACTCCTGCGCGGGCTGAGGTTCCGTGCAGCTGGTCCGTGAGTTGATCCTGCGGGGCTTATGTTTGGTGCGTGTGCTGTGGGATGCTCATGATTGTCCTTGCTTATGTCTTGCAGACGGGATAGCAGCATTGTGGTTTCTCCCGGTCCAATACGCCTCCCCCCCCCCACCTACCCTGTCTCTGTGGGGCATCCCGGGTGGGCTCTGATTTAGCCATTACTCCTTGTGGGCTGACTGTGCCCTTTTTTGATAATCACCATATGGAGGCTTCTGGGGATAGCGAGCTTGGGGGCCCTCGGGGCAGGCTTGGCTGTGTGTCATGTGTGGGGCATCCCCTTTGAGTGGTGGTGGCGCAGTTTGTGTGCCGTGCGCCCAAAGTATTATTGCGGATCAGGCTGGGCTGAGCACTTCTCTTTCCAGTCCTGCACTCCTTAAGGCATCCTCTCCTCCTCTGCGCCTGCATTTAGCCCCCAGTGAGGGGGAAACTAGCAGGGGGTCACAATCAGATCTGGCACTGCGCGTGGCCAGCACTGAGCGACAGCTGGCCTGACCGGCGACAGGCAAGGCCTCTAGCAAGATGCGGCACCTCAACGCCGCATTGTCACTCTTTGCAGATGAGGACGAGGGCCTTGACGTGTATGGCGGCCGTGACTCCCCGGAGGAGGGGGAGTTGTTCCGTGACTCGGACTCCTCTGGGGATCGTCAGGGCGATAGTGTCCTAGGGTCCTCCTCAGTGCCCAAGGAGCTGGATAGAAGGTATCCATTTTCGGCCGATTTGGTTAAACGCTGATCGTGCCCACCTGAGGTGGACGCTCCGGTCCTGGGGCTATCTAACACTTCGGTCATGCCGTCCCCCGACACTACTACACTGCGTGACAGCGCGGACTGGCGTATGGATCAGCTGGCTAGTCATGCCTTTGGGAACCAAGCCCAAACCCCCCCCCTAAGGCCCCTCAGGCATGAGGAGGCGCCCTCACCCCGACCGGGTGGGGGGGCGGCTTCGGCTTTTTGCTCACGACTGGAGGCTTCGCGTCTCAGACCGGTGGATTCAGGAGGGGGTGTCCTCCCGATACAAGATAGGGTTTGCAGCCTGGCTGCCCCCAAGATTCCTCTGATCCCGGATAACTCTAAACCCTGTATCGGCTCAGGCACTGCGTCTGGCCGTTCAACGTCTTCTGGCATCCGGAGTCATTTGTCAGGTAGCTCTTCGGGAACAGGGTCGGGGGTACTACTCCAACCTGTTCATGGTGCTCAAGAAGGACGGCTCCCTGAGGCCCATCCTGGACTTAAAGGGCCTCAACAAGTTCGTCAGGTTCAAGCACTTTCGCATGGAGACATTGCGTTCGGCCGTAAGTTCCCTTCAGTCGGGCGACTTCATGACCACGGTGTACATCAAGGATGCCCACCTTCATGTTCCGATCACCCCAGGTCACCAGAGGTTCCTGAGGTTCGCTCTGGGGGATCAACACTACCAGTTTGTGGCCTTGCCGTTCGGTATCACCTCAGCTCCTCGGGTTTTCACCAAGGTGCTGGCTGGCATCATGGCTCTCCTGAGGAACCAGGGCATTCGCATCCTCACTTACCTGGACAACATTCTGATTGCTGCTCAGTCTCTTCATCAGGCCAAGAAGGATACTCAGGTGGTGACTGCCACTCTCGAGTCCTTCGGCTGGGTGATCAACTATCCCAAGTCTTCACTATCTCCGTCTTTGGCGAGGTCCTTTCTGGGCATGACGCTGGATACTTCTCAGGTCAAGGTATTTCTCCCTCAGCAGAAAGTGGAGGGCCTTCAGATGCTGGGAGATTGTCACCACGGATGCCAGTCTGACCGCCTGGGGGGGGGAGTTTGGCAGTCTCTGAAGTTCCAGAGTCAGTGGGGTCCCCAGGAGGCCCATGCGCCCATCAATATCCTAGAGCTGCAGGCGATCAGGTTGGTTCTCTCCAAGTTGACCCCCCACCTTCGGGGTCGTGTTGTACAGGTCCGCTCGGACAATCAGACAGCGGTTGCCTACATCAATCATCAGGGAGGGACTCGGAGCAAGTGAGCCCTCCAGGAAGTTTCCCTGATCTTGTCTTGGGCGGAGGAGACTGTTCCCTGCCTCTCGGCGGTTTACATCCCGGGGTGGAGAACCAGGAGGCGGACTTCCTGAGCAGGGGGACGTCTCGCCTGGGGGGAATGGTCCCTCAGCAACAAGATCTTTCACGCCCTGTGTCGCCACTGGGGTCAGCCGGACGTGGACCTGTTTGCGTCCCATCACAATCACAAGCTCCCGAGATTTGTCTCCCTGTCAAGGGAGCCTCTGGCCTTCGCCACGGACGCCCTAGCAACTCCCTGGACAGAGTTTCGGCTCCTCTGTGTTTCCTCCCTTTCCTCTGCTGGGTCGAGTGCTGCGCAAGATAGCCCAGGAGGGGGTACCGGCCATTCTGGTGGCCCCCCGCTGGCTGAGGAGGGTATGGTTCGTGGACGTCATACAGATGGCAGTAGATCGGTTTGTCCTGCCCGACGATCCAGAGCTTCTCACGCAGGGACAGCTGCGCCATCCCCATTTACAAACGCTGGCTTTAACGGCTTGGCTGCTGAAACCTCCATCTTGATGGGCAAGGGTTTGCCGGCCTCTGTTGTCAATACCTTGATTCAGGCTCGGAAGAAATCCTCGTCTTTTATCTACTACAGGGTCTGGCATGCTTACATTGCTTGGTGCGAGTCCAAGTCTCTTTTTTGTCGGGAATTTTCCATTCCCGGGATTCTGGAGTTTTTACAGCATGGTCTGGAATCTGGTCTACAACTTAGTACCCTCAAAGGACAGGTTTCGGCTCTGGCATTTTTTTTTCCAAAGATCTTTTGCCAATCACAGGCTTGTTAAGACCTTCTTCCAGGGAGTTACTCATGTGCGTCCGCCGCGTAAGTGTCTGCTACTGGTTTGGGACTTAAAGTGGACCAACACCCAGGATTTTGACTATCCTGGGTTTTGGTCCACTTCGGCGGGGCACCCCGATAGGGTTATCCTTAAAGGCCCCCAAGGCAGCTTTTTCTTATAGCTCGCCTTTCTCCGTGCTGCTTCTTGAATGAGTAGCCTCCTCATCACTTCCCTGTGAGTCTCCCAGACTATGACATTAGAGCTCACCGACCCTGAGTTACATAGAAAAACTCCTCCATCCCATTACAGATGTGCTGTAGCAAGCATCTGCCAACAAGGCATCATTCAACTTCCATGCACTATGAGGGGGACCTCTGCACCAGTGTTGCCAACTCAACTGCCATTAAATCGTGGTCCGACCATACTATTGGGACTTTGCTGGGGCAGGGAGGGCTGCTGCAAAAAGATGTGATCAATCCTCCTGAATACCTTGTGTGGGCACGAGTAAGGAGTGAAGTCCTGTCTGGTAGGATGGAGCTCTCTCCACGCATCCACCATGTGATACTGATTTAACAGGGCACGGAATGCTTTCATTGAGGAGCTATGCTAGGCACCTTTTACTAGACCTGTGGGATCTCGCCTATCTAGGCCAGGGTGTATTATCTGATTGGAGTCCCCAGCAACTATAAGGATTCCTTTTCTTGCTTGGAATGCAAATTGGTTGGAATGCCTGAATGGAACCCAAGATCAGGTATCTCCCTGAAAATTTGCGGACCTCCCCAAGGAAAAAGGGACTGAACGCGATTAAGACTCCCCGTAGTTTTGTTTCCGTCGAGGCTGTAAAAAACAAAGGGTAGTCCGCATTGAGGTATTTGGGGGCGCACTTCCTAGCAAAGTGCGTTTCCTGAAAACGAACAATGTCTGCGTGGAGAGAGCGCATTTGCCTCATGGCTTTAGTTTGCTTCTGGGTGTTCAAACCCTTGTACATTTAATGAAACTAGGTTAACCACCATCAACCTTCTGAAATAATTCTAGAGTATCATGAGACCTAGGAACCCAAAAAAGAAAGAGAGAAACAGAGGAAACAACATTGGTATCAATTAGAAATCACAACCCAACTTATGGTGGAAATATCTCCCTCCCTCCAGTAACATCTCCCGGTAGTGCCAACCGCGTCCCCTACATGTCAAGCACAGAAAATTTGTGAGGCCCCTTTTCATATTCAAATGAAAACGATCCCTTTCAGGGGGACGTAACAGTTATTTTTCCCACTGGTACTCCAGCAAGAAAAGAGAGTAGAGTGAACATGTTTCTAACACCTGGACGCCCGACCCCAACCCACACACATATACATAGCTAAGGAAAACAAGGATTCTATGCCCGAAAAACAACCAGAATCATTTTAATTTACCGATAAACTATAACACTTAAACATCAACCCAAGCCCAGCCAAGAACAAGTAAGACCAAGCACATGTGGGCACCAATATTCCGCCCTCCCACCCCTGCCCCCCAGTTCCAAGTTACTTCCTTGACAGGTCTCGGAACAACACCCAGCTCCAACTTGGCCAAAGAGGAAAGTGGAGCAAGACCCGATATCTATGAGCAAGGGTCCTACTCCTCCCCCGCTGTTTGTTTTTCAAATATACGGACAAGTGCGGCTGATGATTTTTCTCTCGCCGGGGTGCCTCTCCAGTACTCTCGCCCTTCCTTGGCCGCCAGGGAGAATGAGAGTGCCCTCTTTTTTGTGGTGGAGCTGGTGAGACCACTGCCGAAACCTTCAAGCCCACAGACGTCAAAGCGGACTCCAGCTCCTGCGGTTTGGTGGCCTCAAGATGCTTGCCTGAATGTTCAAACATAACTTTAAATGGAAACCCCCACTTGTATTTGGTCCCATTGGCACGCAGCACTTCTAATGAGGGTCTCATGGCTCGCCTTCTTGCCACAGTCTGGGGGGAGAGATCAGAATATAGTTGGTAATTGAAGCCTTGGAATGTAAGGGTTCCATGGCTCTGCGCCTCTGCCATAAGTGCTCCTTTGTATGGTAGAAATGAAACTTCACCAGGACATCTCTCGGGAGCCCATCCATGCTCTTTTTCTGCAGGGCTCTGTGGATTCTATCAAACTCCAGCCTCTCAATGGGAATAAAGGGGGCGAGCTCCTGGAACAAGGCCATTGCGGTAGACTGCAGGTCCACCACAGATTCAGGGATCCCCCTTATCCTGATATTTTAACATCGAGATCTATCCTTTGCTTCCTCCAACTTGCTGCATTGCAGCCCTATTTGACTGTGATTATCCAGTAATATTTGCCAGAAGGGCAATCCCCACTGGATTCCTGCAGTCACGTGGAAGATAGATAGATAGATAAAGAGCGAGCGAGACAGATTAGGTAGTGAGGTAGATAAATGGGCAGAGAGAGAGACTGAGCTAGATAGATAGATAGATAGATAGATACAGTGAGGTAGATAAATGGGCAGAGAGAGAGAGACTGAGATAGATGCATAGATAGATAGATATAGATAAATGGGCAGAGAGAGAGACTGAGATAGATAGATAGATAGATAGATAGATAGATAGATAGATAGAGATAAATGGGCAGAGAGTGAGAGATAGATAGGCAGAGAGAGACTGAGAGAGATAGATAGATATAGATAAATGGGCAGAGAGAGACATAGATAGATAGACAGAGAGAGACTGAGATAGATAGATAGAGTGAGGTAGATAAATGGGCAGAGAGAAAGACTGAGATAGTTAGATAGATAGACAGAGAGAGAGACTGAGATAGATATATAGATGATAGATAGATAGATAGAGTGAGGTAGATAAATGGGCAGAGAGAGAGAGACTGAGATAGATAGATAGATAGATAGATAGATAGATAGATAGATAGATAGATAGATAGATAGATAGATAATGTCTAGATGGACAGATAGATGAATGGGCAGAGATAGATAGATAGATAAATGGGCAAAGAGAGAGAGACAGATAGATAAATGGACAGATAGATAGATGGGCAAAGATAGATAAATGGGCAAAGATAGATAGATTAATGGCCAGAGTGAGGGAGAGAGATAAGACAGACAGTGAAGCTAGATAGATGGAGACAGAGAGAATAAAAAGAGAGTCTGTGAAATCAAACAACCATAAAAAAGTTCTGAAAATGACTGTACAGGTATTGGAGGCAAATGTTGAGCTGGCAGCCCACTTTCTCCATCAGCGCACTACAATGGCATTGGTGACACGAGTTAATGTCGCCCCCCACACGCCACACCCCCATATTGAAAACGGGTCTATGTACATTTTATCTGGACTCAACTTGGCACATTTGCTGCCTCCCACGCCTCCCCCAGCTTCTCCCCGCTGCCAGTTACCGCACAAGCTACTTCCATGACGAGCATGCTGGGAGTGACGTGTCCATTCCCAGCTGCCCCTGCAGAGGCAGTGAGTGGTGCTGGGGCCACTCTATTGGCAGGCAGTGCAGAGAGGGGCGGGGCGGCAGCGTCACACTATTGATGTGTTGTATTGCTTTGTAGTGCTGAGAAAGTGAAGCGCGAGCGGGCGGCAACATTACCCGCACATTAACATATGAATAGACCCCTTTGTACTATGTACATCTGGCGGGAGGCGACATTTCACATGCATTAACATATGAATCGGCCCCATTGTGGGGGAGGGGCAGTAGCGGGTGCGGGTGGGTGGCCGGCAGCTATAACAAG
This sequence comes from Gastrophryne carolinensis, assembly GCA_027917425.1. NCBI lineage: Eukaryota > Metazoa > Chordata > Amphibia > Anura > Microhylidae > Gastrophryne > Gastrophryne carolinensis. The sequence goes on from CM051241.1 coordinate 163,075,464, forward strand.
TAAAAGAACAACATTTTATTGTTGCAGAGAGGCCGCCCTATGCAGCTGGCCGCCCTAGGCACAGGCCTATGGTTGCCTGATGTTAAATACGGCCCTGAATACATGAAGTAAGTATTTCCCCAGAGTGGGGTCTAAAGATACCTGTCACGCAGTCACACCAGGTATGATGCAAGACAGGCAGCCTCACTGCCACCCCTCGTGAGTGCTCGGTTGCCAGGCAACCAAGAACACAGCACGAGCACTGTTTCTGGTCTCAGACACTTGCTGCCTGGCCCGAAGTCTGCCAGGTGCCTGGCATCATACCTGGTGTGACCACGTGACCGGTGTCTTTGGACCCCACTCTGGGGAATTACTTACTTCATGTATTAACAAATATTGAGATGCTGTTTGTGCATTACTGTTCAAGTAGCTAAGGCTGCTGACATCATTAATGACATCAGGCGGGCTTTTGTGCTGTTTCTAGGGTATTTAACCCTTTCTTTTGTGCAGATCCTCTGTTTGTTCAACCCTGATGTAGGGACGCGCCGTCCCGAAACGTTGGATATAGATTATTTGGACTGTGTCATTCGCTGGGTCAAGATTGCATGGATTATATGACCTTGATTCAATAGACTTTATTTGCAAATAGAGTGCTGGCTTCTCGTTTGATTTCAGTGTATGCGGCGCCACCGCTGGCCAAGCACCCAATACGATTGCTACAGGTAACAGTGCTTCTGTGATATTAACTTTTCTGTGCAGCAAGTCAGAGATGTTTTGAGAGGCACTCTGGGGATCAGGGAGGACACCATATTACTAGTTCTCCAATGCCGCTCCAAAAAACAAACTCAAAGGATAGGTGGATAAAATATTACCCAAGAAAAAAAAAATAGGTGAGCCAGAGAACCTCCCACTGAGTTCCTTAGACCACTGGGACAGATGCCCTCCTTCCAGGACCATAAAAAATTCTGGGTGCACCACTGGTGAAATAAAAAATACTAACATGTGCTCGCTCCTAAAGATACATGTATGGAGACAAATATGAGTGGATGTGAACAAAGTCACACCTTCTTCAAAGGGGAGCACCAACCACAAATACCATATAAAATATTTAAATTTTTATTGAATATAATTACACTTACTGGAGTATAATAAAATACACACAACATGAGACATAAGACAAGACACACCACCGGCGTCCTGTTCCCAACCAAAATGTGCCTCACATACTCCAGGGAAACACTTCTAAATACATCTGCTCCCGGATGGCCATCCTTCTCTGCCCTAAGAATCCTTGTCACAGACCACATTGCCAAGGTGAACAAGCTAAGTGCCAAAAGTAGACGGAGAGGAAAAAGGGCAGGAATCTTGGTAAGACTAAAATGGAGAGGTCTACGTTCGGCACTTCCGTCGATACACCTGGCAAATCTGCGTTCCCTTCCAAATAAAATGGAAGAACTACAAATTTTGTGCAGGAATTATGCAGAATTTTCAAACTCTGCTATCCTCTGCTTCACTGAGACCTGGCTAAATGATCGCATACCAGATACAGCCCTGGAACTCCCTAACTTCAATATCATCCGAGCAGACAGGAATTGTGTTCTAGCGCAAAAATCGCGAGGAGGCGGCGTATGTTTCTTTGTGAACTCAAATTGGTGTAAAGACACAAATATCCTGGCTCAAAGTTGCTCCACACACCTTGAATTACTAGCAATAAACTGCAGACACTTTTATGCCCCACGGGAATTCTCCTCATTCATATTGATTGGTGTTTACATCCCACCACGTGGATCCGCAAAACCCGCTCTAGACGGTCTGGTCGATTGCATTCTTGAATGCGAAAAGAAACATCCCCAAGCCCTCATCATCGTACTGGGCGATTTCAACCAGGCAAAACTAAACTCGGAACTCCCAAAGTTCTTCCAGCATATCATCTGCCCCACCAGAGGAACGAACTCCCTAGACCACTGCTACACCACCATCAAAGGTGCCTACAAACCTGTAGTTAAAGCCCTCATTCATCTAGTCCCAGCATACAGGCAGAAACTGAAATTCTGCAGACCCTCACTCATCACCACAAAAAGATGGACAGCTGAAGCGGCGACCAATTTACAAGCATGCTTCGACACAACGAACTGGGAGATCTTTGAAAACACCGAGGACATCAATGACTGGACTGACAAGGTCACGTCGTACATTAAATTCTGCGAAGACATGCTGATTCCAACCAGGACCTATAAGAAACTACCACAAAACAAACCTTGGTTCAACAGTACGATCAAAAACCTAAGGAAGAAAAAAGAGTCAGCACACAAACAAGGCAATCTTACTGAGTACAGGAAATATAGGAATCTCCTTACCAAGGAGATAAAAGCTGCAAAAAGACAATACTCGCATAAATTAGAAAATACATTTTCAAAATCCAACTCTAGAGCCTTATGGGCGGGTGTTAAGCAAGTAACAAACAAGGGCACCGCCCCTACCATCAACCCGAGCATGGATCTCGCAGAAGAACTGAATCAGTTTTACTGCAGATTTGATACAATGATGCTAAGGAAAAATCCAGTGAGCCCCCCTCCAATGATGAGTGGTACACCCAACAGGATGGCTATGCCCGAACTAAACTTAGGAACGTCAGATGTAAGGAAGATCCTACTCACGCTCAACACCAAAAAAGCATCTGGCCCTGATGGGATCTCTCCAACGTGCCTAAAAGTGTGTGCGGATCAGCTGGCCCCAATCCTTACAGATATCTTCAGGGGCTCACTGAAGGCGGGCATAGTCCCGAACTGCCTGAAGGACTCAGTCATTATCCCAGTTCCTAAAACATCAACTGCCACAGCCTTGAACGATTACAGACCCATCGCTCTGACCCCAGTGGTGATGAAAGTCTTCGAGCGTTTGATAATACCGGTCCTAAATGAGGCTATCGGCTCAAAGTGGGATCCACTGCAGTTCGCGTATAAAGCGAACAGATCTGCAGAAGACGCGGTCAACCACACAATGCAACTCACACTAAATCATGTGGATCAACCCAACTCATACGCCAGACTCCTATTCGTAGACTTCTCTTCCGCCTTCAATACTATAGATCCCCAAATTCTGAATAGGAAACTGCTCTCACTGGGCATCTCACCAGATCTCTCTGACTGGATCACCAACTTTCTAACAAACAGAACCCAGAGAGTCAAACTAGGTCCCTTTATCTCTTCATGCAGAACTACAAACATAGGCGCACCACAAGGTTGCATTCTGTCCCCCCTCCTCTTCTCCATATACACAAACGACTTCACATCAACAGACCCATCAATCAAAATCATCAAGTTTGCAGACGACACCACCCTAGTAGGCCTTATCAGCAACACAGACGAGACTCCGTACAGAACACAAATAAATAGCCTGGTAACCTGGTGTGATGAGAATAACCTCATCCTGAACACCCAGAAAATGGTTGAGCTGATTGTCGACTTCAGGCAGTCCCACCCAGCGCACCGTCCCATCACCATGGGTAAGGATGAGGTCAATATCGCTACCAGCGCAAAATTCCTTGGAACAGTGATCACTAATGACTTGAAGTGGAGTAGGCATGCCGCCGTTGTCCTAAAGAAGGCTCGACAGAGACTGTATTTCCTTAGACAACTTGCGAAATTCGGAATGTCCAAAAGGATCCTGAAGCCCAAAATAGACTGGATACGCACAGCCAAGTATTGTTCCAGCAAGGAGGTGCGAGATCCGTCTGTGCCCATCCACACTCAGACAGAATTGCTAAGGGGGATTCTGGAAGCCCCACACAGGTCCCCAGGCGGTCTGCACTCAACCCGCAAAATGATATAAACCACTACAATTATCAAATACTAGAAAAAGTTTATTTACAATATGAAAGAGTAAAAAGACTCCACACGGAGTTAATATGTGAAAAGACACAACAATAAAGACATATTAAAAAACATATACACAAATCCCAAAACACAGGGGGTGGAGGGGAGCAAAATAAAAAGACATTGAAGATAGTTGTTTAAGTATACAGCGGTCTTTTAAAGTCCCTGACAGCATGGGTACCCCACTGTCCACTTATAAGACTACCAGTTCATATCCTGACCTGCATGTGTTATCTATATAGACAAATATACAATTAATATACCCAAGGAATTCAATCTAGGTTAAGCGTAGGTCACATGTTCATAATAGTCAGAAAGAATAATACAATAGAACAAATCACATTACCGTATAGTAGTCTCCCCTCCAGGCTCCCCTGTGCAACGGCCCGCCGACGCGTTCCGTGGAGAACCCACTTCACCAGGGCATCAAATGGCCATACTTCATTCCCGCTTCCTCCCTCCTTTTAAATGAAGGCAGCGCCGATGTGCGCGCCGCCGCCAGCCGCCGCCCACACACGCCCCCCCCCCCGACAAGCCAATCCTGTTGCCGTCAGGGTGAGCGTCATGCGGCGGCGGGCGGAAGCCGCGCCCATCAGCGCTGTCACGCCAAGGATCCCGAGCGGCGGACACGCGCCCCCGCCGGCGACAAGCCGACCACCATCCCCTGCAGTGGAGGTGCCGGGTCAGCGCCAGCGGGGGCGCAGCCGCATCTTAGTATTAAGTGCTGAACGCGCGCCCCCGCCGGCACCGAGCCGAACACACTCCCCTGCAGTAGGAGGCGTCGGTCCAGTGCCGGCGGGGGCGCGCGCCCGCCGCCGAGAAGATGTTACACACAGGTGAAACCACCTGTGTTGATGGCTAAAACCTAAGGGGGCAGGAAGCGAGAAACAAGAGCCATAATATGACAACATATATAAAATTACACACTGCGTGCTCAACACATATCCCTCCATTGAGTCTATCCTAAGCCTATATCACTTCCTATCTAATTCCTCAATCCATCTTGTGAAACACTAAATACTAGCGCGCCAATGTTATTGGAAAAATAATGTGTAAACAGGGGCTTTGTTTGTTATTTAATGTGTGTTACATATGCTTATTATGACATGATTGTTACATTTAATACAGAGATACATCCTTCCCCAGTTGACTACAACGTTACTCCTGTATAGAGCAGATATTCCCTGCTCTAAATACTTTGCTGTTCCCCAGCTGTATACATTGGGAAATTAGAAATAAATAGATAAATAAAAGTAAATAAATGAAAACCTCTCTAACTCCCAAACCAGACCAAGTACTAAAGACCGGAGAGGGAGGGGTATGAGTAGCCTGGGTTCAAAAGGACTCTTACTGCAGGCCCGCATGCGTCTGTTGATAGGCGCATAATTCTAACTTGTTCTAGAAATATATATGACACTGTGCAGTGATGCAATTTACCTGATCCAGTGACGTAAACAAAAATATTTACATTTTTTGTGCTAACCCAAAACATCCAAGTGAAATGAATGGTCAAGCCAAAAACACCCATGTTACTGTGCAAACCTGTATGACACAGACCCAAATCCTAAACTAAACCACTATATAGTGCATACTAAAAATAGGGCCCGTGGACAACAAAACAATTTAGCCCAAAGTGAGTGCATCAACTATAATCAATAAGGTGAAATATATAAAATATATATATATATAGACTAAGCTATACTAAATCACTATGCCGTGCATACTTATAAAAAATATATGTATAGCCTAGGCTATACTAAATCACTATACCGTGCGTACTTATATAAAAAAAAAAAAAAAAAAAAAAAAAAAGAGAAAAGGGGGCCCATGGGTGACTAGTCAAAATATCCCAAAATAAGTGTACAAACAGTAATTGATAAAAAATAAGCTAGCAATGCTATCATTCAGTGCAAATTTTATCCCAACTTATAAATATATATATACAAAATGTATTAACCATATGTAAGATATCTGAGATATCCAGCCGGGAACCGGTCCTGCTCAGTACAGAGTGCTTTTTGCCTTGATGTTGCCCCCAGCTCACGTCAGTCCCCCTGTGCAACACGCAGAAGCCACTCCCAGGGATTATTCTTCCACTTAACCGATCTTCCTTTTTTTTGTGTTGACATGATCCATTCAGAGTCCAGCTGTACAAGTGTGCCATCTTTATTCTAAAAAATAAATCATAAAGTGAAAGTGTGTACAAAACCCTTACCACCATTGTGTGTCCCCTAATTACTACACAAACTCATTGTGTACATATAACATATAACAAATCAGATTACTATTTAATAAACAATTATCCAACCCTAATAATATATATAGAAAAAAAAAAAAAAAAAAGAAGAAACTCCCTAAACCAGTGAAAAATGCTGATCCAAAGTGCTGATCTCAATAACTGCCACATATATCGTGTATACACTCTAATAACATACTGAACCTAATCAGCGTGACCCTCCACAAGTTATTGGCTGGACCTAATGGTGGGTATTAAGCTCTTCATGTGGATCTACAATCCCCCCCAGGGAATCAATGGAACTAGTCTCTCCCTCATCTACCCAGAAAGGGGATGAAGGAAAACTCTTCATTGATTCCCATAGGGGCCCTACTCTGCAAATTGTAGATCCAGAGTGCCTCCCTTTGGAGAAGTCGTTTCTTGACGTCTCCTCCTCTGATCCCCAGATGTACCTGGTCAACCAAAAATATCTGGGTCCCCTTCGTTTTGCCTTGATGATAATCCAAGAAGTGTGCTGCCACAGGGGTGACTGGTTGTGACTCCCTTACATCCCTCTCCGCTAATCTAATATTGGAGAGATGTTTTTGTAAACGTGTCTTAACCACATTTTTCGTCTCTCCCACATAGTCAAGTTGACACGGGCAGCGAATCACATAGATCACCCCTTTTGATTGACAGGTGAGGGAATGTCTGATCTTAAAGGTCTCTTTAGTTCTCAGATTAATGATCTGGTTTGTCTTGGCAATCAATCCACAGACATTACAATGTCCGCAGGGTCGGCAACCTATGATCTTTGCTCCTCGTTCCAGCCAAGTCGATGTTACCTCTAAATGACTCCTACATAATTTGTCCCTCAGATTTGGTGCCCGTCTGGCCGTCATCAGTGGGCCACGTCGTACCAACTCCCTCAAACGAGAGTCTGATTGCAGTACTTTCCAATGTGTTCTCAATATATGTTTAATCGATCCCCAGTCACTATTCAGAGTTGTAATAAATCTCACCTGACTCTGTTCTTGTTTCTTCTTTTTATACTGGAGTAAGTCTTCTCTCGGAGTTTTCAGTGCTCTCTGGTTTGCTTTTTCCAACACTCCTCGCGGATATCCTCTTTTTTGGAAGCGTGTTCTTAGTTTCTCTGACTCTACCAAAAAGTCTTCTTCTCTGGAACAGTTCCTTTTAATCCTAAGCCACTGTCCAATTGGTATCCCTTCCTTCAAATTCTTCTGATGGAAGCTGGAATAGTGGAGTATGCTGTTTGTGGCTGTCTTCTTCCGGAACAGAGTGGTAGTTATAGTGCCATCCTCTTGCAGTTGTAACTGAAGATCCAGGAATTCTATATTGGTGGGAGAAATGTGGTGGGTCAGGCATATATTGATGTCATTGTCATTCAATTTGCCAATGAACTCTTCGCACAGGATTTGTGGTCCATGCCAGAGGAGTAAAATATCGTCTATGAACCTGTACCAGCCCAAAATGTGGGGCTGGTACAGGTTCAATGCCTCTCCCCAGACCATCTCACGCTCCCACCAACCCAGAAACAGGTTGGCGACAGATGGAGCGCACTTCGCGCCCATTGCCACCCCCCTGATCTGCAAATAGTGTTTGCCATTAAACACAAACGAATTATGTGTAAGCGCAAACTCCAGCAATTCCAGGATAAATTCATGATGGTCCCGCTTCTCCATTGATTCCATAGTTAGGAAATAACGCACTGCCTGAATGGCCAGATCGCGTGATATACTCGTGTACAACGATTCTACGTCACAAGTCACAAGTAATGTCCCCTCCGGTACATGCAGCATGTGTACACGATTTAAGACGTCCGTGGTGTCCCTAACATAAGATTCCAGTGATTGGACATGTGGTTGAAGTGTCTGGTCCACATATGTACAGACTTGTTCAGTGAGGCTACCTATCCCAGAAACAATGGGTCTCCCTGGTGGTCTAGTGAGGTTCTTATGGACTTTTGGCAGGACGTAAAAGGTTGGACAACGTGGAAAATCCACTCTGAGGAAATCCCGAACTGTGTTAGTAATAATCCTGGCATCAAATGCCCTCTCCAATAATAGGTCCAAATCTTTCTTAAAGGCAGTCACGGGGTTGCCGGGTAGTAGTTTGTAAGTACTGCTATCCCTCAGTTGTCTCTGTATTTCCCCTATATAGTAATCACGAGTCATCATGACCACATTGCCCCCCTTGTCAGCTTCTTTAAGCACTAAGTCCTCTCTTTCTTGGAGGCTCTTAAGCGCTAGAGCTTCTTCTTTCGTTAAGTTGTTCTGGCGGGTTTTGGGCTGTAATGCCCTGATGTCATTGCTTACCAGGTCAAAGAAGATCTGTAGCGCCGGAATGCCCTGCCAGGACGGTGAAAACGTAGAGGGTCTCTTAAATCGCCTGTCTGTTTCTGGTTCCTCTTCCTCTAATAACTCTGTTAAATGCCTCAAGGCTTGTATTTCTGTGTCATTCCAATCTGGTCCAAACTGTACCCGATCTGTATCAGAGAAGTGACATCTTAATGCAAGTTGCCTACAGAACATGAACAAATCCTTCACGGTGTCAAATTTATTAATTACATGTGTTGGTGAGAAACTAAGACCCCTCGATAATACACGTTTCTGAATCTCTGTGAGGGGGATATCCGTGAGGTTAATTATTTCTAATTCCGTCGAATTTTGCGTCGTCTCTGGGATAATGGAGATGGATCCCTCCTCCCTCGAGGTTCCCTCGGTCTCAGATGGTAATGTTCCCAAGTTTCCAGACGGTCCCTTCTGCTGTCTAATTCTCCCCTTACTCCTCCCCCTCCTCGTCCGTCTGAACTGAGCTGGTCTAAAAAACTCTGTTCAGAGGAATTGGACTGGTCTGAGGGAAAGTCTGTTCTAGGTAATGGGGGTCCATAAACAGGCCTGTATGTCCTGTGTCTGGAGTTGTCCTTCTGTTTGCTGCCCAACCTGTCTGTTGTGTCTCTATCCTGGTATTGACGGGAGTTCCTGTGTTGTGTATCCCTCATGTTGCCATGGTGATGCCACTTGTACATCCTCCCTTGTGCCAGATCTAGTCTGTCTCTGTCTAATTTGTGTCGTTTATGGGATATAATGTCCTCTTCATATTTGTCTATTTCTTGCACTAGACTTTCCATCAGGCTCTTGGAGCGCACGTCTAAGACAAGTTGATTTAGTTGTACATATAGGTCTTTCAACTTCATGCTGATAATGTCCAGCAATCTCGTATCTTCTCTGATTAATAGATCTATTAAAGTGAGGGAGCAATTTAACAGGGCGGTCTCCCATTCCTTTCTAAATTCTCCTGAGACCTCCCAGGAAGGAAAAATTTGCACCCTTAAGCCTCGAGGGATAATTTGTTGCTCTTTATATATCTGTAGGGCATGGAGATTCCATCTCACCCGTATGTAATCCCTTCTGTATCTTCTAATGGTTCTATATATTTGTTCAAAGGAGGGATCACTCTGTAACTGAGTCCCATGTGGCAATAAAATTGTGTCCTTGAAGGCTGCCAATTTCTTGGTCCAGCTCTCCTCTGGAATATCAAAATTGTACATTATTACAGCGTGCTGTGTCCAGTAAGGTGGCCTGACAGTCACCAGCCAGAAACTTTACCAATAGCCCAAAATAGACTGGATACGCACAGCCAAGTATTGTTCCAGCAAGGAGGTGCGAGATCCGTCTGTGCCCATCCACACTCAGACAGAATTGCTAAGGGGGATTCTGGAAGCCCCACACAGGTCCCCAGGCGGTCTGCACTCAACCCGCAAAATGATATAAACCACTACAATTATCAAATACTAATATATTAACTCCGTGTGGAGTCTTTTTACTCTTTCATATTGTAAATAAACTTTTTCTAGTATTTGATAATTGTAGTGGTTTATATCATTTTGCGGGTTGAGTGCAGACCGCCTGGGGACCTGTGTGGGGCTTCCAGAATCCCCCTTAGCAATTCCGGCAAAAGGATCCTGAAGACCTTCTACATCGGCGCAGTAGGCTCACTCCTGAGCTCCTCCTTCACTACCTGGTATTGTGGGATCACTGCCAAGGATAAGATCAGGCTGAAGAGGATCACCAGGACTGCTGAACGGATCATAGGGTGTCCCCTACCTGACCTAGATGAACAATTTAGGGAAAGGATCCGCTCTAAGGCAAAGAGAATAGTAGGCAACCCCACACATCCAGGCAACCCCTTCTTCAATCTTCTACCATCTGGACGAAGGTACCGGGCCATCTCGACCAGAACCTCTCGGTATAAAAACGGTTTCTTCCCGCTAGCCGTTAAAGCCCTGAACAACCACCTCTAAGACTCCTGGAAAACCTCTGATCCCCAGCCACTTAAAGGAACATTGCATGTACATAGTTCCACTGTAAATATGTAAAATTAGCTACTGTTGATATATATATGTATATAGTCGTAGGTCTAGCGTTTGTTTAAGCTCTATGGAGAACCTCCCTTCCAAAAAGTATTCCATGTTGTATTCTGTACATACTTGGCGACCAATAAAGTATTCGTAGTATTCGTAAGATAAAAAGAACTGCAAAATTCCCTATAATTTACATAATGTAGCCATATACATTGGTCCAATAATAGGACCTACACAATATATTATATATGTATGTGGATAGATACAGTCCTTTTATGCCCCAAATCTAGAGGTATGTGTCTTTTTTGTGCCGGGACAAAATCCCCCTATAACCCTAATGTGCAACCTTAATAGGAAAATCGTGCAAAATAGCCAAGGAAAATAAATATATCTCCAATTTAAAAATAATCAAATGCCAAAACAGGCTAAATAACCATGTGAAAAAGCAATACTTGTAATAAACACACTAATAGCAACTACAATCCTAATCAATTGTGTCCTAATTAATACATAAATACATGCTATATACACAGAAAACCAATATATGCACAGAACCTAAGTCCTAAATAGGGGAATGAGCTTCCCAGTCCACATGGGAAATGTCAGCCGGCATTCATGAAATCAGCAGTGGCTTGCTTTGCCACTATGCAACCATTGCAATTGCATGGGGCCCTCACTTCTCAGGCTCCCAGAACTCTGCAGAGTGTGCACTGGCATTGCCTCATCTACTCACCTTTCTACTGTTCCCACACTGCATCTTGGGGCTGTGGCTGTGGCTGTATCTCTGCTATTCCATTAGATGCAGTGTGTATCCGCAGCAGGCATTTTTGAATGGCTGGCTCTGGCACGCCCACCGCTGGAGGTGAGCGGGGATGCGGCCAGCAGCACTTGCTCCATTCAGTTTTTTTCTTGCCACTGTGAGCTCAGAGCTGCAAAGAAAATCTAAAAGGAAATGATTAGCCAAGCGCCCTTCACATGCGGTTCGGGTATTATTATTATTTATTTATATAGTGCCATCATCTTCCGTAGCGGGTACAAAGTCAAAGGTGAGTTTACAGGCGATCCTGGGGAATACACAAAGAGGGTATCCCAAATCAGGATGCCCCCAGCAAGAGGAACAAAACCTATTTAGTATTGTATTGCATTATATTAAAAAAATGCCTTTTTTTCCTTATTGCATGGCACGGCCTGCTTCGGTATTTATAACAGTTGGGTTATTCCGCCACAAGGTGGCGCAGTGGTACTGCAGAAAGCTGTGGCATGTCCCGGCCCCCTATAAAAACAGGATTAACCATAGAGTTTCCAGTGTTTCCTCTGCAGTGATACTGCGAAGTTAGAAGATGGCTCTCTCTCTTGCGCAGGTGAGCGGGGCAACCAAGCCTGCGGCCCTGCATGTCTATTTCCATCCGTTTCTGGACCCTCACTGCCTCCCAGCCTTGGCTGACAGTTCGGGTCAAGGTAGAAGAGCACTAGGGTCAAGTGCTCCTGGAGCGCAGCTCCAAGCCGCAGACCCTGTTCCACAAAGGGTAGCCGGCCATAGGCTTTATGGTGAGCCCAATAGGGATGCAGAGTTTCTGTCTTGGCTTCGGAGGGGGCGAGTAGTTTGGGGACTGTGTCCCCTTATTCTCCTTTTGGGTTCCCCCCCTCCCTGGCCATGGCTGCTCGCCGCTGCCTTCTCGTATCTCTCTCCCCCCCCTCTCTGGCTTTGTTCGAGGGGGAGGGGTGGTAGCGGCGAGTGGTGATATCTGTGATGTTTTGCCGTTTTTTGTGTATTTTGTGGTGCTTTTTGATGCCGCGCCGCTTTGTACTGCGCTCCGTGGCTGTGGGCGCTATAACCTGAGGTGATTTTGCTTTGTCATGGCGCCGGCCGGGTCACGTGAGCACTGTTTTTCGCGCTCTTCGGGGGGAGGGGGCAGGGCCGCGTGATGACGCGCATCGTGCGTTTCCCCCGCAGCCCTCCCCTCGAGGTACCTCTGCCGGCGCCATTTTGGACAAGCTGCGCGTCTGGATTTTTCCCTTTCTGGCTGCAGTGCTGATTTCTGCGGTCTGTGCCTGTGTGACCCCGCGGTGTCTTTGGTCCGTGAATCCCCCTTGGGGTTTTTTTTATTGAAAGGGGTGTAATTGCTGCGGGATGCTCATGTCTGTTTTTACTTATGTCTTTCAGGTGGGATACCATTGGGTTGTGGTTTCTCCCGGCTCCCCTTCTCCCTCCCCCCTCTTCCCCCCCCCTCCTTCCCCCCTTCATTGACTTCTGGGGGCATCCCTTGGGAGGGCATCCCCGGTGGCTTCTGTCTTAAGCCTGTACCCACTGCTGGCCTATTGCGCCTGTGTTAATCAGTCACCATATGGAGGCCTCTGGGGATAGCATGCTTGTGGGTCCTTTGGGGCAAGCCCGGCTGTGTTCCATGTGTGGGGTATCCCCTGTGAGTAACAGTGTCATGGTGTCCTTGCACTTCAAGCTGGTTTGCCTGCTTCGCTTCCCAGCTCTGCGCCTCACTCGGCTTCACCTACTCCCCCGCTCCTGCAATTGGGCCCCAGTGCGGGGAATGTTGGCAGGGAGTCACATTCTTATTTGGCTCTGCGGGTGTCTAACATTGAAAAGCAGCTTGCCAGGACTGTTCCTTGGAAGGCCTCTGGCAAGAAGCAACACCTGGATGCCAGGTCCGCTCCCCTTACTGAGGTGTATGTGGGGATTGATGATCTTGGTGGCTGTCACCCCCTTGAGATTGGGGGAGCTCTCCCAGGATTCTGACTCCTCTGGAAACCAGCAGGAGGGTTGCGATAGTGACCCTGGGTCTACGTCCGGAGAGGAATCATGGTACCTGAGGACACTGATAATCTGCTGTCACATATTTTTGAAATTTTGCACATTGCTGCCCCTGAGGTAGCTAAGAGAAAGCAGGGGGAGCTTTTTCGATCTGGTAAACAGCGTCTAGAGTTCACTGAGCTGGAACATTTTACCACCTTGGTGCTTAAAGAATGGGAACGTCCTAACCTGCGGTGCCCAAGGGTTTGGATAAAAGGTATCCCTTTCCTGCTGATCTTGTTAAGAGGTGGTCATTTCCCCCATAAAGTGGACGCTCCCGTGCTAGGCTTGTCCAATACTTCGGTCATGCCTTCCCCTGACACTACCACTCTGTGGGACGGTGAGGACTGGCACATGGATCATTTGGCCTGCCATGTTTTTACTTGTGTGGGGGCTGGCTTGCGCCCGGCATGTGCTGCCGCCATTACTGCTATTGCCCTTAAGAAGCTGCTCAAGCATCTCATTGATGGCGCAACAGCTGGTAGTTTGGGGGAGGAATATAGGACTCTCTTACTTTGCTCTGATTTTGTGGCCTTTATCCTTACTGCTATGGATGATGCTGTGCGGCTGTGTGGTAGGGCCTCTGCGCTTTTGGTGGCTATGCGCCGCTCTGTTTGGTTGCACCAGTGGGCAGCTGACGCTGCGGCTAAGAAAGCTCTCACTGGCCTCCCCTTCGGTGGGGCTGCGACTATTTGGGGAGCGTCTTGATGTTTTAGCCAAGGATGGAAGGCTGCCACAGTGTAGGAGGCAGTCTCGGCCCTTTCGGGGGTCCTCTGCCCCCCTCCCTTCCTTCCGTATTCCCAGAGGGGGCCGTGGCTCCCTCCTCTCCAGTGGTCGCAGAGATTCCTGGGGCCATGGCAGATCCCGTGGTCGCCCCGGTCTCTCCTGGAGTTCCAAGCCCAAACCCTCTCCCAAGCCCCCTCAGGCATGAAGGGGTGCCCTCATCCTTCCGGGTGGGGGGGCGGCTTCGGCTCTTTGCTCACGTCTGGAGGCTTCACGTCTCAGACCGGTGGATTCAGGAGGTAGTGTCCTACGGTTACAAGATAGAGTTTGCAGCCTGGCCGCCCCCAAGATTCATCAGATCCCAGATGTCTTAAAACCCCCTGTCTGCTCAAGGGTTGCGTCTGGCGGTTCAATGCCTGTTAGAGTCAGGAGTCATCCATCAGGTGCCCCATCAAGAACGGGGTCAAGGATACTATTCAAATTTTTCACGGTCCCCAAAAAGGACGGTTCTCTGAGGCCCATTCTGGACCTGAAGGGCCTCAACAAGTTTGTCAGATTCAAGCATTTTCGTATGGAGACGCTACGTTCTGCTGTCAGTTTCCTTTGCTCGGGCGACTTCATGACCACTGTGGACATCAAGGATGCTTATCTTCATGTGCCTATCTTCCCAGGTCATCAGAGATTTCTAAGGTTTGGTCCCTTCCTCAGGCCGAGAAGGACACTCAGATTCTGTCCTCCACTCTAGAGTCCTTCGGCTGGGTGATCGACTATCCCAAGTCTTCTCTGTCCCCGTCCTTGGTGAGGTCTTTTCTGGGCATGATTCTGGATACCGCTCAGGTCAAGGTGTTCCTTCCTCAGCAGAAGGTGGAGGGTCTTCAGATGCAGGCTCGGGCTCTGCTATCTTGTCCTCATCCCTCCATCAGTCAGAGGTTGCAGTTGGTGGGCCTGATGGTGTCCTGCTTTGAGGCAGTCCCCTTTGCTCAGTTTTCACATGAGACCTCTTCAGTTGCACCTATTGTCAGTTTGGGATCGAGACCCTGTATCCCTGGATCAGGAATTTGCTCTGTCTCCTCTGGCCAGGCAGCCCCTCTCGTGGTGGCTGGACTCAAGGAACCTTCTGGGGGGCAGGACCTTCCTGCCCCCGTGCTGGGAAACGGTCACCACAGATCCCAGTCTGACCGGTTGGGGAGGCTTCTGGAAGTCTTTGAGGTTTCAGGGTCGGTGGGGCCCACAAGAGGCCAATGCTTCCATCAACGTCCTGGAACTGAGGGCGATCAGGTTGGTTCTTTCTCGCCTAACCACTCACCTTCAGGGTCGGGCTGTTCAGATCCGCTCAGACAACCAGACGGTGGTTGCCTACGTCATTCGTCAGGTAGGGACTCGGAGCAAGCGAGCCTTCAAGGAATTGTCCCTGATTCTGTCTTGGATGGAACAGCATGTTCCCTGCATCTCAGCGGTCTACGTCACCCGGGTGGAGAACCGGATGGTGGACTCCCTGAGCAGGGGGATGTCTCGTCTGCGGGAATGGTCCCTCAACTACCAGGTGTTTCTCTTCCTGTGTCACCGCTGGGGTCAGCCGGATGTGGACCTGTTTGCGTCCCATCACAATCACAAACTTCCCAGGTTTGTCTTCCTGTCACAGGATCCTCTGGCCTTCGCCACGGATGCACTGGCAATGCCTTGGATGGAGCTTCAGCTTTCCTATGTGTTCCCTCTACTGGGCAGGGTCATGCGCAAGATAGCCCAGGAGGGGATGTCAGCCATCCTGGTGGCCCCCTGTTGGCCAAGAAGGGTGTGGTTCACAGACGTCGTGCAGTTGGTAGTAAACCAGTACGTCTTGCCCCAGGATCCAGATCTTCTCACTCAGGGACAGCTACGCCATCCCAATTTACAAACGCTGGCCTTACCGGCTTGGCTGCTGAAACCTACATCTTGACAGAGAAGGGGTTGCTTGCCTCTGTTGTGGATACCATGATCAGGGCTAGGAAGAAGTCCTCGTCCTTTATCTATTACAGGGTCTGGCATGCTTACATTGCCTGCTGTGAGTCCAAGTCTCTTCCCTGTCGGGTTTTTTTCCATTCCCAGGATTCTGGAACTTTTACAACATGGTTTGGATTCTGGCCTTTAACTAAATTCCCTCAAAGGCCATGTTTTCAGCTCTGGCATTTTTTTTCCAAAGCTCCTTTGCCATCCACCGGTTGGTTAAAACTTTTTTCTAGGGTGTCACTCATGTGCGTCCACCTCGTAAGCCTATGCTACTAGTCTGGGACTTGAATCTGGTGTTGTCTGCTCTGCAGGGTCCTCCCTTTGAGCCTATCCGTGGGGCTGCTTTGCCCATTCTGACTCTTAAGGTAGCCTTTTTGGTGGCTATCACTTCTGTAAGGTGAGTTTCTGAGTTGGCGGCGCTTTCCATCAAACCTCCTTATTTTGAATGGCATCAGGATAAGGTGGTGGTTCAGCTTAAGCCGGTTTTCTTGCCTAAGGTTGTATCAGCCTTTCATCTCAATCAGGACATTAGCCTCGATTCAGAGACACATTCGTCCGGACTTCCGTAGCTGTCTGTGAAAGTTTTGGTGGGTGTTTGTCATTTTTTTGCTTTTTTTCGTCCATTTTCTACTCGCACGAACGTTTGGGAATGCGTTTCCGATGAACGGAAGCAAATTGGAACATTTCCGTTAGTTCGGATCATTTTCCAAACAAAATCGGAAATTTTCCGTTAGTTCAGAAAACTTACGTTGCTGGGATGGGTTTCTGCCTGATTGAGAGAGCTGATTTCCGACGGATCACCACCCTATAAATCCGTTTCATTTCCGATCCACTTACGAGACCTTTGAGGGCTCGGATTGCTATTGTTGAACATGTTTTGCGACTATGTGGAGGAGTCTGCGCGCCTTTAGCACCAAGGCATTGCATGTATCAGCATGGCCGAGGCCATAAATTGTATAGCAATGCATACTTGAATTAATACATTTCATGTATGCCTTATAGATGCATTTTAATGCTGACCTTAATTAGTCCTTAGCATGTAAACATTTATTTTCCCACACATCCATATAATTGCTATATTTTTTAGACTTATGTCCTTTGTGAATTATATTTGGATTGTTGAACTTGAATCTTAATTTGTTGTAGGAGTTATTGTTTTAGTTGGTTACCTTTGCTTTGTGTAATTATTTTATATTTGGTTGCAGGAACTGCAAGATGTGCCACTCGCCCTTGCTCCTGATGCCCGTTCTTTGCCTGCAGAATGCGGGCCAGGGGTTCTCTAATCGGGCACTATGCAAAACCCGGCCCATGGTGGCGAGGGCCCAGATTTAGGTGTTTGGAACATATGGGGGGGGGGGGGGGGGGAGGGGCACTGCAGTATGACCCCAACAAGGTTATACCAAAATTTTAATTTACGTTTTTTAACAGGGACCACACGTGCCAGAGTGGCACAACTGAGTGTCAGGGTTCTTCAGTTGGTGAACGAGATGCAGGAGCTGTGCAACTCGTTGGGGACCACAGAAGAAGAATACTGTTCAGTGGCCTGCCATTGCTATGTATTTTGTAGTAGTAAAAATTTGAAATTTGCAAAATTTTTAAAAATTTTATATTTTATGATGGAATAAAAAAAATTACATTGTTACATTGTCATTTCATTTACAAAATACATTAACACAAAACTAATGGGCCCAGAAATATTTAAAGATGAATATTCACATGACCGAGAAATGATTTGGGTAAGTTTTAGGGGGCTAAAATGGAAGAAGAACCTAACCAAGAAGTGGTTTGGGTGAGCTTTAAGGGTCCAAAAGGGAAGATGGAGGATAGTGCTAAGGGATTTGGGTGAGCTTTAAGGGTCCAAAAGGGAAGATGGAGGACAGTGCTAAGTGATTTAGCTAAACATTGTAGTACCGGTAGAAGTGAGGGTGGCAAATATGTAGGCGAGCACTTTAATGAGTTAAGTTTGTAGTGCACAGGCGCTAGATCGTAAGGATTTCCGTCTGGACGAATATTTATTGAAAAAGGGAAACGGAATTGAACGGGAAATGTAAAGGATTCGTTGGAGGATACGATGGGAAAAGGGCAAAAACGAAAGCCTACGTTGTAACATGTGAAAATGAAACGGAAAAGTCTGGATGGAAACTGACATCCTCGTATTCGTAATCTGCCGTACGAACGGACGGAAACTTTACAGAAGGTTTTCAATGCATGCATAGAATCGCTCGTACGCTCATACGAGAACGCAAACATTTCACAAAAAAAACAGATCGGAACTAAAACGGAAGTTTTTTTTGTCTCTCTGAATCGAGGCTATTGTCTTGCCTTCTTTGTGTCCTTTTCCTGCTAATTACAAGGACCAGACACTGCATTCTCTGGATGTGGTCAGGGCTCTGAAGTTTTATTTGGTCGCTACTGAGCCTTTCAGAAAATCTTTTTGTTCTCACTTCTGGTCCTAGGAAGGGTTTGCCTCCGGCTAAATCCAGTATCAGCAAGTGGATCCTTCAGGCGGTGATTCAAGCCTATTCTGCTAAGGGGAAGGAACCTCCCTTTAGAATTACTGCTCATTCCACTCGTGCTATTGATGCATCTTGGGTTTTTCAGCATCAAACTTCTGTTGAACAAGCTTGCAAGGCCGCTACTTGGTCTTCTGTTCATACATTTTCCAAGTTTTACAAGGTTGATGTTAAGGCCTCAGCGGATGCTGCTTTTGGCCGCAAGGGGCTTCAGGCGGTAGTGACTTGAACTGCCGGCTGTTACTCATTGGGGATACCACCCTACTTTTGGACACTGGTTTTGGATGTCCCAACTGTTATGAATACCGAAGCAGTCCATGCCATGCAATAAAGAAAAAAGCAATTCTGTGAGTACTCACCTGTAGAATTGTTTTTGTTCTTGCATGGCACGACCTGCTTCGACCCACCCTTGTTATCGTTATTCTTAGTTGCCTCTTTATGGTGATTGTTCCAAGTTAATTGGAGTTTTTTACCTTTTTTACAATTTTTACCTTTATTCTCTCCCAGCTTCTTGTCTCACTGGGAACTCTATGGTTAATTCCGTTTTTATAGGGGGCCGGGACATGCCACAGCTTTCTGCAGTACCACTGCGCCACCTTGTGGCGGAATAACCCAACTGTTATGAATACCGAAGCAGGCCGTGCCATGCAAGAACAAAAACAATTCTACAGGTGAGTACTCTCAGAATTGCTTTATTAGGGCCCCCAAACACAACTTTGCTTGGGGCCCCTGAAATGATAAGCCCGAAAACCCCGCCCCTACTAGTAAGCAAAGGGTGTAACGTCAGCAGCTTAAAGTGGACCAACACCCAGGATTTTGACTATCCTGGGTTCTGGTCCACTTCCCCTTCGCTATATGAAACCCCCGAGATCGCTGGCTATAACTCACCTCACCCCACTCCTACGGCGCATGTGCGGCTGCTCGTCCAATCAGCGCGCTCAGAACCGCTAAGGTATGAGCGTCAAAGTGGCTCCAAGCACGCTGCTGGACGCATCTCACACTTCCCTTGAACAGCGAGTGCACCTGTCCCGGCCATTCACAAAAGGCCACTGTGGGCACGCGCCCTGCTAGAGAGAAGCGCAAGATGCGGCCCGCCCATGCGCTGTTGGACCGGGATTCAGGTAAGTGCAGCGGGCGTCCTAGGGGGTTTCACACACTTTGGATGCCCCACGGGGAGGGATTGGATCTATAAGATTCCCGGCCGATCCCACTGGGTGGGATCAGCCGGGAACCATGTCATTTTAATCTGTGCATGTGCAGGGAAGAGTGCAGTGTGCAAAGAAGCACAGTCTAAAGATCCAACAAAACTTTCTTTATATCAAATCTCAGCACTTATCTCTAGCACCGATGACGCTTATGGTCACTTTCCCCACCTCGACATGTGGTTGGTCCTTACCTGGTCCACCCACAAGGAGTCCTCGGTTTTGGTCAATCTGACTTCTTCAGTCCAACCGCCAAGGTCCTCTAGTTGAGCAGTTTGGGGTGTCAAACCAAAACATCCCATGACAGCGTTGCCAGTGACACTGTCAGCATTAGCCATCCAGCCTTGCAGACTGCCCCAGTCGATTTATAGACTCGGGAACCAATCAACAGGCACGGGTGGGGTCCTTCCCTATGCTATGCTAACGGGGTTATTTAAGAAGCGATAACGCCAGGTAGTGCCACGTAGTGTTGGGTAAGCGCTGGGCGCAGTATATGAAAACCACATTTAATATAGCCAATCTGGTGAGCGCCTCTAATAGCGTCACGTAGTGTCACATGTATCACTATCAATGGCTCAGCGTATAGCGCCGATGATCTAGGTTCAGCAGCGCCATGTAGCACCTGTCGCTCTCCCATACATTTCAGTGGTGTTTCATTTGGTTGTGTATAAATAGTGTGTTGGACTACAACACCTGATCAATACGGCAAAGGTCCTGATCCCTAGATTCTAGAAAACTGAATCCGTACCCACAGTGGAAGATCAGATTCATGAAATTAATAGAATCAGGGAAGAATTGACCGCAACTGTACAGGATAGAGAGGAAAGATGCAGGCTGGAATGGACTCCTTGGAATCTATACAAAGATTCTGCGATCCTCCCCCGGCGTCGCCAGGCACCTGGGACTGTTTGGAGCGCAGTGTCCCGCTCCTGTTCCGACGCTCCTCCCCCCCCCCCCCCCCTCCGGGACCTGTGATCCGCGATCTGGCGATGAGACGCCCGCTTCCCTCCCTCCCCTTTCCCCCCTCCCCTTTCCCCCTCTCACCTCCTCTCTCCCCCTCTCACCTCCTCTCTTGTACCTTCCCCTCGTATTGTTCTGTTCCCCTCGTCCAGATTGTGATAATACTATAATTTGACCTACCCCTAGAAGACACTAGGAGAAGTTAGAACCACCTAGGTCCCCAGTTCTAGCACTGGTCCACTTTATCAAATGGCCCCACCCCACGCCAGTAGTTAGGATGAAGAATTGATGGCCAATCAAAGGGCGGTGATTGGAGACTACTCCCTCCTTTTTTCGGGATAGGAAGTGGCTTACCGGACTACTTTGGTTCCCTGAATGCCCACTAGCACTATAGGGGTGGAAAAATAAGCGGGTAATGGAGGACCTAGCCATGATATTCAGGGGGATGATATGACATGATTAATATGCTTGTAAGGTTTACGAGATCTTCTGAATATGCTGTAATATATTTCTGTAACACGTGTATTTCTCACACTGGACGGTATTCGTGATTGTTCTGTTTGTAATTTTTATTTTTGTCTTTGGAAAAATGAAAACATCTAAATAAAGTGTTTAAATAGTGCGTTGGCCAAGTAAACTTTAAAATGTTTTGTTCTGATCATTGTGTGTCCTCTCCTGCCCAACAACCAAATACTTTTCTAGGTTTTTTTTCATGCAGAATTGTATGTGCAGATCGGCCATTGCAGTGTAATTCCATGTGTTTTCGCTCTGGTGCTGGTGGATATGTGAGAAACAGACTTTTAGAGTCTGTCGCTCGACGCTAGAGCGTCCAGTTTTAGAGCACTGACACTAGTTGAGTACAGTCTCTTCTTGAATACGGGCTTCAGAGCCGAGTGCCGGACGCACTTAACTGGTGCTACCTATCGCTCGCTGCATGCGTTGTCCTGTTAGGTTAGGTTAGGTCTTGGGCGCTTTGACCTTGGGACACAACCTAGCGTTCGCGATTGGCTCTGCAGTGAATCAGGGAGAGCGCTTCTACAGTGCACCCTACAGACATCACATTTTTCAAAGCTGGACAGGATACTACAGCGTCACTTATCTGCCCGCTAAGCTAGGTCACAGCGCCCGACACCCGCTTGCAGCTTGTACTAGCAATTGATCTAAGCGCCGCTACACAGACGCTCACATGGCGATACCTGGCGCTAGCCTTAAATCAGCCTCCACGTCTTATCTATGGAGCAAGGGGACGCATAGTGTCTATTGGCCCTTACTGCCATCCCTGACAGTTCATTATCTAATATATATATATATATATATATATATATATATATATATATATATATATATAGCTATTTTAACAGGGGTGCTCTGCCACCTTGTTACAGAAGTGCTTGGTACACAGGCCATGCCCACACTTATAGCGGCACAGCAGCTGGCTCATCATTGTGCACTTGGCCAGTGTATCTCAGTAGTAGAGATGAGCGAACCAAACTGATCAAACTCGTTTTTGTCCCGAATATCAGGAAAAGCTTGGTTTTGCGACGGAAAACGAACCTGGCGGGATTTCACTGGCACCACCCCACAGGTCACGGCCAGCCAAGGAGAAGTAGAGAGACAGGGTCACATGGTCGCATCTTAAGAGGTCAGGGTAACTGGGCTAATCAGGAAGCACTATTGCAGGAGATAGTCACATGATTGGGCTGTCTATCAACCATTATCGAGCTGGCTGTTGCAGGGAGAGCATTGCTCTTAGAGCAGGGACAGTTTATGGCATTTTGAACCACAGCATAGGAGAAAAAAAGGGACAAGTAAGGAAGTGGCCACAGAGGGACGCTGGGGGGGGGGGGGGTGCTGCCTGCGCTGGGATCTGCTGGTCATTGTTGTCCACTCTGTTATGTCTGGAAACCTCAGTGAGGGTTTTTTTTTACAGTTTTGGACACATCTGTCTGGTTTAGTTGGGCCCTGTCACTGCCTTTGGGAACTTGGGGTACACAGAGCCTCGGTGTTTAATAAATGTAAAAAAAAAATCTTTTTCACCCGTTTTTTTTGGGGGGGGTGGGGGGCAAGTCTGTTTTAAGTGTGCATGCATCGTCTCTCTCTAAGTTGGGGTCCACAGTGCCTCTGTGTTTACAAAAAAACTATTGTTTTCCATGCATTTTAAACGAAAGTTCGGACCGAACCAAACTTTTTCGGAAAGTTTGTCCATCTCTACTCAGTAGCTACCAGCAATCACATAAGTCAGGAAACTGGTAACTAGCATAGAAGCGAAGTGGGTAGATTGCGCCCGGTATGGGGTTTATTCTAGGTTATCTGGTTGCCCCTCATTTTTTATTGTTGGTTTGCTTTAAGGCAGTAAAAATTAAAGTGTTTGCATTCCTCCCAACTTCTGAAGATATGAAAGAGGGACAGGTCACGCCCCTGCCACACACCCTGTCACGTCCCCAACCACACCCCCTGCCACATCCTCCAGCTCTGATCCTCCAGCTCCTCCAGCAATTTCGGCTGCCTTCACCCCTGCATGCCAGCCTGTGTACATTTTTTTTTCCTGAACCCAGCCGACCGCCCACCACCCCCCGAGTGCGCCTGCCTTCCGCCCCCACCCTGCGCGCTCACCCGCACGCCAGGAAGTTAGTATCTTCGCGCCGGCCAGTGTTTATTCAGAAGGCGCTGGCGTCGTTGTGGCCCTGGGCACATTGCTACGGCGCAGGGCGTCCCGGGACATTTATTAACGGCCCGGGGCCGCTGGATTTTGTGCAAAAATCTGGACAATCCCAGGAAAATCGGGACAGTTGGGAGGCATGGTGTTTGCCTCAAATTCTATTTAAAGTAATTCCTTCCTGTTTCTCCCAAGGCAGCCCTACACCTCCACAGTTCATACTAGCAGCAAAATTGGCTCTAGAAATATATGACCATATTGTTTGTGCCTAGAGCTAGAAAACGAAAGTGAAACCGATAACCATCATGATCTTATTTAAACACTACAAGCTACACCGCCATCACAGCGCAGGATACAGAGGAGCTGGTGAGGTCTTATTTTTCTCT
Organism: Gastrophryne carolinensis; assembly: GCA_027917425.1. Lineage (NCBI taxonomy): Eukaryota > Metazoa > Chordata > Amphibia > Anura > Microhylidae > Gastrophryne > Gastrophryne carolinensis. Next base: position 163,099,149 of record CM051241.1, read on the forward strand.
CTCCCTTGTTCTTTCTTTGTACAGCTGATAGCAGAAGTTGCATGAGTGATTTTAACAGTCTTATATTTATATACACACTAACGTCTTCTACTGAACATTTGTATGTGACTAGCGAGTGAGCTGGCTCTAATATAGCTCCGCTATTTAACTTTGGCTATGGTACCCCCTTGTGGTTCTGCCCTTTGTTCAGGTGCCCAATGGTATAAACATGCAAACAAATCATATTTCACCTTAAAATACACATTGTATTTATCTCCAGATTCCAACCAGACGTGCCTAAAATCATTAAGGGGTTTATTTATCAAGGGATAGCGCCGTGTAGCGCCTCATAGCGGCAGGCATTATCTGGTGAATGCCGGGCGCTGTACGCAATACCACATTTATGAAGGTGATTCTGGTGAGCGACTCTTAACAGCGCCATGTAGCGTACGATTCATCATTACAGGCGGCTCAGAGTATAGCGCCGGTGCTCTAGCTTCCAGAGCACCAGGTATTACCTGTCACTACCTGTCTCCCATATATTTCAATGGACGTTCCTTATCTTCTATTTAAACAAGGCTTTTTGTTTTTATTTTTTTTCTCTCTCAAATAATTGTGTGACCTTTCCTGGCCTAGAAAGTCATTTTTAAAAACTTTTTTTAGATTTTTATGCAGAATTGTCATTACAGGTCTGGCACTAAAGTGTTAATGTCACAATGTTACAACAATGTCATTCCATGTGTTTTTGCTTTGTTACTGGTGGATATGTGTTCAGAAACACAAATGAGCTGGCGCTACCTCATGCTCGCTGCAATGCTGTACCGGTGTTAGAGCGCCCAACATACATCACATCACATTCATCAATGACGGCCAGGTTACTATAGCGACTGAGACGCTCTGTTACAGCGCCCTATAGCCGATCACAGCGTATACTAGCGGTCACTCTAAGCGCTGCTATACAGCCGATACCTGGTGCTAGAAATCAATCAGCCTCCCACTCTTTTGTTACAGACAAAAAATATCCCAGGAATAATAGTGAATGATGAAATTAAATATTAGTTGCTGCTGTGGCGTTTGTGTGACTTGGTATCAGTAACTGACAGGCTGATTGCTACAGTATTTGGCAAACCTACATTCGTACTCACAGATGTTTTGTGTTTTTTACATTTGACTATTAGGTCTTATAAGACTTTTATTTCATCGTTGTTAAGATTACTCAATCTTCTGCAGTAAATTGATTTTTTGGACTTTGGCCACGTCTGTTCCACAAGTACATTATTTCTAGCACCTCTCTCTAAACATGTTTTTAATGCTTCATCTCATTTTAGTTTTTACCTAATATGATGTCATAGTATCTAATGATATATGTTAGAAAACTAAAGAAATATGATGATAGCTTTTGTAGGCTTGGTATAATTGAAGGTGAGTTGTCGAGAATATCTAGTTTACTTAATCAGACATGAACATTAACAAACTTTCATTTTCACCTTCAGCCTGCAAAAGCCATTGCTGCCTTCATTGTTTACTTTTCTTTCTACTATTCTATGTGGCACACCCAGTACAACTCATTACTGCTAGCAGTATTTTACCAGTTTTATCCTACAGGCTGATTCATTACTAGCGCCAGGTACCGACAGATGAGCGTCTGTAGCGAGACATTGAGAGCGACCGCTAGTGGTCGCTGTGCTCGGCCATGGTTCGCTATTACAGAGCATCTCAGTCGCTGGCCGGCATTGATGAATATATTGTGTGAGTCGCTCTAACACCAGTACAGCGCTGTAACCAAAAAACAGCCTCACACATCGCTAGCGCTCAAAACCGGGTTGTTGTAGCCCAGAGCGCCAGATGCTGTGTGATTAAAGTCTGTTTATGAACATGTATCCACTAGTAACAAAGCGAAAACATATGGAATTGCATTGTTATTACATTGTAACATGAACACATTAATACCATGTAAGGACAATTCTGCATACAAATATTATTAATCAAAAAAGTTTTCAAAAATGTCATTTTCTACATGTCAGAAAGATATGAGTTTAAAAAAAATAATGGGATCAGGAAAGGGATTATAAGGAACATCCATTGAAATGTATGGGAGAGCGGCAGATAGTGACAGGTAAGATGTGGCGCTCTGCACGCCTGAGCACTGGCACTGTACGCTAAGCCTGGGATAATGATGAATCGTACGCTACATGGCGCTCACCATAATCGGCTTCATAAATGTGCAATTGCGTGCCGTGGCCAGCGTTCACCTGACGCTTACAAGGCACTACCTGTCGCTATCCGCTCATGAATGAAGCCCCTAGTTCCTTAAGCCAGGCTCAGAATGGCTCACAGGGGAATGGTGGAATGCCCCTATGGGCACAGTGGGGTTTGGACCCATGTGCCCTGGTTCGCATGATTCTAACAGCCCCAGCAATATGTCTTCTGGGTGCTCTCTATACAATGTGCTAAATGGGGTCCTATATGTAGAAATGGTTATGCTGTATATTGGTCAGAGAAAGAAACAGCAGGTAATCCTGGATGTTGCTGTTGTATGTAGAGCAGCAGAACACGGCTCATCCACTTTTCATAGGAATTAGCCATTCAGATAGGCTGGGGCGGGAGAGCTTCCCAGTCTGTAGTATTCATAAGATCAGCAAATTGATGATCTCAAAAATTCCAGGTGGGCATGACCTGCACTGGAAAAACCTGTCTGGCGAGCTGCCTACATTGCCCAAGGTACTCGGATGGGTGGGGGGGACCCAAAAGTAGTATTATGCCACCTAAATAAATAGTGTAGTTATTGCTAATATCTGTTTTCCTAATACTGATGGGGGGATAGTTTTGGCATAATGCTTGAGTGCATGTGTTATTGATTCCAGACACCTAGTCCAATTCTGCGTTAAAGAGGACCTCCATTCTGTTTCGACTAGAGGTCCTTGCACCCTTGCAGCACAGGGGCAGATTTGGGATGCCCTGGTGGCCATTCCCTAACGTTTCCTTCCTTGACAGTTTCTGTTCACATGACCCCAGGCAGCCAATCAGGTTTTCCTGGCCGTCAAGCACACTATGTGCAGGCTCGCCACTGACAAACCCAAAGGCTGCTGACAATCGCGTGACTCAGCGACCTGATGAAGGAACACAGAAGAAGTATGGGCTGTCCAGGCTCGGGCCTCCTGGTATGGAACATTCCAAATCGCATGCTGTGAGGGTAAATTTCCAGGCAGAATCCCTCCTGAACCAATCCTTACTTTATTCCATTAATATTTCTCTTCATCACAGTCCTACTTTCTGCTGACTCCTTTTTGAACTGGTCTTTCTTTCTGCACACTCAGTCCTACCCCTAGTTCTCTCTGCTCCAGTCCTCTTCTATACTGCTTACCCCTAGTTCTCTCTGCTCCAGTCCTCTTCTATACTGCTCCTCTCTGCTCCAGTCCTCTTCTATACTGCTTACCTCTACTTCTCTCTGCTGCAGTTCTCTTCTATACTGCTTACCTCTACTCCTCTCGGCTCCAGTCCTCTTCTATACTGCTTACCTCTACATCTCTCTGCTCCAGTCCTCTTCTGTACTGCTTACCTCTACTCCTCTCTGCTCCAGTCCTCTTCTATACTGCTTACCTCTACTTCTCTCTGCTCCAGTCCTCTTCTATACTGCTTACCTCTACTCCTCTCTGCTCCAGTCCTCTTCTATACTGCTTACCTCTACTCCTCTCTGCTCCAGCCCTCTTCTATACTGCTTACCTCTACTCCTCTCTGCTCCAGTCCTCTTCTATACTGATTACCTCTACTTCTCTCTGCTCCAGTTCTCTTCTATACTGCTTACCTCTACTCCTCTCTGCTCCAGTCCTCTTCTATACTGCTTACCTCTACTCCTCTCTGCTCCAGTCCTCTTCTATACTGATTACCTCTACTTCTCTCTGCTCCAGTTCTCTTCTATACTGCTTACCTCTACTCCTCTCGGCTCCAGTCCTCTTCTATACTGCTTACCTCTACTTCTCTCTGCTCCAGTCTTCTTCTATACTGCTTACCTCTACTTCTCTCTGCTGCAGTTCTCTTCTATACTGCTTACCTCTACTTCTCTCTGCTGCAGTTCTCTTCTATACTGCTTACCTCTACTCCTCTCTGCTCCAGTCCTCTTCTATACTGCTTACCTCTACTCCTCTCTGCTCCAGTCCTCTTCTATACTGCTTACCTCTACTTCTCTCTGCTCCAGTCCTCTTCTATACTGCTTACCTCTACTCCTCTCGGCTCCAGTCCTCTTCTATACTGCTTACCTCTACTCCTCTCTGCTCCAGTCCTCTTCTATACTGCTTACCTCTACTTCTCTCTGCTCCAGTCCTCTTCTATACTGCTTACCTCTACTCCTCTCGGCTCCAGTCCTCTTCTATACTGTTTACCACTACTCCTCTCGGCTCCAGTCTATCCTGCCCGCTGCTTTTATTACTATTATTAAAAAAAGGACTTTTAGATCACCTAGGATCTAATACAATAAAACAGTTTCCTTATAGTATCAACACGCAAGCATAGAAATAAGCTGTGTATGTCTAAAGCTCATTCAGTCCTGTTAAAGGTTAAAGAAAGTTTTTATTAATTCACCTGAATTCCTAACAATGAAAGTAGGGTGTGGGCAAAGAAACATAGAAACATAGAAACATAGAAGGTTGACGGCAGAAGGAGACCATACGGTCCATCTAGTCTGCCCTTATGTGTATACTGTATGTTCTCTTTATCTTAGGATAGATGTGTGCTTATCCCAGGCATGTTTAAATTCAGTGACTGTTGATGTTTCAACTACCTCTGCTGGAAGTTTGTTCCAAGCACCTACTACTCTTTCTGTAAAATAATATTTTCTAACATTGCTCCTGATCTTCCCCCCGACTAGCTTCAGGTTGTGCCCCCTTGTTCTATCGTTAAGTTTCTTCTTAAAAACACTTCCCTCCTGAACCTTATTCAATCCTTTCACATATTTAAAGGTCTCAATCATGTCCCCCCTCTCCCTTCTTTCCTCCAGACTGTACAAATTAACTTCTTTAAGTCTCTCCTGATAAGTTTTAAGTGTAAGTCCTTCCACCATTTTCGTTGCCCGCCTTTGGACACGTTCTATTTGAATAATATCTTTTTGCAGGTAAGGTTTCCAGAACTGCACACAGTATTCTAGCTGTGGCCTTAGCAGGGCTCTATACAGCGGCATCACAACCTCCCTCTTCCTACTGGTGATGCCTCAAGCTATGCAGCCGAGCATCCTGCTTGCTTTTCCCACTGCCTGGCTACACTGTCCACTCATCTTGCAGCTATCAGTAATCAGTACCCCTAAATCTCTCTCCTCCGAGGTCCTGGCTAACACAGTGCTGCCCATACGGTAGAGCAGGGATTCCTTCTACCCAAGTGCATGATTTTACATTTAGAGACATTAAACTCTAGTTTCCACAGTTTTGACCATCTATCCAGTAAAGCTAAATCATTTTCCATGTTGCAGACACCTCCAGGAATATCCACCCTATTACTAACCTTTGTATCATCAGCAAACAGACAAACTTTTCCTACCAAGCCTTCTCCTATGTCACTTACAAATATATTAAAAAGAATGGGGCCCAGGACAGAGCCCTGCGGCACACCACTTGTAACTCGCCTTTGTTCAGATTGCACGCCATTTACAACAACGCTCTGATACCGATCCCTCAGCCAACTGGAAATCCACTGAACTATCCAGGGATTGAGTCCTACCTTCAATAATTTATCTATGAGCTCCTTATGTGGTACAGTGTCAAAGGCTTTGCTAAAATCCAGATAGGCGATATCCACAGCACCACCTTCATCTAACACTTTAGTGACATTGTCAAAGAAATCAATAAGATTGGTCTGACATGATCTGCCCTCAGTAAAGCCGTGCTGTTTTGGGTCCAATAGGTCATTAATTTTTAGATGGGAAATTATCTGTTTTTTTAAGAGTGTTTCCATTAATTTGACCACTACAGATGTTAAACTAACTGGCCTGTAATTACTGGCTTCTTCTCTACTCCCCTTTTTATGGATTGGTACGACATTGGCCATTCTCCAATCATCTGGAACCTCACCAGTTGAAAGGGAATGGTTAAGTAAATCAGTTAGAGGGGCTGCAATCACAAATCTAAGTTCCCTTAGAACTCTGGGGTGGATTCCATCTGGACCCATTGCCTTACTTACCTTTAGATGTGCCAGCTCGGCTAAGACATCAGCCTCCAGAAACTCCGGAGCTGTACTCTCCCAGCTGGATGTTGTGCTATGACCATGCCTGCTACTATCTGAAAATACCGAACAAAAGTAGCTATTCAGATGGTCAGCCACAGCCTTATCTCCGTCAATATATTTATTTTCCCTATTTCTAATTTTTGAGACTGCATTGTTTTTCTTCTTTCTGTCACCAATATATCGGAAAAAGGTTTTATCTCCCCTCTTCATAGATTTGGCCATCTCTTCCTCTTTTTGCCCATCTCTTCCTCTTTTTGCCCTTTAGAAGTCCTACCATGTCTTTGGTAAACAGACCATGACAATAGACACATATTCACACCTAGCTACTTCCAACAGCTGGGGTGTTCTGCCTTGAAAAGGCATCCTTGAATTCTGTGGGGAACCGCTCTGGTAGATACTTGGTAGCTGTGCAGTAAGCAGGGTCACAGACAGGATACAGTTCAATTCAAGTGTTTTTTATTTCACACTTGTAGCTTCCAACAAACACAGGGCCTTAACATCAGGCTTAAACAAAAATAAATCCTGCTCGGCTAAGCAACTCACTAATATATAACAATCCCTAGCTATACGTGGGACTGGCTATCCGGCCCACAGTTACAAATCACAAGCATTGTGTGGCCCATTCAATACCTCCTTTAGTCCAGCAGTCAGCTCTCCGGGTATGGCCACCCTCCTCAGCTCTGCAGTGAGCTTTAAATTAGGACCCTAGGATCCACAGCTGTGGGCTGTGGAAGCCCCGGACCGGACCCCCCCCGGGTGGAGTGAGCGTCCCACTACCAACCTCACTCACTCCAGAACAAGCAGGTCCCAGTACGTATTTTACAATCTGTCTATGTTAGCTATGGCCAACATAGACAACACAGACTATCAATCCTGCTTATACTGTGTCTGTGTTAACCCTTTGGTTACCAGAGACACACCCAAGGCTTACCATTCCCAGTTTAACCATTTCAAGGGCAGATATCTGTTCTCCCAAACCATACCCTTCTCACACTCCCTCCCCCTCAGTTCAGACCCACTGGGGCGAACTTCTGACATCAAACAATGGGTCCGGGATAAGGCATCCGCGTTACCTTGCAGTCTCCCAGCTCGGTGCTCCACTGAGAAACTGAAATTTTGCAACGACAAAAACCACCTTGTGACTCTGGCATTCCTCTCCTTGGACCTACTCATCCAGGTGAGGGGCGAGTGGTCAGTTATCAGACGGAACCGTCTTCCCAGCAAGTAGTATCTTAGTGCTTCTAAGGCCCACTTTATCGCCAGACACTCTTTTTCTACAATGCTGTAGTTTTTCTCAGCTGGTGTGAGTTTTCTGCTCAGGTAGGTAACTGGGTGCTCCTCTCCATTCACCTCCTGAGACAGGACAGCTCCTAACCCTACATCTGACGCATCGGTCTGCACAATAAATTCTTTCTTGAAGTTTGGCGTAATGAGGATGGGGGATCCACATAATGCCAACTTCAAGGCCTGAAAAGCGCTTTCTGCTTGTGCATTCCACCGCACCATGACGGACCCTTTTCCTTTCAAAAGGTCAGTCAGGGGAGCTGACAGCGTGGCAAAGTTGGGTATAAACCGCCTGTAATACCCAATAATGCCCAGGAATGCCCTGACTTGTTTGGTGCTGACAGGTTGAGGCCATTCCTGGATAGCGTCAACCTTGTTGACCTGGGGTTTAATTATGCCTCGTCCAATCACATACCCCAAGTAGCGTGTCTCCTCCATCCCGACCGCACACTTCTTGGGGTTTGCAGTTAGGCCGGCTGCCCTTAAAGAGTTCACCACAGCCTGTACTTTGGCCAAGTGACTCTCCCAGTCATCGCTGAAGATGATAATATCATCCAAATATGCTGAGGCGTATCTCCTGTGAGGCTTTAGCACTATGTCCATTAAGCGTTGGAACGTCGCGGGGGCCCCGTGAAGCCCGAACGGTAACACGACATAGTGGAATAGGCCCTCAGGGGTGATGAAGGCTGTCTTCTCTTTAGCGCTTTCTGTCAGGGGTACTTGCCAGTATCCCTTGGTGAGGTCGAGCGTAGTGAAATATCGAGCACCTCCCAGTCTCTCAATAAGCTCATCTATACGTGGCATGGGATAGGCGTCAAATTTAGAAACTTCATTTAATTTTCTGAAATCATTGCAGAAACGTAGGGTACCATCTGGCTTGGGAATCAGAACAATGGGACTGGCCCATTCACTTTTGGACTCCTCTATGACTCCCAACTGCAGCATTTTCTTAACCTCTTCTGCAATGGCCTGTCGACGAGCCTCAGGGACTCGATATGGTCTTAGCCGAACCTTCACCCCAGGCTCTGTGACAATGTCATGCTTGATTACGGACGTGTACCCTGGTAACTCTGAAAACACGTCTGTATTCCTAGCTACAAATTCTAGAGCCTCTTGGCGTTGTCCTTTCGTGAGGGTATCTGCAATCGTCACTTCTGCCCCCACCTCCGCAGGCTTAACGGTAGCCTGGGGGGGTAGCACAGAAGGGAGTTTAACCGGAGACTTCTCTGTAAGCAGACTCTCCCTGTCCTTCCATGCTTTGAGTAAATTGACATGGTACACCTGCTTAGGCTTCCTCCTACCAGGCTGATGTACCCTGTAGTTTACTTCACCCACCTTCTCCAATACCTCATACGGCCCCTGCCACTTGGCTAGAAACTTGCTCTCCACTGTGGGAACCAGAACCAAAACACGGTCACCAGGTTTAAAGGTCCTTACTGTGGCTGACCTGTTATAAACCCGGCTTTGAGCCCTCTGAGCAGCCTCCATGTGCTCCTTAACGATGGGCATAATGGCTTCCACCCTGTCCTGCATACTGGCGATGTGGTCTATAACACTTTTGTGGGGGGTGGGCTCCTGTTCCCAAGTCTCCTTTGCAATGTCCAGCAGGCCTCTGGGATGTCTGCCATAGACTAATTCAAAGGGAGAAAACCCCGTAGAAGCTTGGGGTACCTCCCGGACTGCGAACATTAAAGAGGGCAACATAACATCCCAGTCCCTCCCATCTTTGTCCACCACCTTTTTCAGCATACTCTTTAAGGTTCTGTTGAATCTCTCCACTAATCCGTCCGTCTGAGGATGGTATACCGACGTGCGTAACTGTTTTATGTTAAAGAGTTTACACAGTTCCTTGGTGACTTTAGACATGAAAGGGGTACCTTGGTCCGTGAGGATCTCCTTGGGCAAGCCCACCCGGCAAAACATGGCGAATAGCTCTTTAGCTATCAGCTTCGCCGATGTGTGCCGCAGGGGAATGGCTTCAGGATACCGTGTAGCGTAGTCCATCACTACAAGTATATGCTGATGCCCCCGGGCAGACTTAACCAACGGTCCTACCAAGTCCAAGGCAATCCTTTCAAATGGGACCTCGATGATGGGAAGAGGTACTAATGGATTCCGAAAATGACTCATAGGAGCACGCAACTGACATTCGGGGCATGATTCACAATAACGTTTAACCTCAGTATATACCCCTGGCCAGTAAAACCGCTGCAGGATGCGATCCAACGTTTTTGTGGCACCTAGGTGTCCCCCAAGCACATGTTTATGAGCCAACATCAGCACGGTTTGGCGATAAGGCTTGGGCACCAGCAATTGCTCCCAGGTCTCACCCCGCATCTTGTCAACCCGATATAAAAGTTCTTGGTCAACCATGAAGTGGGGAAATATCTGATTAGCATTGGCGTGCTGGGGCACCCCATTCACCACCACAACATTTTCCCTAGCCCGGACCAGTGTAGGGTCCTGGAGTTGTGCTGTGCCAAAGTTGTCACGGGATACCTCCAAATCTGAAAACTGTGGCCCAGTCACTAACTCTTCAGTCTCACCGGCCATCACATTTAGGGGAAATACAGTGCTTACATTACTTTCATCACTGGTCACCCCTACAGCTGGGACCCCAGAGTCTGGGTCGTTGGGCTCCGGGTCTAAGACTTGACTCTTCTGTTGGGGTTGTACTCTTAAGGGTGGTCTCCCCGTCCTCTGATTTCCCCGCCACAGAGTCCAGAACAAGGGGAAATCCCGTCCCAAAATAAGGTCATGGGGCAAGTTCATGACAACCCCAACCTCATGTTGACTTTCTCCACAGGGGGTCTGGATGGTCACAATGGCAGTAGGATAGTCTTTCACGTCCCCATGAATACACCGGACCCCAACTGTGTGGCCTGTGACAGTCCCAGGGTTAATATGGGATCCATTAATTAGAGTCACCCGACTTCCAGAGTCCAACAGCGTCAGCACCTGGAGCCCTGCCACTGTCACCTGGCAGAGGTGGCGCTCATCCATAGAGTCTGGAGTAGCAGCAGTATAAACCGGGGCCGCATAAAGGGAAACCCTCCTGGCAGAGCTGCAGTCCATGGGCTCAGGTTTATGGGGACACTTGGCTGCAATATGGCCAGGTTCCTGGCAGGTCCAACAGATAGGAGCCTCCGCTCTCCTCCTCCCCTGGGGCATCACCTGAACATAGGGATTTGCACTGGCCCGGGAGTTAGCAGGTACCATAGGCCTTCTGGACTTGGGGCTGGCTGGGGATGGAGAGGCCTTTTTCCTCAGAGCTTGGGTGGCTGAGTACCTCTCCACCATCCCCACCAAAGTATTAGCGTCAGCTGGGTCCCCATGTCCTACCCACTGCTGTATCTCACCTGGCAAGGCCCTCAAAAAGCGGTCCAGAACAACCTTCTCCACCATCTTGGCTGGGGTTGATGTCTCCGGCTGAAGCCACTTGCGAACCAGGTGGATGAGGTGGTGCATCTGGGCCCTTGGTGGTAACGCCTCTTGGAACCTCCAGCTATGGACTCTTTGGGCACGTAGGTATATATCAACTCCCAAACGGGCTAGGATCTCCGCTTTTACAGTAGCATAATCCCGGGCTTCCTGCTCGCTTAGGTCGAAATAGGCCTGCTGTGGTTCTGCGATGAGGAAGGGTGCCAGAACCTCTGCCCAGTATTCCTGCGGCAGCCTTTCACGGGTGGCCACTCTTTCAAAGCCTGTTAGGAAGGCCTCTACATCGTCCTCTGACGTCATCTTTGTCATGGCTTTCCGAACTTCTCTCCTGGCATCCCGCTCCGGGATTGCCGCACCCAGCTTTTGTTGTGCAGCCGCCAGTGCTGTCATCTGCTGTGCTAGCAGCCTGTTAGTTTCTTGCTGCTGTAAGTTGGCCTGTTGCTGGGCCTGCATAGCCTCAGAGTGTGCCTTCTGTTGCTGGAAGTTGGACTGAACCAGCTGTTTAATTAGCTCATCCATGGCTGTGGCTTGTTGCTTGTTGAAGGCCAGGACATGCACCCAGTGTATGTTTCACTGCACTGTGCCCGCTCCAAGCCACCATATGTGGGGAACCGCTCTGGTAGATACTTGGTAGCTGTGCAGTAAGCAGGGTCACAGACAGGATACAGTTCAATTCAAGTGTTTTTTATTTCACACTTGTAGCTTCCAACAAACACAGGGCCTTAACATCAGGCTTAAACAAAAATAAATCCTGCTCGGCTAAGCAACTCACTAATATATAACAATCCCTAGCTATACGTGGGACTGGCTATCCGGCCCACAGTTACAAATCACAAGCATTGTGTGGCCCATTCAATACCTCCTTTAGTCCAGCAGTCAGCTCTCCGGGTATGGCCACCCTCCTCAGCTCTGCAGTGAGCTTTAAATTAGGACCCTAGGATCCACAGCTGTGGGCTGTGGAAGCCCCGGACCGGACCCCCCCCGGGTGGAGTGAGCGTCCCACTACCAACCTCACTCACTCCAGAACAAGCAGGTCCCAGTACGTATTTTACAATCTGTCTATGTTAGCTATGGCCAACATAGACAACACAGACTATCAATCCTGCTTATACTGTGTCTGTGTTAACCCTTTGGTTACCAGAGACACACCCAAGGCTTACCATTCCCAGTTTAACCATTTCAAGGGCAGATATCTGTTCTCCCAAACCATACCCTTCTCACAATTCCTAATGAGGTCTCCAGACTCCAGACTGCCAATACACATTGGACACAATGGATTCTGGGAAGAATTGTAATTCTTGTAATATGTCAGTTATGACTATATTAAGGAGAGGGTCTCATTCAGGACTATGAGACCTTTCATTAGATATCAAACATGGCATACATATATTGTCCAGGGCCTGGCAATCCACACAGTATTGGACCCTGGATGATATACATTTGGTGTTTGGGCTCATTTTAGAAATTAATGGGGATCATGAATTTCTTGGTTACAAGTTGATAACATGCATATTGTGGGAGTTGTGCCTTTTATGAAATATTCATCTAATATCATGGAGACCTCATGTGGGCCAACCTTGGCAGACACACACACGAGGCGGGGAATGCTGGCCACTCCCCCTATTGTTCATACATTAAAGTGGTCCTTCACCCTGAATAAGAGTCTATCTTTTATGTTTGCCACACCATGTACATACAGATTGCCCACATTAAAAATCATCCCACCTGCATCTACTGCATGTTATGAGCCTTTAAACATCCAAGATGGCGGCTCATGGGACATCAGGCAGCCTGCAAACAGGAAGTTCCTTCTGACTGTGCTGCTCTGCATTCTGGGATTGCTGACCTTTTTCCTGACCCCAGCTCTGCTCTGTCTGAGCAAAGCACAACTATAACCCACCCCCCTGTACTTTATTCCACTCTCCTCAATAAGTGTGATGCTTTTGAGTCAAGATGGCGGCGCTCGTGTCCTAATGTCCTGAACAGAGTTGCAGCCCAGTGGGGGAAAGAATAATAAGTAAGTGACTAAAAACTTAAAATAGATTAATTTTAGATGCTGGGGAATAGTTTTTTAAGGGTTTGGGCTTCAATAAATCATGGTGAAGTTCCGGTTTAAGCTGTGTACAGGGGGAAGGCAGGGAGTTGATGAATGGATGGACGCCTTACCTGAATGACCATGAAACCTTAAGTATCTGTGTATCTCTCTATCTGTATCTGTATTATATCTCTCTATCCATTATAACATTTATTGTACTGTAACTAATGTAACTTACTTTATCATTACTGTAACAACTGCCTATATAAGGTTATCTTGGGGAACTTTAGGAACATATTGGGTTACTTAAGGCTATTTACTGTGCTGGTAATTAAACCAGTTTTATATATACATCTTACTGTGTGTGTGGTGGATGAATTCTCACACAATAGATTGTAGTTGCAAAGTATTTAAGGCATAACCTATTTCTTCCTTAGGACATTTCACTGGATGTGTAGGGAGAGCCTTAGAGGCCATCGGTTTGTATCAGATTAGTGGCCGCTGGGCTGATATGATTGTTAGTATTTGCGATATTTATAGTATTAATCTCTAGTAGAAATATTGGAGATTGATGTCCAGCAAATAATTATTATAAATCATATTATTTTTCCTATTTCAAGTCCATTAACAATCGTGTTAGTTTTTAATTTCCATTTAATCCACCGCATGCATGAACTCTTTTGGTTCCGCTTTGTGTGATTCCCAATCACCAAATACAATGGCTTGCTCCAATGAGCAAACCAGTAATTGTAGGTCTGCTTTAATGTGGATATAATAGCTCCAACTTATTAGCCACAATAACTCACTCAGCGACTCCTCCAAAAACAACTTTAGTGCAAGACCCCCTAATTTATTATATAAATTGATAGCTCATAAAACAAAAAGATAACATAGAGTGATGTTGTAAAAATAAGCACACTTCAAATAGATCTTTCAATTATGCTCATCAGAAAACAAGGGGTTAAAGCACTTTCAGTAAACCATAGCCACAACAGAGGAGAAGCAGGATGTGAACCTGCACCCAGTGAACAAGTCATACCAACAAAACTAGTCTGGGGCAGCACACGGCAGTACGCGGCAAAGCTACTTTTTACTTTTATTTTTGGCCTCCACTCTTCAGCCACGAGCATTGGTGGCTCCCACAGCTGGGGAATAGGCTGGCGGTGCCCTGTAAGAGGGAACTCCAGTGGATTACAAGGTGTTTTCAGGTTCCCATCCTGCTTCCCCTCTGTTGTGGATATGGAAGAGGACATCTGGGATGACAGGTGCTGTCACCAACTGATACACTAAACCTGTATTTTATTCCTACCATGAGAGAATAAACCACAAGCTTGGCAGGAGTTTTTTTTCAGTTCATCCCATTAGCCAACATGTTTTTGGGGGTTTTTAATATAACACAATTTGCTATACACCTCCTTTAAGCAAAGCAAAGCTGATCTTGCCCTCAGCAGGGTAAACCCCCTTTTGTGCTTGTTCCAGGTTTATAAAGGGTTGAAAACATATAATTAAAGCTGCAATAGCAGCATCTGCTTTATTCTCTACAGGTTTAAAGGGAAGGTGCCATTATCTGTAAGCTGTCCTTGCTGCACTGGTGTTATGGGATTAGGGATAGGTTGTAGCACTCTGTAATAAATTCTTAATAAGAAGTGGTAGCAAAACAGAAGATAAAGGAGCAGAATTGGGTTCACTAATCCCTGGTACTCCCGCCTACATGAGTACCACACAGTTATACATACAATAAATTGTGGGAGAATGAACACCATACAAAGTTATGCTATTAAAGTCATAATAGCATAAGTCCTGAGGGACCGAAACGTCGAGGTAGCCAATTCCTGTGGTCAGCCTGTAAGCTTATCTTTGTGCTTTGTTATTCGCTCTGTTATGCTATTGGACCTCATATCAAAGGGATAGTACTGCTATTTACACCCCTCTCATTAAGGACTTTGCTTGTTCCCAGTATAACTTTTGTACTTCTGTTATTTTTGTATGTCCCTGTTGATATGCTACATATTTCAATGCCTGAAGCTAAGTTATCGACTTTATAGAACCTGCATTTATGCACTGTAAATATTTAGCACTCTCTGGTTGTATACTTTCACCCATTGGCATTAAATTATGACTTTAATAGCATAACTTTGTATGATGTTCATTCTCCTACAATTTATTGTATGCACTGGTGTTATGGGGCAGAAAAATCTCCTCTCTTGATCACATGATGTTCCTTGCATCTTTGAAATGTTAACATGGAGCGGCCAGCGTTACAGTGATTATTGGGAACTGTTTCTATTGGACTTCTATAGCGGGATTTCTGTGTCTGTGATGTATGTGTGCATTGGCCTCAAGTTGTCAATATTTAGTATGGTTTCATTCATCCCAGGGTGTTATCCTGAGATTGCTGGCCAATCAGCCACCAA
The DNA here is from genome assembly GCA_027917425.1 of Gastrophryne carolinensis. Lineage (NCBI taxonomy): Eukaryota > Metazoa > Chordata > Amphibia > Anura > Microhylidae > Gastrophryne > Gastrophryne carolinensis. Next base: position 163,114,512 of record CM051241.1, read on the forward strand.
GGAAAAGCAAGTCACTGGCCATGTAAGTTCCATAGTTACATAGTTAATACGGTTGTAAAAAGACATATGCCCACCAAGTTCATCCAAGGCTCGGGGTTGGGGTATTGCTTTGCCTGTATTGTCCTTTTAATGAATTTACTTACGTTACTTGAATTTAAGTACATCCTCAATGATTTCGGCGTATTCCATGCTGAGTGCAAAACCCATATCCCTCTCTGTCTGTGTCATCTGTATGTGTCATCTCTCCAGAGTCCAAAGTCAGTATTTTACACCTCTCCAGTCAAGTTGACCAGATTGCAGAAGCTCATATATATATAGATCGATATGGAAATAAACGGAAGAACACGACTTTGCTCTCAGAGCTTGGTACTGAGTTTTGCACTCAGCAGTCCTGCTCTGTGACTTACTACTTTACCGTGTTAGAGGTTAAGGAGGGACTTTAGACATAAAATAAAAAGGGCCCGATCCTCACCCCGCCTCCCGCTTAGCCGTCTCTAACTGACAAGCATGGCCTTAGCCGTTTTTGCCAGTGTCCCATAGCGATCTCGCAGCTTGGCAAAGTCTTGCGGGATTTTGGGCGGCTACATCACATCCCAGCCATTGGCACTGCACAGGAGAGAGATTGGGGCCGTGCGCAGTGCCTGATGGGATGCAAGATGGCGTCGCCCGGAAACCAGAGGAGAGGGGGCAGCAGATCGGTGAAGTTTAACCTCCCTCGATGTTCCTCTTTAAGATAATGCAAAATATTCTGTACTAAAGAAAACACAACATTGTACTAAGTCTGATCAGACCGCTATCTGTCATTTCTATGTAGCCACCACAGACAACACTGACTTTTCTTTTTACTTTCTCCAATTTATTTTTATTAAGTAAATCCTCCTTTTGTAACTTATATCTTGTCAAAGGGGGATTTTGATTAATTTACGGTTTTGACTCTTGTCTTTGTAATTGTTCATTTTTATACTCTTGTACTGCCCTTCATAGCTAAATTAGACCCTTGGTGGCTGGACCTGCAGTCCAAAAGACTTCACGTTGTAGCCTCTGCAGACGCAGACCCCCCATAACAGGCTGTTCATCTGAACCTCCCCATAACACACTGAGAGGCAGAATCCCCCCATAACAGGCTGAGGGGCACAATCCACTCATAACAGGCTAAGTAGTAGAGCACCCCCATAACATGCTGAGTGTCAGAATCCCACCCATAATAGGCTGAGGGGGCAGAACTCCCCCCCCCATAACAGGGTGAGCAGCAGAACTCCCCCCCCCCATAACACACTAAGCAGCAGAACCCCCCATAACAGGCTGAGTGGCAGAATCCCCCCATAACAGGCTGAGTGGCAGAATCCCCCCATAACAGGCTGAGTGGCAGAATCCCCCCATAACAGGCTAAGTGGCAGAATCCCCCCATAACATGCTGAGTGGCAGAATCCCCCCATAACAGGCTGAGTGGCAGAATCCCCCCATAACATGCTGAGTGGCAGAATCCCCCCATAACAGGCTGAGTGGCAGAATCCCCCCATAACATGCTGAGTGGCAGAATCCCCCCATAACAGGCTGAGTGGCAGAATCACCCCATAACATTCTGAGTGTCAGAATCACCCCATAACATTCTGAGTGACAGAATCCCCCCATAACATGCTGAGTGGCAGAATCCCCCCCATAGCATGCTGAGTGGCAGAATCCCCCCATAACAGGCTGAGTGGCAGAATCCCCCCATAACAGGCTGAGTGGCAGAATCCCCCCATAACATTCTGAGTGACAGAATCCCCCCATAACACGCTGAGTGGCAGAACCCCCCCCCCCATAACAGGCTGAGTGGCAGAATCCCCCCATAACAGGCTGAGTGGAAATATTGTATATAGGTACTTACAATAATTATTAGCGTATTAGTAGTACATTTGCACATGTAAAACAGCACAGAATATATGTGGCAAATATTGGTTGTTAGAATATATTATAGGGGTAGGTTGTGTTATGCAAATATTGGTTGTTATAATATATTATAGGAGTAGGTTGTGTTATGAAACTGAGAAACACTGCTAGACCCATTTATAGTAAATTACATTTGGTATTAATAATCCCAAGTGGGTAAAGGAAATAGAGCTGTACAAGGAACAAAAAGGCCTAATGTTTTCAATTTCCTTTGCCAAAGTCATGGGAAACCGAATTGCTGCCTCACCCAAGACTCTGATTACTGCCTGTCAGGTTCTGCAACAGTGTCTGACATACCAAGCATAAGAAATATTACCTTATCTTTCCCTTGCCCCCTCAGCTTCTCCATGCAGAATCGGGATGCCCCGCTGTGTGAAACTCCCAGGTCGCCCAGAAACTCACCTTCTTTCCGGTCCAACACTGCATGCGCGAGCAGCGGCTGTATTCCCACTATTCCTTTAGCAGGGTGCATGCCCGCGTCAGGCATTTGTGAATGGCCATGCTCCCTGTTAAAGGGTAGCGAGAGATGCGGCCACCAGCACTCGGATCGCATGCATTAGACGAACTCCTGGATGAAGGGGCGGGAGCAGATCTGGGACGAGAGGCTGCACATGCGCCGTAGGACCGGGAAAGGGTGAGTGAGATCAGACGATCTGGGGGGTGTCACACAGGGGGGTGCCCCAGGGGCAAGGACCAAAACCCAGGATAGTCAAAATCCTGGGTTTTGGTCTACTTTAGTTAATTCATTAATTTATTAATTACTGTTATTTTCATAGCATTGGGCATAATGTATAAATAGTTCCTTACGTGGGAGATTAATAATGATATAACTTTGATAAATATTATCCTTTGACACTTTATAATACATTCTCATTTTGTGTTCACAGAAGCCACGAGCATACAGAGAAATTAACTTAAGAGAAAAAACATGCCTCTCATAGTAAGTATTATTGCATTTCCTTTTATCAATCTTTTTATTGTGTATATTGGGGACATTATTCTATAAGCATAATACTGTTCATACACAGAATTTAAAGATTACAGACAACTTAGTCACAATCAGAAGCTTATTCACTGCATACAAGAAAATCATATAAGATTCAAGAGTTACTAAATAAGTTCAATTCCAATAAATTAAAGAAAAATAACAACCCCTAATCCGAACCCAAGGATTCCACACCCCCCTGAACAGCTCCAAAGTCCATTGTGAATGGCGGACATTTTTTCCAGTATAATTGCAATTCCTTGTATTTATTGTAACAAAGCAGCCGATCTCCCGATATCTAGGAAAAAAATGTTTTTTTAGGGAAAATATTACTAACAATATTCGCTTAGTTTTCATGTATTATAGATGTGTTGATACTAGATGGGTTGAATGGATATTAAGTATGTGGTCCCAACTCAACCATATCAATGAGCTGGTTGAATAGCCTTGCACTAATCCAGGGCCTCTTAGGTTCCACTTTAATCCTTGTTAATATAGAATTATATTGCTAAAAAATAGACAGGCAGCAGTGTCAAAGGAGTTGACCAAAAATTAAGGGGCAAATTATGTAAACTGATCAAATTAGAAGAGCTTAAAGAGGAATGTTGCTGGTATTGGGCAGTCAATAAAAACTATCCAAACCTAGCTTGCTTGCCCCATGCCCCTCTGGTTTCACATTATACAACTTTTGACTTACCTGTCTGGTCGCATAGCACTTCGGCATCCCTCGGTCCTGCACCGTCTCCGTAGGGCAACGCCATCTTGCTGTCCTGTCATGCTCTGCGCTGCCCCTTAGATCCCGCACATGCACAGTGTCACTGCTTTGGCTGAAATGACACTTGCCGCTAGTCCCACAAGATTTGAAAAGCGGCGTGGGACATTTGAAGAGGGACAGCAAAGGGCAAGTTTGGCCAAGGCTTGCAACCTTCACTCAGCGACGCTAAGGGGGGGGGGGGGTGCAAAGGGGCCAGGAATGCTGCCGGAGGTCTGCATTTTAGATAATGCCAACATCCAAAAGGCAGTGAGGGAGGGATGTTTAGGGAGAAACATCAGAAAAGGTCTGATGTTTCTCTTTAACCCTCCATAACATTTCATAGGACTATTTTGAATCTTTTTAGAACAATATATAAAATGTTACTTATTTAAAAATATGCAAAATTATGAAGCCGTCAACGTTGTGTTTATCACCCTTTTATAGGGTCCACCGCCAAAGCCAGGAGATCTGATTGAATTTTACCGCTTTGTCTATCGACACTGGGGCATTTATGTTGGCGATGGATATGTTGTACATTTAACGGGTAAGGATGCAAAAAATACACATTGTTTTAAAAAACAAATATGTTTACCATTTGGAATTGTCAGGCTGGTCATTCAGAGCAGCTGTAGATAAAGGGCAAATGCAGACACAAGTGCAAGGTGGAGCATGTAGATAAAAAAGAAATACAGCACTATTAATACATTATAATTATGAGTAGAAACATAGATATTGCACCATTGATTAACACTCTCTGTCTGCCCATTGAATTGGGGATGATAGGCCAAGGAATGAGTGAGGTTGATACTTAAGATCTTGCAGAGAGTTCAATGGTGAACTGAGAACCACGGTCCTAGATGATCTTAGTAGGGAGGCCGCGGAGCCAGATTACTTGTTTAACTAAGACTGGAGCCAGCTCTGGAGCGGAAGGGAGGCCTGGAAACAGATACAGTTGCTGAGTTTGGCGAGATAGTCAATCACCACTAGGATAATGTTGCAACCTTTAGAAGTCAGTGGTTCCCACCACAAAGTTCAAAGAGATCAGGGACTGCCATATGAAGACATATGAAGGTTTAGAGGGGCTATGCTTGTATTGAGCACATGTACAGGAAGCCACATATGAACCGCAGTCTCTCTCACCTAAGAGAAGGCCACCAGAAGATCTTCTCTCAAAGTGCAGTGTGCTACTGAAACTGAAATGCCCTGCCAAAGGGGTATTTGAAACAACTTTGGGGTGAATGACTTCTGGAACGAACATCCTCCTGTGGCAGACCAAGGTCCCAGTTTAGTTCTTTAAATCATCAGAAATGGTCGAAGAGGCTCTCCGGATCCTAAATAAACTCTGACTTGACCAGCAGGAAGTGGCTTGGTTCCAGGATGGTATGGTCCTCAGGGGGTCATGCTAAATATTTGGTGAAGCCATTGTATCTTCCGGTGTGCCTTGCGCTGTGGATTGCAACCTGCATCTCTGGGAATTTTTTTACGATAACTATCACCTGTACATGTGACGGCACAGTTTACAATTTAGGTACATGAATTTTCCTGTGATGTAAGGATTTATTTTTAAAGTTTGGAAATAACAGCACCCTATGGGCTTTGCTAAAGATCTCACCATTTTTTTCAACATAGCCCATAGGGTTCTGTTGTTTCCAAACATAAAAACAAGTATCCTTACCTCATTGGAAAAATGATGTGCCTAACCTGTAAAAATGTCCCATCACAGGTACAGGTCATTTTGGCAGGAAAAAAGGTAGAAAAAGTAGGTTTTTTTGCACTTTTTTTTGTCTAAAAGCTGAAAAGCTCCCAGAGGGGTCCATTTCTCAGTCCTGGAGGCTTTTTATTGCCAGGGGCCCGGGATACCCTCAGGGATTTTTTTAGGCCAGAATCCCATTCTTTGGTCTAGGATCAAAGGGGGGTAAGTTAATTTTTTCTCTCTTACTGAGGATGGTTATTGGAAGAAGCCAGGGTGGCCAGACCCTCAACATTTTGGATTTTTTTCTTTAGGGGAATTTTTTATTCTAAGGGCTCAATGGAAATAATCCCTGAAGATTGGTTGCACTTTTTCCAGGCTCTTTTCTACTTTAAAAGTTTTTAGGTGATATACCACGTTCTCTCTTCTCCACGCGGCTGTCATAACCGGCCGCAGTTCTCTTACCTCCGGCGGCTGGCGATGTCAGTCTGGGGGGGGGGGGGGTCAGCTGGAACCGGGAGCTCTGCCCGATCATTCCTCCCTTGTCAGGCAGGATGTCCTCCTGTCTTCCTGGTGTCGGCTTCGGGAACGGCCGATCCATGCAGCAAGTATACGCGTGCGCACAGCGAGTTATGGGATTTAGACAAGAAGTGGAGGGAATTCCCGGCGACCGTGGGATGATGTCACAGCGCCGGGAATTTCCTTCTGCCCAGAAACACGTGCAAAAGCCTTAAAGGGACAGCACAGGTGATTTGGGATTTCTATTACTGGCCTCCCTCTCCTCATTTTACATGAGAGGGTTAAAATTAATTTAGGGGATTTTGCTCCTGCCCTATTTAGGTGGATTCAGGAGGCTAATCCTTTGGTGCCTTATACCAGAGATGGCAGATCAGACGTATCTGCATTGTGGAGCCTTTATCAGATCCTATGGAAAATGCTTCCACATATTTACTTTATGCGGACCAAAACCCTTCGACCAATCCGTCAACTGCCGATTCTGGGAGGAGGAGGCCCAGCTCTGCCCTGGTAAGTCATAATTTATTTATGAAGAAAGGTTATTTATTTTGGGGTAATGTGTAATAGTATACCTTACCTTCTCCCTATTCTTCTGTTTTTTAGTCTAAAACCCGGACAAAGCTACCCCACGTGTATCTAAATCTTCTTCGGGATCTTCGAGATGTCCCATGTGTGAACTTTCTGATTCATATAAAAAATCAGTTTGTCAATCTTGCACAGAGAAGATGGTTAATACGGAGCAAGAATCTGATTTAATGGAAATGATGAAGGATCTTAAAAAGCATATTTCAACCTCTGCCATGTGCCAGAAACTCCCTGAAGGATTGGGGAGCCAGGTAACCTTTTCTCAGTCAGCCACTGGTCCCTTTGATTCTTCCCCACAGTTTGGGCCTATGAGGAGATCCTCTTATTGTTCCACACAGGAGTCAGATATGGCAGACGATGACTCTGAGGAAGGGGAAGTTTCTTCCCTTGGGGAGGAGGAAGATCAGGCCTCCGACTCGGGAGCTTCGTCTAAGGGGAGTTATTTGTTTCCCCCTGGAGACTTACCTTTCCTTTTACACATGATTTATTTATCTATGGGGATAGAGGAAAATGAGTCGGGACCCAAATCTAAGCATGATGGGTTTTATCATGATTTGGCTCCTGACTCGTCTTTTTCATTTCCTTTTCATAATTTTCTCAAGGATATGAGGCTCGATTCAGAGGCACATTCGTCTGCACTTCCGTAGCTGTCTGTGAAAGTTTTAGTGGGCGTTTGTCATTTTTTTGTTTTTTTTTCGTTCATTTTTCATTGGTACGAACGTTCGGGCTAATGCTTATATGCGCTTTCGATGAACGAAAGCAAATCGGATCATTTGCGTTATTTCGGATCATTTTCCAAACAAAATCTGATATTTTACGTTCGTTCAGATAACTTACGTTGTTGGGATGGGCTTGCGTCTGATTCAGAGAGCTGATTTCTGACGGACCACCACCCTATTAAACCGCTTCATTTCCGATCCACTTACAGGACCTTTGAGGGCTCGGATGGCTATTGTTGAACATGTTTTGCGGCTATGTGGAGGAGTCTGCGCACCTTCAGCTCCAAGGCATTGCATGTATCAGCATGGCCGAGGCCATAAATTGTATAGCAATGCATACCTGAATCAATATATTTCATGTATGCCTTATAGATGATTTTTAATGCTGACCTTAATTAGTCCTTAGCATGTAAACGTTTATTTTCCCACACATCCATATAATTGCTATATTTTTTTAGACTTATGTCCTTTGTGAATTATATTTGAATTGTTGAACTTGAATCTTAATTTGTTGTAGGAGTTATTGTTTTAGTTGGTTACCTTTGCTTTGTGTAATTATTTTATATTTGGTTGCAGGAACCGCAAGATGTGCCACTCGCACAACATACAAGCGGTGTTTGGTCCAGCTTTGGTCCAGTGTTCTTGCAGGGCATCCAGGGTCATCCCATGATGCTTATATATTGCAGCGCTCCGGCTTATTTCGTCAGTTTGAGTCAGGAGAATTATCTGGTGGATGGCTCCTGGGTAAGTTTGTTCACATTCCATCAATCCATTTTCACTGTATGGCAATGAATATAGTTGATGACTTATGTCTTAACCTATGGCTGTTTTTAAGCTCTTTATGACATGTTAAACAATATTGTAGCTTAGAATGTGTATTTTATGTTAGTATTTTTAAATTCTTTCAGGGGAATCTGGATATCCGCTCCTGCCCTTGCTCCTGATGCCCGTTCTTTGCCTGCAGAATGCGGGCCAGGGGTTCTCTAATCGGGCACTATGCAAAACCCGGGCAGTGGTGGCGAGGGCCCTCTGGCTTTTGAAGTCCAGATTTAGGTGTTTGGACCATACAGGTGGGGGGGGGGGGGCACTGCAGTATAACCCCAACAAGGTTATACCAATATTTGAATTTACGTTTTTTAACAGGGACCACACGTGCAAGAGTGGCACAACTGAGTGTCAGGGTCCTTCGGTTGGTGGGCGAGATGCAGGAGCTGCACGACTCGTTGGGGACCACAGATGAAGAATAATGTTCTGTGGCCTGCCATTGCTATGTAATTAGTTTTTTATAGTTGTAAAAACTTGAAATTTTCAAAATAATTTAAGATTTTATATTTTATGATGGAATAAAAAAAAATGTTTCAGTGTCATTTCATTTACAAAATACATTAACACAAAACTAATGGGCCCAGAAATATTTAAAGATGAATATTCACATGACCGAGAAGTGATTTGGGTAAGTTTTAGGGGGCTAAAATGGGAGAAGAACCTAACCGTGAAGTGGTTTGGGTGAGCTTTAAGGGTCCAAAAGGGAAGATGGAGGATAGGGCTAAGTGGTTTGGGTGAGCTTTAAGGGTCCAAAAGGGAAGATGGAGGATAGGGCTAAGTGATTTAGCTAAACAATGTAGTAGAAGTGAGGGTGGCAAATATGTAGGCAAGCACTTTAATGAGTTAAGTTTGTAGTGCGCAGGCGCAAGATCGTAAGAATTTCCATCTGGACGATTATTTATTGAAAAAGGGAAACGGAAACTAACGGGAAACGTAAAGGATTCGTGGGAGGATACGATGGGAAAAGGGCAAAAACGAAAGCCTACGTTGTAACATGAGAAAATGAAACGGAAAATTCACGCTGGAAAATGACATCCTCGTACTCGTACTCCATACTCGTACGCCATACGAACGGACGGAAACTTTACAGAAGGTTTGCAATGCATGCACAGAATCGCTCGCACACTCATACAAGAGCTGGAAAGTTTGAAAATAATACGAAATCGGCACAAAAACGAAAGTCTTTTTTTGTCTCTCTGAATCAAGCCTATGATTTTAGAGGAATGGAAGGATCCATCTGAGAACATTTTCAGATCCCGAGGTCTAAAGAGGAGATATCCTTTTGCAGAATAGCGTGCGTTCCAGCGCTATTCAGCTGGAACGCACGCCATTATGGATGAGCGTTCCAAACTGAATGCCTGCGCAGGTGTGATTACATCATCCATCCGGGACCTAAGGGGCGGGGGAAGCGGGGGGAAATGCTCCACAGTCCATAGCAGCGCATTACGTGTGTCCAGCGCTTGCTGACATCATCAGTGGGGAGAGGCGGAGAGGCAAGAGAGCCTGCGAGACAACCTGCTGGTGTAAAAAAGGTTAATAATGGTAAGAACAGTACACACACCATACACACAATACTGTGTAAGTGTAAGGTGCTTTGTGTGTAATCATTACACAGTACACAAAGCAGCTTACACTTACACAAAGCACCATACATTTACACAGTGTGAACTACATCGGTCTTATACTATAAGAGACCACTATAAGATGTAGTTGACACTGTTCCCCAATGTATAATTATCTCCCACTATTTTCCCATATTCTGAATGAGGAAACTGCTGAAATCAGCGGTTTCCGGCATTGAATCAGCCTCCTTGATTTCATTGTGAGTGCGTCGGATTTTGTGAAAGAGAGCTCCCGAGAATCTCGAGTTACCACACAATCCGCCGCAGCTACTATTAATTTCAATAAGAGGCGGAGAAATGACAGTTTCTGACAGATACTATGCCATGGTGAAATGTTATTTATTGGAATTAGTAATAAATATTTCTCAACATATTAAATATTGTTTTTGTGATTAATCACTATGTTTAAATTATGTTTGATTTTTAGCAATGAGAATACATAATGCATATCAGGTATTTACATTTCGAACCATAACTGTAGCAAAGTTACAGTTTTGAAGTAGCCACCAAAATTATTTTTTGGTTTGGGGTCACGGCAACATGAGGAACTGTATTGCGGGGTCACGGCATTAGAAAGGTTGAGAACCACTGCCCTAGACAAAAAGATGGATTCTTTGCTTGAGATCTAATTCTTTAAGACCCATTTTGGCCTCCACATGTGTAATTAGAAATTTGGGTTTTTAGATTCAACAGTTAAAATATAGTTAATTGGAACAGACTAGTTCGGAGAAGATTTTGAAGGCCTTACCCATCCTTTTTTCAGCTACGCATTTGTTACAGATGCTATGGCTGAATCAGTAAGGTTTTTAGCACAGAGTATGGCTGTGACCAATTCCGTGCGCAGGACTCTCTGGTTGAGGACCTGGTTGGGGGATATTGGATCCAAGATGAGACTTTGTGCTATGCCCTTTAAAAGACTGTTCCTTTTTGGGTCTGAGTTGGAGAAGGTTTTGGATAGGACGCCGGATAGGAATAAGTGTTTTCCTGCTCGTCCTAGACCTCCTGCTAATAAAAGATTTTTTCCTAGGAACTCCTTTAGACGCTCCTTAACATGGATGCCTCTAAAAGATCCAGAGGTGGTTCTTCCTCTACTGCAGCCTCTGCAGGAAAGGGGGGATTTAGAGGTTCCACATTATTTGGAACCTATCAGGCCAAGCCTAAGAAACAATTACGCCAGACTACAAATTGGGGTCAGGCTAAAGGGGTTTTACAGCGCCTGGCAAAGCCTTTTGGATTGCCCTTTCATTGTCAAGGGGGGTAAAGGACAGGTTTCACATAGAATTTTCTCAAACCCCTCCATCAAAATTTTTGATTTTCCCTCTGCCCAAGGGTCTGGAGGAAAAAAGGGCTATTCAGGAAAGTTTACTAGCCATGGGGTCCAGGGGAGTAATTATCCCAGTTCCCCATCTACAGCGGGGTGCGGGTTTTTGCTCCAACATCTTTTTTTAGTAAAGAAGGCCTCTGGCAGATTCATTCTGAACCTAAAGAAGCTCAATCTCAATGTCCAGTACAGACATTTTCGTATGGAAACTATTTTTTCAGTCAAAGACATGCTTCCACAGGGCTCTTTCAAGGTCTCAATAGATCTGAAAGATGCTTACTGGCAGGTGCCAATGAGTTCCCTAGTGGCACTATCCATTCAGGAGCCATGGAAAATTCCAGCATGTCCGCAGTTGCTGTTGCAGGGACCAGTACTTTGTCCAAACCCACAGATGTGGAGTCTGACAGTTTGGACCCTGAAATCTCCTTTTGAAAAAGGGTTATTCGAATAAGGTCATCAAGACTTTACTATCAAGCAGGAAGATGGTCACCAGGAAGATTTATTTGAAAGTCTGGAAGACCTTTAAATCTTGGAGAATACAAAATAGGAAATTTTCTGGAATTTTTACAGCATGGGGTTGAGAAAGGCTTGAGTGTAAACACCCTAAAGGTCCAGTTGGCGGCATTATCGGTCTTTTTGGACAAAAGATTGTCTTCGTTTTCTATTGTCAGGCGTTTGCTTCTGGCAGTCAAGCGTTCTAAACCTGCACCATCAAAGGTTGTGCCTCAATGGGATCTAGCCAAGGTTCTCTCGATATTGAAGTCCCCTCATTTTTTCCCTATCAAGGATTTGGACATTCAAATTTTATACCTGGAAAGGGTTTTTTGGTAGCTATCACTTCTGCATGCAGAATTAGTGACATTCAGGCCTTGTCTTGTTGTTATCCACTTCTTCAAGTGTTTCCGGATCGGATAGTTCTAAGAGTGGATCCTTGTTATCTACCAAAGATTTCTTCTGATTTTCACAGAACTCAGGAGATCGTCCTTCCGTCAATAGACAGGAAAGACTCTTCGGAGTTAAGTTCTTTGGATGTTAGAACACATCTGTTGGAGTACCTTCATTGAACCAAAGATTGGAGGAAAGCTGACAGTTTGTTCATATCATTTTAAGGCCCTAGGAAGGGTCAGAAAGTGTCTAAGACGACTTTAGCAAGATGGATGAAGAGTACGATTAAGATGGCTTATCAGAATATTACCATACCAAGTGGAGTCACAGCTCATTCTACAAGAAGTAGTTCTACATCTTGGGCAGAGCAGGCTGGTGTCTCTATTGAACAGATATGCAAAGCAGCTACTTGGTCCTCAGCTAGTAGACAAAAAAAACAAAAAGGGGTGGCACCAACTAATATCCTATTCTTGTGGCGCACTGCCCCTATAGGAACCAATTAGTCTAACATCCAACTACTACTGAGGGTTACCTCTCAAACCCCCCTCTTTTTTGGACCCAGGGGACTAACAATTGCACTCACTCAAGTGTAAAGCTTATATGTATTCTTTATTTATTACTGCAAACGTTAAAATCCATTTAAAAACAAAAACCACAATGCCAATTCCATGACGTGCCACAGGGGGGAGCTGTTCTATCAAAATGGTACTATACAGTCAATACCCATATTACATATATACTAATAGTCAAATTTCCCATATAGAATATATCTAAAGTGCTCGTGCTATAAAGTGCATCGGTTTCAAAGAGAACAAGTACAAAGGTTAAATTCAGGTATAAACGATAAGGTGCAAAAAGACATAGAAAGTAACACACAAAATCTCCTTACTGTAAAGTGTCTGTGCCAAAGCGTCCGCTGATGTACTTCCTGTCTTCTCTGTGCAGCGCCCGCTCCACAACCCCACATGCATAGCAGCCGGGGAGAGGAGACAAGCGCAGCACATCCACGGGCAGTGAGTGCGGTGCCAGGCCGGCCACTGGGAAAGGTGAGTATCCCCCATTGGCAACGAGCATTAAAATTATTGGAAACTGGCATCATTGTTTTAACTTTATAACATTGGCAAAAATAAAACTTATCATGCAGTATACTATCTACATTTTTTTCCCAATTACATTCTAAGTGTCCTATATACATACAGTTTTTTACCAATGGATATTTTTAAGGCAGTTATAACCATATTTTCATTTGCCTATTCGAAGTGTTTATATTGTTGTAATTGTTACAATGTATCTCCTAACCATCCCTCAATGAGGGGTTGTGGCTTCATTTACATATCATCCCTCTTTGAGGTGTAACATGCAGATCTGCACCAATAAATGATTAATTTGCCTATTTAAAGTGTTTCCATTGTTGTAACTGTTATATCTTATTTCCTATCCATCCCTCAATTAGGAGGCGTGGCCTAATTTAACAAGTGTCCCTCTTTCCCACCCTGAATAGTTGGTAGTTATAGCAAGTGTAATAGGAAGTGTATTACCAGTCTCTTCTGTTATACTGTTGATATAACTGTGCCCTTCATGTTTGCCTAGATCAAGAAGGCTTCTCCAGCTTATCTTCGGCTTTGGGAGGCTCTGCTGAAGTGAGAAAGGATCGCCTGGAGGTGGCGGCCGCTGGATGGGACTACAAAGTAAACAACAAGTATGATAAGAAGGGATCGGCCTATCCAGCACAAAAAATAGTAAATGCGGCTTTGGGAGAAGTAGGAAAACGCATGAATTATAGCGTCACCAGTGCCAACTGTGAACATTTTGTGACCAATCTGCGATATGGGGACAGCTTCAGTGATCAGGTACTGCACACCCATCATCATCAGCTACTGGACATTAAAGTCAATCCCCAACTACACCGAGTACCAGGTTATTATCCCGTCCAATTTACCATGGCCATGTCCCTTATGGCACCATGAGTCCGGGGGACTTCTTGGGACACATTGGCCATTCCCCAGTGTGTGTGACCTGGTATCAACCTTACCAAAACAGGCACTGCCTGTTATGGGGCGATGGGGGACATCACCCCATAACAGGCAGTGTGGTAGAACCCCCTATTACAGGCAGTGTGGCAAACCCCCCCATCACCCCATAGCAGACTGTATGGCAGTAATCCTATAACAGGCTGCATGGCAGAACCCCCTATAACAGACTGTGTGGCAGAATCCCTATAATAGGCTGTGTAGCAGAATTCCCCCGCATCACCCCATGACAGGTTGTGTGCTAGAACCCCCCCATCAACCCATAACAGGCTGTGGGGCAGAACCCCCCCCCCCCCCCATAACAGGCTGTGTGTCAGAATGCCCATCACCCCATAACAAACTGCGTGGCAGAACCCCCTAAAACAGACTGTGTGGCAGTATCTCCATAATAGGCTGCATGGCAGAACCCTCCCATCACCCCATAGCAGGTTGTGTGGCAGAGCCCCCATAAACCCATAACAAGCTGTGTGTCAGAACGCCCATCACCCCATAGCAGGCAGTGTCGCAGAACCCCCTAAAACAGACTTTGTGGCAGAATCCCCATAACAGGCTGCATGGCAGAACCCCCCTATCAACCCATAGAAGGTTGTGTGGCAGAACCCCCATCAACCCATAACAGGCAGTGTGGCAGAACCCCCCATAACAGGCAGTGTGGCAGAACCCCCCATAACAGGCAGTGTGGTTGAACCCCCCCCCATAGCACATACACCGTACATATAGTCCAACAGTCACTCAATAATTAAATGAAAGTGCAAATAAAGGAATGTGCCAATTGTTGGGCTTCCCTTATGGTACAATCATCCAATCTGGCTGGCCCTCTGATTGGTTTAGGGATATTACTGTAATGGAGATGTTGGCGTGCCCCTGTAAACTATCAGTGCCACCATCTGTCATTTACCATTTATAACTTCTTCCTATATTAATCACTGGCTACAAAAAAGCTCTCATCACTGCAGCCCAGGTATTCGCCCAGGTTGCTTATGATTATATATCGCTTCTTTAATTTGCTTCCCGATGTCAACGCTCTTCATTCACTCTGTGCTAAAATCATTCAATGTTTACTCACTGCAGCAGCCCAGGTGCACAACCTGAGGCTTCCCGATGTTCCAAGGCATGTCTTAAAGTGATGGTGCCACTCACGCGGGTTTATTCCACACTTCTTTAATAAAATTAGCCTGTATTAAAAGATATAAGCTGCAGGGTGGCGCTGACGCGTGTTTCGGCTCTTCCGGTGACGTCATCCGAGCCGTCATCATTAATTTTAAAAGTAAGTATATATATGGTTGCTTCTAAAAGATATAAGATGTAACATTAAGCATTCTATTCATATATAACATGGTAAGACACCTCTATAGAAACCTACAAGCAATTCATATTTATTATTATTACCGTATATACTCGAGTTTAGGCCGACCCGACTATAAGCCGAGGCACCTAATTTTACCACAAAAAAATGGAACAAGTTATTGACTCGAGTATAAGCCGAGGCGGCTTTTTTCAATTGGAATTGGAGTTGACACACAGAGAGAGACATACACACACAGAAAGAGACACACACACAGAAAGAGAGAGACACACACACACACAGGGACACACACACACACACAGGGACACACACACAGAAAGAGACACACACACAGAAAAAGACACAGACACACACACACACACAGAAAGAGACACACACACTGTGGGTACCTGCTGCTGCTGCCGCCGCCGCCGCTCTCAGATGCGCAGGTGTCGGGGGTCAGGGTTTGGCCGAGGTTACCCTGCAGAGGGGCAGCGGGGTCCCCCTCCCATCCTCCTCCTGCCGCCGGTCGCTCCATTCAGCCCCGCCTGGCAGCCGCCAGCCGCTGCCGTTCTGACACTTGGACCAGTGAGCCGACCGGTTTTCTCGGCAGTCGATTGATCGGGTCTGAGGTCAGCGTTCTCATCCACTTAGCGGGCTTCGATTGATCATGGCTGCGCTGTGCGTGTGTCTCCTGTAGGTGGCACTGGAGCCTGCGTCGCCGGCACTATGACGACATAGGCTTTCCCTTTCTTCAATCAGCAGCGAGGTAAGGAGATGGGGGCTTTACAGTTTACTTTACTAGTGGACTCGAGTATAAGCCGAGGCGGCTTTTTTCAGCCCAAAAAGTGGGCTGAAAAACTCAGCTTATACTCGAGTATATACGGTATTATTATTATTATTATTTGTTTTCTAAAAAGCGGTTTAGATCAATTTCTATGTTAAGTCCCTTTGGTGTGCCCAACTGATAAATCCATTGTGTCCCTCTTCTTGTTAATTAATGTACCCAACTCCCCTCTCTCCAATGGGGGTTTACTTTTTCCAGGATACAGAAATTAAGCGCACTTAGATCCCTATTGTGACATGTCGCAAAATGTACTGACACGCTGTGTGTAGGAACTCCTTTTATGATGGTCCTTATGTGTTCCGCCAGGCTAGGCGGACCTTAAATGCTCGTTTTGTGCGAGACGGATAGAAGCCGCATGAGAATGTGCAGTCGGTGCGACCCTGCAACTTATATCTTTTAATAAAGGCTAATTTTAATAAAGAAGCGTAGAATAAACCCCCGTGAATGGTGGCATCACGTAGAGGCAATTTAAGAAAAATGACGCGCTGGTTCCCCCTGCTTGCTCTTCTTGCAGTTGTGACTATGAAATGGTAATGTTGGGCATACCTTTTGCACTTAAACCATGCCCCAGCCACACCCCCGGCCACTCCCTTGAACTGAAGCACCACCTAAGAATTAAATAGTAATAATAATTATTAATAATAGTAGTTCAGACAAGCCTCACGCACATATACATGCAGATGAGCCCCCCCCCCCACACACACACCTTACACCCAGAGAACAGCATCCCTCCATTACAGCCAGTTAGGGGCATCCCTTATTACAGCCATGGAGGGACATGCCTCATTACAACCATTGAGGGGCATCCTTTCATTACAACCAGTGAGTGCCATCCCTCCATTACAATCAGTGAGCGGCATCCCTCCTTTACAACCAGTGAGGGACATCCCCTATTACAGCCAATAAGAGGCATCCCCTATTACAACCAGTGAGGGGTATCCCTCATTACAGCCAGTGAGGGGCATGCCTCATTACAATCAGTGAGGAGAATCCCTCATTGCAGCCAGTGAGGGGCATCCCTCATTACAAACAAAACAAAGGGGGGGTGGCAGATGGTCTCTCAGAGATTAGAGTTAGGACTGCACCCCACAGAGGCACTTTGGCGTAGTGGTGCAGCTTAAGCATACTTCTGCAGATGTGTGTGACCGAGTCCTCTGTTTTTAACCAAGTTTAGAGACAGATTATAGGCTGGCCTGCAAGCTGACAGGGTTGAGTGCTGTGGCTCCTTTAAGACTTGCATCCCTCATTACAGTCAGTGAGGGGCATCCCTCATTACAGTCAGTGAGGGGCAACCATCATTACAGTTAGTGATATGCACACACATGCCATTCTTTCCTGCACTGAAGCAGGACTCAAGCGGCATGACCAGGCTTCTTCATTATGGAGTCCCGCCCACCCATTAAAACAGCCAGCGGCACCCCAGGGAAGACGTGCACGCGGATGCACATACACATTCAAGTGGAATGGTATTAACTAAACCCTTGATGAGGCTCCTGTTGCCAGTCGCCACGGATGTGACCATTATCCCTTCCACTCCTGCAACATGTGAGAGTGATATAATGACTAGGTCAACACTTGGTCCATATACAGGCCCCCTTAAAACATACTCTGTATTGGGACTAGGCACCTCCCAATTATGCCCTCACCACCTTTTGTATATGACCTCACTAATTATTTACTTTAAAATATTTCTTTTTATTGAAAAATAGTGTTAAAAAATATATATATATAGTTGATACTCATATATAAACAATCATACATCCATTGTTTCTTATAATTTTTCAATGTACAAGATCTATCTACTGTTCTCCATCATTTTTTTCTTTATCTTGTTTAGGCAGACATGTTTCGCCCTCTCTGGCTTTCTCAATGCCCTATGCACAAGATACCATATTTTTCGCCCTATAATACGCACAAAATGTATAAAATATTTTGAACCAAATGGTGTGCTAAAATACGCCCTCCCAATCACCCCATTATAGATAGTATGCAGAATCCCCCCCCCCCATCACAGACCCCACATTACAGGCAGTAAGCAGTATTCCACAGTACAGGCAGTGAGGGGCATCCCAAATTACAGGCAGTGAGCGGTATCCCACATTAAAGGCAGTGAGGGGCATCCCAAATTACAGGCAGTGTGCGGGCATCCCCAGTACAGGCAGTGTGCGGGCATCCCCAGTACAGGCAGTGTGCGGGCATCCCCAATACAGGCAGTGTGCGGGCATCCCCAATACAGGCAGTGTGCGGGCATCCCCAATACAGGCAGTGTATGTGTGTGGCATCCCCAATACAAGCAGTGTGCGCACATCCCCAATGCTGGCAGTGTGCGGGCATCCTAATACAGGCAGTGTGCGGGCATCCCCAATACAGGCAGTGTGCAGGCACCCCCAATACAGGCAGTGTGCTGGCATTCCCAATACAGGCAGTGTGCAGGCACCCCCAATACAGGCAGTGTGCAGGCACCCCCAATACAGGCAGTGTGCTGGCATTCCCAATACAGGCAGTGTATGTGTGTGGCATCCCAAATACAGGCAGTGTATGTGTGTGGCATCCCCAATACAGGCAGTGTATGTTTGTGGCATCCCAAATACAGGCAGTGTGCAGGTATCCCAAATACAGGCGGTGTGCAGCATACCCTGAAAACTAAGAAAAAAAAAACGTAACGGTGTTCCTGCCACTCCCTTACGCAAGTTCAGAGCGGGCCGATTCCCGCCCGGGGGGGGGGGGTAGGGGGGCCTGGCCTGTGACTCCTGCCAGCGAGTCACAGGCCACGCTTGCCGCTCCCCGTTCTGTAGAAGGCGGCAGGGAGCGGCAGCTACAGAAGTGGCAGTCAGCAACAAGTTCAGAGAGAGCCGGTTCCAGCTTCTGGTTGGGCGTGGCCTATGACTCTTGCTAGCGTCATTGGACGCTGGAAGGAGTCACAGGCCACGCCCTACCCAGGGGCCGAAATGGGATGGCTCTGTACTTGCTACAGAGAAGGCAGACAGCGGAGACTAAGGAGTCGGGGGATCCATGGAATTTGTTTTTTTTTTTTTTTTTACATTTTCCCGATAGGACGCTCTGATATTTGCCCCCCGCTTTTGAGGAAAATACGTGCGTCTTATAGGGCAAAAACTACAGTACATATGTGTTGAATAAATGATACATTTTTGTACAAGCTAGTGAGGTCATATACAAAGGTGGTGAGGGCATAATTGGAAGGTGTCTAATCCCAATACAGAGTATGGAATGGTATTAAATAATTGAGGATACACTATGCAATATTTGTATGGGGGATAGACGTTGATCAATAGGTCTTAAAGTGGTATTCAATGTCATATCCTGGACCGCCACTACAATGATAATTATAGAACAGATTTGAGACCTAGATACACCCTTATTAAATAAAAACCTTACGCCTTGTTTTATGCAACAGAAGTATCAAAAAGTGTCATTGTCATAACTAATCCTATGTAAAATATGTTTTATTCACAGGTAGATGATGCAAAGATGTATGCTGCTGCAGGAGTCGCAGTTATTGCTGCTGTTGCTATTACATCCGGTGCAGTCTCAAAGATGAGAAACTACCGACAGAAGGAATGAAATTACATCTATAATCCAGCAACTCATCCTACAACTATTTCTCCCCTGAGCAGCCACTGGAATAAACCCAAGTGCCTTGAAGAGGAACATCTGATGTGCCGTGATGTTCCTAAAATCTCACCCAACCTCTCCCACCACGCCTGTTTAACAAATGGATATTAATACTTACCATTCTTTGGCGCTTCCAGCTGCAGCAAGCCTTCTTCTGTTGGGTTCCATCCAAAGGGCAGCACCATTTTGTCCCCCTTGTTGACCTTCCCATCACGCACCACTTACTCACCCGGGTCCCGCACAATGCAGCCACAGTGACGCCCCTCTCAATATCTCCTCTCCCTGAGACATGTCTGATCAAAGGCATGCCCAGGGGGAGGGACAAGGCCGGCTAGAGGGGAAGCCATGTTATTCAAAGCGGCATTCATCGGTAACGACAGAGCAAGGTGATGTCACAACAGCCTTAGCCTCTGATGTCACTGATGGATGGCTAATGCTGCAGGGGCCCATGAAAACAGCAGGATGTCAGCGCTTCAGACAGCGCTGAACATCCAAAAGGTAAACAGCTCAATGGGGGGGGGGTTGTTATTGCAGCTTGCTAGTTTTAAGGTATGTTGTTCCTCTTTAATGTTTTTACTTGTGTTTACTGCTATCTGATCAATAAATATCTGGTGCATTCCCGATGGTTTTTCATTGAAATCTAGTGTGAACAAACCTTATTAACCTTTCACGACGACATGGAGGGATTCACCAGTGTAGAAAAGTTACTATGATCCTGATCAGCTATTATGAGGAAGTACAGTAAGTTCAAAACTGGATCAGGGTGACATCATTAGATGTCATATATCTTCAAAGCATTTGATACTGTGCGACAGAAAAAAACTGGTACAAAGGATGAGAATACTAAGTTTTGTAAAGTAATTTACACAAAAGAGGACAGCATGCAGCTACAAACAGATTTAAATTGAAAGCATGGGCAGAAAAATGGCAAACGATGTTTAAGTGTAAGGTTATGCACATGGGCAGGAGAAATTTGTGCCATTATTGCCATATTTTTCTCCCCATAAGACATACATATTTTTCCCCAAAAGCTGGGGGGAAAATGCCAGTTCGTCTTATGAGGTGAATGTAGAAGACTCTCTTTACTGGCACTCCCACACCGCTGATTGTCCTGCATCTGATTGTGCTCCTGCAGTCCCCTCTGCGCAGGCAGTGGCACAGGACCGCTGGTAAGGTGAGTGGCGGCATGCAGAATACCCCAACCCACCCTATAACAGGTAGTGTGGCACATCCTCCTCCCCCCAATCCCCAACCACCCATGAGGTAGTTAAAACAAAAAAAATACTTCTTACCTTTCCATGGTCAGAGCATCCTATCTATGAGCTGGTGCCCAGAACTGGACTTCTTTCTAGGTGAGGGTGCACCCAGAGCCTTGTAAAGAGGCAAAATTTCTCACCTATCCCATGATTCCAGGCCTCTATTAATACATGATAATATCTTGGTAGCCTTGGAAGCAGCTGCTTGGCATTGCATACTGTTATTTAGCCTGTGATCTACCAGTACCCCCAGATCCTTCTCAACAAGTGACTCTCCCAGTTTTTCTACCCCGAGGACATATGTGACCTTCAGGTTATTAGACCCCAAGTGCATCCCTTTACATTTCTCCACATTGAAATTCATTTGGATATAATGGTGGTATTGCAAGAACATACACAACAGGTCAAGGTAACATAAAAAATTCAGTCATAACAACATTGAGTGGCATCTGGGTCCCTAAGGGAAGACAGGGGGCAGGGAACGTCGCCTGGCAACAGAAGCCAACAGGGATCTCTGCCTTTATCACAGGTAGAAAATGAGCCATCTCTCGCTCAGGTATTATAGCGAGGACCACTATGGTAGTTTCATGTCCTGGTTGATATTAAAAGCATAAACAACTTTTGAACACAAAGTTTTGTTTTGAAAAACAAAATAATTATTTTATAAAGAGGACTTATCATCTCAAAGCCGGCCCTGGAATCTAAAAGGTGCTGGGCAGGCACATCGGACCTGCACAGAGGCACTGCGGGGGAAAAAAGGTGAGTGTCAGGGAACGGCTGGTCATGTGATCCAACAAACAATCCAGCACGTAGGATCACACAGCCCACTTTCCCAAAGCACCATCCATTCGCCCACCTAGCAGGACTACCAGGCCCAGAGCCTACGGACACACAGATTCTTGGCTAAGGCAAAACGCCCAAACTAAATAAAGGTTTTAATGCAATACGCACACTAGGCAGTGATAACAAACATTTGGCTATGATGGAATATGAATGAATACAAATGCTGTTCTGAGTAGTGGGTTACAGATTACAGTGAGTTACACACAGAGGGACAACAGTCAGAGTTACCTTAAAATGCAGATGCTGAGTAGTGATGATAGGCCCCCAGATGGTGGAATGTGGGCAGCTATGGGCGACCCAGGCACCTCCAGCACACATGCAACATGACCTCGCCCCAGAGAGTGACAACGACTGGCTCAGGGTCATCCCTCTTTATACCTCGGGACCCTCTTGCCCCCTCCCTTTAGTGGAGCGGACTGTTCCCTTGGGGAACCTTCTTCAGAACCTAAAAACATTTAGGAGTTATAACTTGGGGCAGATGGGTCATATGGCTCTGAAAATGGCACCAAACAGTTGGGCTGAATGCTGGGCACCTGATGAGCCCAAAGCAAAAGTCCCTAGAGGGTCAAGACCCAAGATCTCCATTTCTTTAGGTTCCTGCGGGCGCATGGCCCTGTGAAACGTATGCCTACGTACGGTTCTGTGAGCCCGGCTTGGTGCTGGGACACACAGTGGCCCAGCTACCATCCGATTTGTGCTGGTGCCAGATGTCTGAGGCACTGGTGTTTGATGAGAGGCAGCTCTCTCTGGGGGTCGCCTCTGCTTCAGACTTATTGGGGCCTTCCCAGCCCATAGGTGTGAGACAATCAGCAGGGAGTCTGTGATCTGAGCCAGGGCTCAACTCACAGATGCTAATTTTTCCTTCCTGGAACTGCCTTGTACGGGTGACATTTGCTAAAAAAAAATCTTAAAGGGGGGACCCGGGCATCAGCAATAATATGAAATATAATATTTGCTCTATTCCAGTGAGTATAGGCTTTTTTATATGTTTTTAGCAGAGCATTGTCTTTAAGATCCCAGTAATATCAGCTTCACTCATGTAGCTCGCCCTCGTGTATCCATGCACGGAGATGGTGCCTGTGCCAGGTATGTTTTCAATGATACAATCAGCGTGTGTTGCCCTTATTCATATGTATGTGAGCTGTTTCTTAACTGATAGTTGTTGTGTGTCGATGCGTCGCTGCCCAAGCCGCGCCCAGAAGATAACCAGCTCTCATTTATATGGCAATGCCCAAAACGCATTACAAGGCTGATTGCATTGTTTTTATGAATGGCTCTTCATGTAATCAAACTGGAATTAATTGAGTTTTTATGGGCATCCTGCTGGAATTCTTTGGATGAGTGGAACAAAAAGATTAATGCAGACCAAAACCCATGGAACTTTTGAAAATACATTTGGCCAAAGCCCCTGCCGGTATTTCCTTTCTTAGGGTGCAAAACTAGAAATAGATATTTTCGTTCTTTGAAAACTCCTGGAACACTTTTTTTTTCTGCTGTTCCTCTCTGTAAGTTGACAGGAGATCAGTTATTGTATAGGTGTGGCAATGACATCATCACCACACCCAGAAGTGGCAATGAATGGAGGAGGCGGAGCTTTACAGCCAAAACAGGTGCCATTATCTGGGATTAGAGTGAAGTGGGAGCAGAGAAAATTGTCGAAATGTGCTCCTCATGGGGGGAGCAATTCAGGGGATGCTAGTTAAAAATGTGGGTTTTGGTCTGCTTTAAAGGCTGCACTGCCTGCTTAAAACGGACCAACAGTAAAAAATGACTTAAACCAGACCAGCACAACAAACAGTGCTCATATACATCCCTCCCTGGGGCAATTTAGATTGCTGGGTTTTGGTCCTTGCCCCTAGAGCACCCCGATCAGGGGTGCCCCCTATGTGAAACCCCTCAGGTGACGGCACTAACTAGACAAGTGAAAACCCTCACTACTAGCTGGAGAGCTTCTCTCTGCCAGCTACAAAAACACTTCCAGCAACCTTTACTCACATGAATCTCTCCACAGACCTGGGCTGTGTCCTCAGCCAGAGAGACAGATCTGCCCCCTGACTTCCTCCTTTTGTCAGCATCTCATTCCCCCTAATTAATTACCTGACAGGTGAGAGGCTCAGCTATTACCTCACATAGGAAAGGAACCTGGGAGAAATATACCTGTCCTCTACTATCAGACCTGCATGAATGTCACATATCCCCCCCCTCTGCTCAGGCCACTGGGAATGAGCATTTGTAACCAGAAGGCAGTGCACACGTGACAGTGCATCTGCATTTCCTTGCAGTCGCCCAGCCCTGTGCTCTACTGTAAAGTTGTAGGCCTGCAGAGCTAGAAACCACCTCGTTACTCTGCTATTTTTCTCTTTATTAAGGTACATCCATTTCAGAGGGGCGTGGTCAGTGACTAGCCAGAACTTTCTTCCCAACAAATAATATTTGAGGGACTCGAGGGCCCATTTAATAGCTAAACATTCCCTTTCTACAATTGCATAATTTCTTTCGTGTCTCCCAGTCAGGACTATGTATCACTATGTCGTCAAGATAGGCCGAAGTATATTTCCTATGTGGTTTTAACACTCTATCCATCAACCGTTGGAAGGTTGCAGGAGCCCCATGTAAGCCGAAGGGCATATTTACATAATGAAATAAACCGTCAGGTGTGGAGAATGCTGTCTTTTCTTTGTCAGATTCAGTCAGCGGAATCTGCCAATAACCTTTCGTCAGATCTAGTGTGGTGATGTAGCGAGCTGTACCTAGCCGTTCAATCAGCTCATCCACCCTTGGCATAGGATAGGCATCAAATTTAGACACAGAGTTTAACTTCCTAAAGTCATTACAAAACCTTATAGTACCGTCTGGTTTTGGAATTAACACAATTGGGCTGGACCACTCACTATGGGATTCCTCAATCACTCCCAATTCCAGCATGTCTTTCACTTCTTTAGACACTGCCTCACGCCTAGCCTCAGGGATTCTATAGGGCCTAACATGTACCTTTACCCCAGGTTCGGTCACAACATCGTGTTTTACCAGTGGAGTCCGACCTGGTTTGTCAGAAAAGAAGTTTTTGTTATGAATTATCAGTTGTCTAGCCTCTTTCTTTTGTGTGTCAGACAAGGACTCAGCGATAATAACGTTAGGTATTAGAGAACCATCACAGGCTGGCCACGCAACCTTCGCAGCTAGAGTTTGCCTGTCTTTCCAAGGTTTAATCAGATTCACATGGTAAATCTGCTCAGGCTTTCTTTTATCTGGTTGGTGAATTTTATAATTTACCTCACCTACTCTTTCTATAATGGAGTAGGGACCCTGCCATTTGGCCAAGAACTTACTCTCTATAGTAGGAAATAGTACTAACACCCGATCTCCTGGTGCAAATGTACGTACCTTAGCACCCCTATCATAGATTCTTTTTTGCACACCTTGAGCCTGTTCCATGTGGGTTTTTACAATTGGCATCACAGCTGAAATTCTGTCCTGCATTTGTGAAACATGTTCTATTATACTTCTGTAGGGAGTGACCTGCCCTTTCCAGCTTTCCTTTGCCACATCTAACAACCCCCAGGGATGTCTACCATATACCAACTCAAATGGAGAAAACCCGGTGGACGATTGAGGCACCTCCCTTATGGCAAACAACAGATATGGAAGCAACAAATCCCAATTTTTTCCGTCCTTGTCCACTACTTTCTTTAACATCTGCTTTAGAGTCTTGTTAAATCTTTCAACTAAGCCATCGGTCTGAGGGTGATAGACGGACGTGCGTAGTTGATTCACCTTAAAAACAATTTACAAAGTTGCTTCATCACATTAGACATAAAGGGTGTGCCTTGATCGGTAAGTACTTCTTTTGGGATGCCCACCCTACTAAACACCTGCACTAACTCCTTTGCGATAGTCTTAGATGATGTGTTTCGCAAAGGTATGGCCTCCGGATAACGTGTAGCATAGTCCATTATAACTAGAATATGTTGGTGACCACGCGCTGACTTTATCAGGGGACCAACCAAATCCATCCCAATCCGATCAAATGGGACCTCAATGATTGGTAAGGGAACTAGAGGGCTGCGGAAACGAGGCCTAGGTGCAGACATCTGACAGTCTGGGCAGGATTCACAATACTCTTTAACATCATGATGTACCCCAGGCCAGAAGAATCTGAGCAAAATTCTCTCTGTAGTTTTCTGGACTCCCAGATATCCCCCCAATATGTGCGCGTGTGCCAGATCTAAAACTGTTCTCCTGAAGGCTTTGGGAACCACTAGCTGCTGTATGTTATCCTCGCCCTTTTTGTCAACCTGGTACAGTAAATCATTCTCTAGAACCATATATGGGAAAGCAAGCCTAGCCCCGGGCTCCACAGGTACCCCATTGATTATTTTTACATTTTCTCTGGCTCGGGTAAGGGTAGGGTCTTTTAACTGCTCACTTTGAAAATCATCTTTTCTGACCTCTAAGTCAGGTATACACTGCTGAGAAGTCCCCGGAATTTCTGTCTCCGTTAATGGTTCTCCTGAATCCCCCGCCATAACAGAAAAGGGAAAAGTTAAAGGCTTTTCTACCCCAACCACATCTTCTATTGGGGAACTATCAAATGGATCAGGGCTTAGGTTGGAGGTTGTGGGCCTATCAGGTGTACCATCTTTATTCGCGAGATTGTCTTCCCACAACTTCCAAAAATATGGAAAGTCTCTACCAAGAATGACATCATGCATTAAGGCGGGGACTATCCCCACCTTGTGACATTCTGAACCATAAGGAGTTGAAATACAAGCAATGGCAATTTGATATTCACGCGTATCCCCATGCACGCAAGATACCGTGTAAGTGTCTGGATACCTGTTAGCAGTACTTATAAGGTTGGCGTTTACCAGACTTACCACACTCCCTGAGTCTAGTAAAGCCACCACCTTTTTATCCTCTACTGTTAGCTCATACAGGTGGTTTTTAGAACTGTCTGAACTGACAGCAGTACACATTACTTGGGCAAACATAGACATACGTTTTTTCAAAAAGGCCGCATCACATTGCATAGGTTCAATAGTTAAAGGACAGTTCATTGCAATATGGCCCAACTCATGGCAACGAAAACATCTTATGTTTTCTCTACCTAGCCCAAAGTCTCGCATTTTAGGCCTCCCTGAGCCCACAGTCTCATCTTTTCCATATAAAGTCTTTACATTTTTCCCAACTCCCATAAACCCCAGAACAGTCTTACCGGGAACTTTGGCTGTCCGGTTGGTTGAGGCCTGGGGCTGGGTGTTACTTAAGAGCACTTCTGCTGTAGAGTACCGTTCAACAAGATCCACAAGCTGATCTGCAGATTTTGGGTCTCCGTGGCTCACCCACTTCCTTAACGCTGGAGGTAGTGCCCTTAGATATCGATCCATCACCACACGTTGAACCACGTCTGGTGCGGATAGAACCTCTGGTTGTAGCCACTTCCTGGTCAGATGGACAAGGTCAAACATTTGGGAACGTGGCGGCTTTCCCACGTTATATGTCCACTGGTGTACTCTCTGGGCTCTGACTGCTATGGTTACACCCAAGCGTGCCAGAATCTCTGGTATGATTAAGGGCTCATTGTAGCCTGAAACGCGTTACACAGTGTGGAGGGTGCTGAGGGGGTTGCTGATAGCACATGCATGGATTTTTGTCTTTTGGACTTTTAAACTTACAAGTAAAAGTTATATTTTAAACTCTGGCTGGATTCTCAAATTACAAGCATCAGTACTAGAAGAAAGATTGGGAACTTTTCTGGAGTCCGTGCCGGAGCACGCATCACAGGGGTGAGCTGGTCACACACAACTTGTTTGCAGTGCCAGAATCTCTGCCTTGAGTTTGTTAAAGTCCTGGGCCGCAGCCGGTTCCAGATCATAGTAAGCCTTTTGTGCTTCTCCTATGAGGAATGGGGCCACCAAGCCTGCCCAACTTTCTCTCGGCCAGGCCTCCCGTGTAGCTGTTCTCTCAAAGGTTGCAAGGAAGGCCTCCACATCATCTGCCGGCGTCATCTTTTGCAGATATTGGTTTGCACGGATATCTCTCTGCGGAGTCGGCAGCTGCCCGCTTGGCAGATTGGCCACACTTTGCATCAGCTCCTGCAGCGTCTGGCGGTCTTTATTTGCGGCCTCTGCTAGAGCAGTCAACTGCGCTGCCAGCAGGTGATTGGTGTGTTGTTGCTCTCTGAAAGACTCCTGCTGAGCTCTGGTAGCCTCTTGCTGCGCAGCGACCGACTGCACCAAGGCCTTTACCACGTCATCCATTTTGACACTGGGCTGTTGCCCCTAGCAACGTGTTGCCCGCATCCGACACCACATGTGAGATGTGTCAGGGATCGCCCTTTTCTGATGTCAAGGGACACGTATTTGTCTTTGTCCAATCAGGCATACAGCAGAAAGTTCGTTCAATCTGACTCTTGGTCAGCTTTATTGGTAAAGGTTGCAAAAGCAAAATAAAGATAACACAGCAACAAAAGAAAATCCTTGCCTGTCCGGCACTAACTAGACACGTGAAAACCCTCACTGCTAGCTGGAGAGCTTCTCTCTGCCAGCTACAAAAACACTTCCAGCAACCTTTACTCACATGAATCTCTCCACAGACCTGGGCTGTGTCCTCAGCCAGAGAGAGAGATCTGCCCCCTGACTTCCTCCTTTTGTCAGCCTCTCATTCCCCCTAATTAATTACCTGACAGGTGAGAGGCTCAGCTATTACCTCACATAGGAAAGGAACCTGGGAGAAATATACCTGTCCTCTACTATCAGACCTGCATGAATGTCACAGTAGTAAAACTGGAAGAAGTAATACATTTAAAGTTCCTGATGGTTATTACTGACCAAACTTAGAGGCTGATAAGAAATCCTGACTATATATAACAATATGGCATTGCCTAGTCATAGCAGGTCAGCATTGTGTGTGTGTGATGGTTGAGGGGGTTCGCTAATAGGGTGAGCGCATGTGTTTGTGGTGGGAGTTAGTAGGTATATGTGATTGGAAATTATGTGTTTGGGATTGGTGTGTGTGTGGGGGTGATATTAGTGGTTGTTTTGTAATTAAGCTGTTGGTATCTAGATTCATTAAAATCAAAACTCTGAACCATTTTCTTTCACTGTGGCCAGCGACCAACTTTTAACCTTTTTTTTTCTCACCAAAACCCCAAAAAGGAGTCCCGCAATTGGCCGCCGGGTTGTCATGTGGGCCATGGTCGCATCCTCGGGAGGCTGGCCACCAGAACACCCCGCCCACGTGACCACCCACTGGACAATAGCAGGAATCCTTTCCCAGCGTTGCCTCGTAATGAAGGTGAGGATTACAGGTGTTCTGGAGGGTTATGTGGGAGGGGGGCTCCAGCATTCTGAATGCCCCCCGAGCTTCTTGTGATTAGCTGATAGTGGGACCAACACCCGGTAAGAAAAAAATGGTCCGGTTTAAGTATCAGTTTATTAGTGTCAGCTATACTTACCGTATATAATATTGGTTTGGTATTTCTTGTTGATGGGTCACATTGGTGACATAATAGGGTCGATTTATGGTCGGTGTACAAGAAAAATGCAAACAATTCAGCATGCGCCTAGGCGCCTAATTCATGGCTTCGTGCGCACGGGCGTATCGCACCAAATGGCTCGCGCCCAAGGCAAGAGCAAAATTCTTTTTCAGACACCTTCCCCCTGAAATTCTGCTGTTTTGAAGTGAAAATGGCCCCGTCCCATGTGCATTTGGCTGGCTAAGCCCCTAACTTGTCCCAATCCCCCCCCCCCCCCCTCATATTTCTCTCCTTTCTTTACTGTTTCTCAATTGTGATTTTGTCTTTCCAGCTATTGCGTTTTAGGCGAATCTCTATTCTCCATTTCGAAGTATATTCCCTGTCAGGTGACTCAGGTGACGCTCCATACACTCCAAAATGGAGAGACAAAATCGCAAATGAGAAACAGTAAAGAAAGGGGAGAAATATTTAGTTGTCCTTTATTTTTAGGCGCTTTTTCTCCTTATTTTTAGGTGTCGTTTTTTATTAGGGATCTCCTGATTCCAGGTCACCTCTAGTGTTTTTCCAAATGTTTAGTCCTAGATGTTCTCTTTACCCCTCCCTCCCTGCCCCATTTTGCATATTGGTGCTTCATAATTGTGCTATAAATTTTTTTAATTATTATCTTTTAATTACTTTTACAATTGAAAATATATGTGCACACTATTAAAGAGATAGATTATCATAGAAATATTGTAAAAAATAGTATAGCAAGATACAGTATTGCAAGAACAATTTCTATGCAGATTGTAAAAGACAGGCGACTGCTGAAATAGCCCCTGAAGAGCAGTGGAACCCACTCTTCCCTCGACAAAGTTTTCAGAAACCGAAACATAGGGCACAGGTAGTGAGGTTGCCTGACGCACTGATATCATCGATACTGCTACAGGTGATGTCCCCTTTAGGGGCTATTTCTGCAATTGCCTATCTTTTACAATATGCATAAAAATTGTTCTTGCAATACTGTATATCCTCAGAACGCTATTGCATATTGTTGATTACTTTCTCATGTGTGTGCTTATCCTGACTCATCCGTTGGCAGTAATGTGAATCCTGTAGACAGCTCCATGTTCTCTGTGTGTGTCTGTGATGGATGTTTCCTTTACTCCATAAGGCTTGGCAGAAAGCTTACTCGGCTATTCGTGGATCACGTAGGATATGTTTCAGAAGCTTTATTTTAGTACAGACCATGCAGCAAAACTTCTTACAGAAGAAATAT
Organism: Gastrophryne carolinensis; assembly: GCA_027917425.1. Taxonomy (NCBI): domain Eukaryota; kingdom Metazoa; phylum Chordata; class Amphibia; order Anura; family Microhylidae; genus Gastrophryne; species Gastrophryne carolinensis. The sequence goes on from CM051241.1 coordinate 163,144,975, forward strand.
CGACATGTACATTCAATACAGCAGGAAACTTGTGATGTAACCCATACAGCAACAGCAGGTAAAAAGACTGTAGACTGCAGGAGGGAGCAGCAGCTGTGCACTGCTTGGATGCCAAACTAGAAATGGTTGAGGGAGAGGGGGAGAAGGGAGAAGTTACTTCATCATAGCAAGACTGAGGGAGCCAGGAAGGGACAAAGGCAATTAAAGGCACACTGCTCAGCCTACGCAAATAAACATTACATTAGACAGTTACCCTGTGGGAATATAAAAATACAATTCTGTGAAACTCACCTGTAGAATTGTTTTCGAGTATATCCAGTCCAGGTCGTCTCAAATTGATGACATGTGGGCATTCCGCCCCCAGGGGGCGCTCGACTGCAATATCAAAAGCTGTCGCTCCTCCCGGCCCCCTATAAAAGCAGGTGTCTCTCTAACATTTCCCAGTGGTTAAAAAGCAGTAAAGAGACAGGCCGGGAGGCCAAGAAACCATGTTACTTCACATAGCTTCAGCATGTACTCTTTCCAATGAAAACCTTAAGGACAACAAGTCCAAGAATAAAAATGGTAATCACCATAACAAGCAAACAGAAGATAATGAACAAGGGCGGGGTGGTACGACCTGGACTGGATATACTCAAAAACAATTCTACAGGTGAGTTTCACAGAATTGTATTTTTCCCTATATCCAAGTCCAGGTCGTCCCAAAGTGATGACATGTGGGACATCCAAAAGCAGTGTCCATTAGGGCGGGATCCCCAGTGCGGAACAGCATGTAGTTCATTTCACTACACCCTAAAGCACCTTTCAGACAAAGACAGCATCAGCTGAGGCCCTAACATCAACCTTGTAAAACTTGGTAAAGGTATGCACTGTGAAGACCAAGTGGCGGCCTTACAACCTTGTTCAACAGAAAAGACCAGGAGGCACCAATAGCTCTAGTAGAATGAGCTATAATACGAAAAGGGGGTTCCTTCCCCTTGGCAGAATATGCTTGCACCACCGCCTGCCTGATCCACTTACTGAGAGTGGACTTGGCTGGTGGCAATCCTTTCCTAGAACCCTCTGTGAGGACAAAGAGCAAATCCGATTTCCTGAAGGATTCAGTCACAACCAGGTAATACTTGATGGCTCTGACCACATCCAAGGCATAAAGGGTCCTTTCCTTAGAATTAGTCGGTGCTGGACACAAGGAAGGTAAAACAACTTCCTCATTAAGGTGAAAGGGAGAACCGACCTTAGGCAAAAAATCAGGTTTAAAGCAAAAAACCACCTTATTCTTTTTTTTTTTATATATTCTTTATTTAGAATAAATCGAGAAAAAACATTACAATACATGCAGGCATTGCAAATAAAACTGAATCCATGACCTTGTATTTGAAAAGACACAATAAAAGTAATACCTGACAGACTTTCCTGTGTACTTGTCATAGTGGTCGTCGGGCATAACCATTACACCATCAATTCTGTGGGGCAGTCTGGGAGGCAGCCCCCCCGCCCCAGGTTCACCAAAGCGTCCGACGTCCCTCACCATGTCCCAAATGCTAAAGCAGGCAAGTCCTTCATACATAGGAAACGGAAAAAGAAGAAAAGGAAGGTAGAAGGGAGGAGGAGAGTACAGTAAGGGGATAAAGGGGATAGCTCCAACCCACTAGATCAGTTGAGCTGCATCGGTAAGGACCTTGTAATCAGGGGAATACACAAATGAGTCCCAACCGGCCCACTTGCGGTTATGTGCCTCAGACATCTCATTGCGCTCCGCAATCATGCCCTCGTATCTCTCCATCTCCGAGACCTTGTTGAGCCACAGAAGAACGCTAGGCGGCTCAGTCCTCTTCCATAGTACAGGGACACATGCCCTAGCAGCGTTAACCATCTGACCCAGGATGGATTTCCGATGGCACCTCTGAGTGGTGGAGAAGAAAGAAGGCCGGGCCCCCCGGAAGTGTCCCCCCAGCACGCGTTCCATGGTCGTCTTATCTGTTGACCAGAAGCCGGTCACCCCTGGGCAGGACCAGAAAATATGGAGGAGGTCTCCCCTCTCCTGGCCGCAGCGCCAGCAGAGAGGAGACACACCCGGGAACCACTTATGCAAAACAGCGGGCACTCTATACCAACCAGTGAGTATCTTGTAATTGCATTCTTTGTACCTAGTACATCTGGCCGTACTATGCGCCAAGCTCGCTATCTTGGTCCATTGCTTGGTAGTGAAAGTTGTGCCCAAGGCTTCCTCCCACCTGCGAACAAAGGATGGCGCCCCTGTCTCCTCCGGGTCAATCAACATCTTGTACGTCATAGAGAGGATGTGCCGGATCGGACCCTCCTCCTCACATAGTCTCTCAAATGGGGTGAGCCCCCTAGCACCCAAAGCCTGCCTTTGGATAGATGATAAGAAGTGCCTCAGCTGTAGTTCCTGCCAAACATTCCATCTAGGCAGACCTCTAGCATAAACCCTACTTGATCTCGGGGAATGACATGATGTAGGTGTGGGGTGAGACGGGCGGCGAGTATTTTGGCAAACAATTTAATGTCCGTGTTGAGGAGGGAAATAGGTCTGTAACTAGAGCTTTGTGTAGGATCTTTGCCCTCCTTCGGGATCACAGATACTTGGGCTCGGAGACTATCCAGGGGGAGGGAAGTGCCCTCTGCGAGGGAGTTGAAGACTACCCGGAGACGTGGTAATAGGACCTCGGAAAAAACTTTATAGAATAACAATGAAAGCCCATCTGGACCCGGTGTTTTCCCAGTAGCCGACTCCTTTTATAGCTCTATTTAACTCATCCGCTATAATGGGATCTTCTAGCTGATCGATCAGTGCCGGAAGGATTGCGTTATATAGTTATCAAAAACCACCTTATTCTTATGTCGCTCAAAGTAGGGAGGCTGCATACAAAGCACGGATCAGCTCTGAAACGCAACGCACCGAGGTGATAGCTACCAAATAGACCACTTTGAGAGTCAAAATAGACAATGCAGCATCGCACAATGGCTCGAAGGGAGGACCCTGAAGAGCAGAGAGCACCAAATTTAAGTCCCACACCGGTAATACTGACTTACGCGGTGGACGGACATGGGTGACTCCCTGGAAAAAAGTCTTGATCAACCTATGATTGGCAGTGGATCTCTGGAAGAAGATGGCTAAAGCCGAGACCTGGCCCTTGAGGGTGCTCAGCTGGAGACCCAAGTCTAAGCCATGTTGTAAAAACTCCAGGATCCTAGAAATAGAGAATGTGCGACAAGGGAGACTCTTGAATTCACACCAAGCAATGTAGGCGTGCCAAACTCTGTAGAATATCATGGAAGGAGACTTCTTCTGTGCCTGAATCATGGTATGCACAACCGTGACCCCTTTTCCGTCAGGATTATGGTTCCAATAGTCAGGCCATCAAAGCCAGCATCTGTAAATTGGGGTGTCGCAGCGACCCCTGAGTGAGAAGCCCTGGGTCTGCGGGCATGATGTAGCGATCCACTGACATCTGAACTATGTCCGCAAACCAACTTCTTCTCGGCCAGCGAGGAGCCACCAGGATGGTTGGTACCCCCTCCTGGGCTATCTTGCGCAGCACTCGGCCCAGGAGTGGAAACGGAGGAAATGCATAAAGGAGCCTGAACTCCGTCCAAGGAATTGCAAGAGCGTTTGTGGCAAAGGCCAGAGGATCTCTTGAAAGGGAGACGAACCTTGGGAGCTTGTGATTGTGTCTGGACGCAAAAAGGTCCACATCCGGCTGGCCCCAGCCGAGACACAGAGCTTGAAAGATCTTGTTGCTGAGAGACCATTCCCCCAGGCGTGAGGCGCTCCTGCTCAGGGAATCTGCCTCCTGGTTTTCTACTCCCGGGATGTAAACCGCCGAGATGCAGGGAACATTCTCCTCTGCCCAAGTCAGAATCTGGGTCCCCTCCTTGAGGGCTCCCTTGCTCTCCCCCAGGTATCTCTGAGGCCACCTGAAAATTAAGATCCTCTTCCTCCTCGAAAGGAGCGATAGGCAGATGAGCTCCGAAAGGTCCGCGCAGGCTTCCGTCGCTGAGGGAGTCTACCATCCTTGACCAGGAGGTCCAGACACTCCCCGAACAACCTGTGCCCCACGAAGGGGATACTAGAGAGCGACTTTTTGGCCGCGGCATCAGCAGACCACTGCCGCAACCAAAGGGAGCAGCGAAGTGCAACAAGCAGGGCCGAAATCCTGGCACCAAGCCGGACACCATCATCCATGGCAGAGACAACAAAGGCAATGAAATCCACGCAAGCCTTGAGGTCTTTATACTCCCCCACCCGCTTGCGATAGCGCTATCCACAAGGCGTCTCACCTTCTTTCTGATGGCCAGGGAGACAATAGCCGTGGCACACACAGGACGAAAAAAGGCACCAGCAAAGGTGAAGGCATGACAGACCAGCTGATCCATGCACTTGTCAGCTGGATCACGTAAGGAAGCAGTATCAGTTGAAGGCATAACAGTGGTGTTGGACAACCCCGACACAGGGGAATCCACCTCTGGAGGACGAGACCATAGCCGGACCAGCTCCTCAGAGAAGGGATACCGCCTATCCAGACCCTTAGGCACCGACGGTAGCTTGTTAGGCCTTTCCCATTCCTTGAATATCATATTAGAAAAATGGGCCTGCTCCGGAAAGACGCGCCTCTGTCTTTCAGGCCTAAACAAATCACCCTGCTTCCTCTTAGCCGCTCTTGGAGGGACAATGTGTAAAGTCTCAAAAACTGAAGCAATCTATTTCTCCGTATCATCAAGGAGCCACGCATCCTCATCCGAGGAGAAACCAGACATACTGTCATCGCCAGCAGAATAATCCGCAGTGGAACGGGAATCATCTGGCAACTCGCCTTCCTCCACAGAGCCCAAACCATCAAAAAGATCGTCATTATCCGAGTAAACAGGCTCAATGTGCCGTCTCTTACTCGTGGCCTTCTTAGGAGCCGTTCACGAGGTCTCTAGAGACTGGCCACCCTGTATGCCAAATCAACATGGGACCCCCTGCTGGCTTCCACCTCACTGGGGGCTGAGTGCAGCAGCGGGGGTTCTGGAGCACTGGGACATGACAGTGCTGTAATTTCTATTACCATCGCTAAACCCTGTAACATAGAAGTGCATATATATATAGCTATACTCAGGCTTTGTAGCATACCCCCATCTGGTGGTCATTTTTGAATATAGCAGCTGTAATTGAACAGACTCTTATGTCTGAATAAAATGTTAACATCTTTTCTTGGCATACGCTGACTTATTCTATTTTTTACAATATTTCTTTGATTATCTTTAATAATACCATTTTGTGAGTACTCACCTGAAAAATGGATATTGTTGGTGTGCCACACACCCCGCTTCACTTCTTAAATATTCATCCATTATTGGGTTAATCCACCGCAGGTGACGTAGTGCAGAGAGGAAGTCTTGTAACGAGCCCCCTTCCGGCCTATATATACCTGGTACCTCCCTTCAATCACCAGTATATTTAAAAAGCAGAAAGACAAGGTACCAGTATTCCACCGATAACCTCCAAAATCTATTTTGATATAAATAAAAAAGGGCTTCACCATATAAATGCTTCGGTAATACCGAAAAGGGCGGGTGTGAAGCGGGGTGTGTGGCACACCAACAATATCCATTTTTCAGGTGAGTACTCACAAAATGGTATTATTCTTGGTGTGCCACACACCCCGCTTCACTTCTTAAATATTCATCCATTATTGGGACATCCAAAAGCAGTGTCCACAAGGGAAGGGCATCTCAAGGCCAGGTGAAGCATAACTTAAATGACTGCAGTCTGCAGAACTTTGCGGCCAAAAACAGCATCCGCTAAGGCCCGCACATCAACTTTGTAAAACTTAGAAAAAGTGTGAACAGAAGACCAGGTGGCGGCCTTACAAACCTGTTCAACAGAAGCTTGGTGCTGAAATGCCCAAGACGCCCCAACAGCGCGAGTGGAATGAGCAGTAATACGAAAAGGGGGAACTCTTCCCTTAGCAGAATAGGCCGCAGTAACGGCCTGACGTATCCACTTGCTAATGGCAGATTTGGCTGGTGCCAAACCCTTCTTAGGCCCATGGGGCACAACAAAAAAGGAATCCGTCCTACGGAAAGGAGACGTGATAATCAAGTAGTACTTAACACAGCGTACTACATCCAAACAATGCAAAACCCTCTCTTTGTCATTCTTAGGATTAGGACACAAGGAGGGAAGAACAATATCTTGGTTCAAATGAAAAGCAGAAACAACCTTAGGAAAAAAGTCTGGCTTGAACCGAAAGACCACTTTATCCTGATGCCTCTCGAAGTAAGGCGCCTGGATAGTTAAGGCTGCCAATTCTGAGACACGCCGGACAGAAGTGATCGCTACCAAGAAGACAATCTTCTGAGTCAGGGTAGACAAAGCAATATCTTGCAAAGGCTCAAAAGGAGGAGCCTGAAGAGCCGAAAGAACCAAATTCAAATCCCAAACAGGGAGTAATGGTTTCCTGGGAGGCCGCACATGCGTAACCCCCTGGAAAAACTTTTAACTAAAGGTTTAAGCGCAACACGCTTCTGAAAAAAGACAGATAAGGCAGAGACCTGCCCTTTCAACGTACTTAGCTGGAGACCAGAGTCCAGCCCTGATTGTAAAAACTCCAGAATCCTGGGGACCGAAAGGACCCTACAAGGAAAAGATCTTATCTCACACCAAGTGATATAGGCTTTCCAAGTCCTATAGTAGGTGATGGAAGAAGACTTCTTCCGGGCACTGATCAGAGTCTTAATGACTGAATCAGAAAGACCCTCCTCCTTCAGGATGGAGGTTTCAGCAGCCAGGCCATCAAACCCAGCGCTGGTAAATTGGGGTAACACAATTGACCCTGAGTGAGCAGATCGGGCCGAAGAGGCAGAACGAACTGGTCCACTGCCAGCCAAACGATGTCTGCGAACCCTATTCGTCTTGGCCACTTTGAGGCCATGAGAACGGCGTACACCCTTTCCAGAGCCAACTTCTGAAGAACTCTGCCCAGCAAGGGCCACGGAGGAAACAGGTATAGAAATCCCAGAGCTCCTCAGTTCAGGGACCTGACGTCCACTGTCAGAGCCAGAGGATCCCGGGAGAGTGACACGAAGTTCGGGAACCTGTGATAGTGATGAGGGGCCAACAGGTCCACCTCCAGAGTCTCCCATTGGAGACACAATAAGTGAACCACCCGAGGATGGAGAGCTTATTCTTCCAGACGGGGAGAGCACTTGCTCAACCGGTCCGCTACCTGTTCCATCACCTCTGGAATGTAAACCGCCGAGAGACAGGGAACATGGAACACTGCCCATGTCTGGATCAGGGACATTTCTCTGAGAGTACTCAGACTGCGCGTCCTTCCCTGAAGACCGACGTAAACAACCGCTGATCGATTGTCTGAACACATCTGGGCCCGAAGGCCCAGAACGTACTGAGTCAGGAGAGCAAACACCTGACAAAGGGTTCTCGGATTCAGAATACTGATGGGTAAGTGGGGCCTCCACTGCCCCTGAAACCGCAGCTCCTTCCAGAATCTGTCCCATCCCGACAGACTGGTGTCCGTGGTGACACCTTTCCAAGGGAGGGTCAGGAAAGACCTGCCCTATACAAGATCTTGATGAGAGTTCAGGCCGGGATGAACCGACCCCTGAATGGACCGCGAGGGAGGGTGAGACTCGAATTCCAGGTTGTGAGCTGGCGACACTACCTCCTGGATCCATCTGCCTAGAACCACATGGTTCCAATGGTAGAAGTGTCGCAATAGTCCCCCCACCCGCACGGGTGAGGGCAGCCCCTCATTGCTGAGTGAGCTTATCAGCAGGTTTGGGCTTGGTGCCCCAGGACTGAGTGGGCCGGCCACGACCCCTCCCCTGAGTCCAACCTGCGCCACTGGTAGCGGGAAAGGACGTACCTTTGCCCGCTCTGAACCTTTGAAAGGAAGGCCTACCGGAACTTGTCCCCCTGAAGGGACCACGAGGCCTTTTGCGTTGTGGCATCTTACCACCTTTTGCGACTGAATCAATTTTCTCCCCAAACAGACGCAACCCCAAAAAGGGGAGAGCTGTGAGTACCTTTTTGGAAGCCGTGTCTGCTGACCACTGACGTAGCCAAACTGACCTGCGAATAGCCACCAGCATAGCTGCCGCCTTGCTACTCATAGTCAGCGCATCGTCCTGAGCGGCCAGGACATAAGCCACAAAAGATTCACACTGCTTGCAAGCGGGATCAAGATCCTCATATAGCCCCTGAATTAGGGACTTAATTACCAATAGAAGAAGGGCTGAAGCACATACCGGGCGCAATGCTGACCCGGAATAGATAAAACCATGTCGAGCGTATTGGTCAATCCTGCGATCTTCCCCATCTTTGGGGACAGTGGTCTCAGCAGATTGTACCATAGCCGAGCTGGAGAGTCCTAGTACAGGGGTATCGACGTCCGGAGGGACAGACCAAAGCTTCACCAATTCTGGTGGAAAAGGATAACGCTTTTCCCAACTGGAAGGAATTCCAGATAACCGCGTGGGATGTTCCCATTCCTTAAGAACCACCCTCTCAAAGTGGTGCTGTCTGGGAAAAACCAAACTCGGCTGAGGCTCTTTAAATAACTGACCCTTTGGCGGGGCGGCCGCCTCAGGCGTATCTAAACTCAAAATTTTAAACATTTGAGCCAGAATGGAGGGGGTGTCAAAAACAATCCCCTCTGACCAATCGTCGATCTCATCAGCCACACGCTGACCTGTCGGCTCATCTGACTCCGACGGGAGTTCATCCTCGTCAGGGGATCCATCAGACTATTCCACAGGTTCACAAAACTGGTCCTGTGGAGCCGAAGGTACCGGAGTCAGGTGCCTTCGTTTTGCAGTGGTCTTCAACGCTGCTTTAACGGGCATCATTTTCCGGGGGCAGGGCTGTGCTGCCGCCTCGGAATGCGAATCCCCACTTTTGACAGTGTCATGCGGGGTCCGGAATAGGGAGGGAGAGGTAGGAGATGATGAAGGATGCGATGGCCCCGCAGCCGAAGCAACGGACTGGCGCGCAATAGTCTGTTTTGCACAAGGGATGCAAATAAAGATATCAGCTGGGAGTGGAACCCCACAACCTACGCACCCCCCAAACGGTACAGCAGAACCGTTTCCGGAATCTACGGAAGCCTCCATATGGTGATTTATGGTATTCGCAATAATGGGACTTTTAAGGCATAAGCCGACCCGGGATGCCCCCTTTATTTAGTAATGTCCCGGAAGGGAGGATTTAAAAAAAAATTTTTTTTTTTTTTTTTTTAAGTTTAGGTCCCCTTTAATAGAAACTATATATATATATATATATATATATATATATATATATATATATATATATTTATTTATATATAGTCTATGCATATAAACATTCAAAAGCAATCCCAATAATTAGCCAGGCACATAGAGCCGGAGGGCCACATAAGCAGGGATCCCAGGATCTGCAAGGCAAAGAAACAACCATCAGATCCTTCACATGTGTATAACATATAAGTATGGCACCAAGTGCCCTTAAATGACGCCCCTTAATAACAGTGACTGCTCACTGTATTGTTTAAAAAGTATTCCCCATTTAACGGCCCCAACGGGAGGGGCCGCTTACCTGGACAGCAATCAGCCGGTAACCTGCAGCCAGCAGACATGAAGTCAAAGTGCGGCCGTGCGCCCACGTGACTTCCTGTGTTTTGAAGGAAGCAAGGACGCTGGGCCCGCCGCAGACGCCGTATGACGCCGCATGACGGCGGCGCCGCGCCCCCCGCGCCGCGTCAGCGGGACCCGCCCTCCCAACGCCGATCAGCTGGAAACACTTACAGCTGGGCCACAGCACGCGCGCCCAGGCAGTGGAGGGGGGAGGGAAAAAACCGCATGGTGCTGTATAATGCTAAATGAATGCCAGGCGAGGAGAGGGGAGAAGGGAGAAGGGAGAGGGGGGAGGGGGTAGGGGGCCACAAAGCAACATACTGCCAGAGAAGTGGCCAGCCTATACCCAGCGCAACCTGCCCTTAAAACAGACCCAAAATATACACATGCTACAGTGAATGTATAAACATGACATATATGTTAACATGCAGTGATACAAGTGAAACACACATACTAAAAGCACACCCTCACACACCCCCCCATAGTGAAGGGAGAAGGGACCGTAACGGGAGAGTAAGGGGCTACGGGGACCCTCGGGACAGGGGCATCCCATTTCCGGATCACCATGCCGGTTAGCCGCATTGCCCCACGCATGAGGTCGAGCGGTAGGAGATAAGCTCCTAAGCACTTAAAGTGCCATCTACCATTTGCCTGGTGAGCAGCCAAGGCTGGGAGGCTTCCATTTCACCATAAAGGTATACAAACTCAAACCGGGCAGAAATAGACCAAAAGGGGGGTGGCGGGGTAAGAATACCCCGGCCTACCTGTAAGCAGGAGACTTCGATCTTCTGACTTGTCAGCAAGCAGAGAGAAAAAAATACTGGTGATTGAAGGGAGGTACCAGGTATATATAGGCCGGAAGGGGGCTCGTTACAAGACTTCCTCTCTGCACTACGTCACCTGCGGTGGATTAACCCAATGATGGATGAATATTTAAGAAGTGAAGCGGGGTGTGTGGCACACCAAGAATATACTTAATTACTTTAATTACTCTTTAATATAGTAGTAATAATATATATTTTCCATATTTAGCAAGTGTATCGTCCCTTCTTTGTGGTAAAGGGCCTGATATAAACTGCACCTAAATAATAATGTACCTTTTTTTTTCAATTACTGCGCAACATTCACCCTAATAATATTTGTTCTTATTTTTTTGGGCCCAATGTCCACCTTTTTGGAGTTTTTAAAATTAAAGAACATCAGGGGAGGTTAAAACCTTCCTCAAACCTCACCGATCTGCTCCCCTCCTCCTCCGCTTTTACCTTTCGGCACTATTTACTCTTCCATCCATCTTCTGGGTCCCTCAGTTTCCGGGCGACCTTTCGATGGGCCGCACCATCTTGCATTCCATTAGGCACTGTGTGCAGACCCCGATCTCGCACCTGCACAGTGCCCATGAATGGGATGCAATGGAGCTGCCCGAAATCCTGCGAAGTCTGAGCTGCAAGATCGCCATCGGACATCGATGAGCACTACTAAGGCTACGATTGTCAGTTAGAAACGGCTAAGCCGATGGCGGGGTAACAATTGGGCCCTGAAGCAGACAGATGTTGCCACAGTAGGCAGTGGCGACATCCAAAAGGTAAGTAGGGGCTGATGGGGGGGGAATCTGCCCCTTTTTATTTTATGTCCAATGTTCCTATTTAAACACTTTTTTTCTCACCAAAACCAAATGCCGGATGCCGCCTACATGTGTTTTAGGAATGAAATAAGCCTGTTAGTCAGTGAAGTCGACAGTTTATTCCAGATTTTTGCTGGAGGAAATTCACTCTGGAAATTGATACATTTGTACACGCTTTTCTCCCTCTAAACAGGTATAAATCAGTCAGAGACATCAAATTTGGAGAATGTCAGGTGCAAGTTTCCACATTGGCGCGCGCTTGTGCACAAATTTCCACCTTAAGCAATGCACTTCAAATTTTGATGATCATAAATCAGGAGGATGCCTGAGCAGAACTTGGTGCTTCAAAAAACATGCGCAAATGCATAGGCGTAACCGTGAATCAACCCTAATATGGTTTAGTTGTTCTAGTTATATATTTGTTAAGACCAGTGCTCACCATGACACGTAATGTGCTCTGGAAATAGACTTCCTGGCCTTAAAGAACATCGGGGGAGGTTAAAACCTCCCCCAAACCTCACCAATCTGCTGCCCCCCCCCCCTTTGGTTTCACAATTGGCCAGTATTTACTCACCTCGCCTGGGCGTCCATCTTCTGGGTCCCTTGGATTCCAGGTAACCTCCCGACGGGCGGGGCCATCTTGCATCTCATCAGGCACTGTGCGTAGCTCCCCATCTTGTGTCTATGCAGTGCCCATAAATGGGATGCAATGGAGCTGTTTGAAATCCCGCAAAGGCTTCGCTGAGCTGTGAGTTTGCCGTGGGACATTGACGAGCACAGCTAAGGCCGTGCTTGTCAGTTAGGGTCGACTAAGTGGACGGCAGGGTGAGGATCGGACCCTGAAGCAGCCAGATGTCATCGTAGCGGGGACATCCAAAGGGCAAGTAGGGACCGATGATGGGGGAGGGAATCAGCCACTTTTTATTTTAGGTACGGTGTTCCTCTTTAATCATGATGTGAGCCACCAAAGCTAACAATCCTTACTGGGGGTGGGGGTGTCCTTTCATGCCTGGGAAACTTGGTATTAGTCTTGGCTTTAGCTGGTTAATATGTTGTCAGTTTGTGCTGGAATGGCTGCTTGCCCTTTTACGTAAGCTCTGCTTTGTATGGAGCAGATTGCAATATGTCTACCTTCTTGTTGTGTCTTCCTTCAGTAGACTCCATGTAGCGCATATTTGGGCACAGACTAAAAGGGCCTGTTCTCGAATTTGGTCTCTGCCGAGGAAGTCTGCTTATATGTATTTTATGCCCAGTATTTGACCCCTAAGCTGGCTGGAACATTTCATCCTGCCTATTTTGGAATCTTGAGGACTTTTGGTATGACTGTCTGGCTCCGGGTGCCTCCTTGATGACGGATGTCTACAACAGCCGTTTCATTGGCCGAACAGCTCAGGCTGGTCTTGACTGGCTCATGGAGAATGCATGTGAAATTATAGGATTGTCTGATGTTGAAGGGATGACCAGCTACAAGGTCCTGGTATGAAACTACATCAAGGGAACTGCTATTACAGGGACCATTAGACCCAGCAACCTCATGCACTGATGGAAGAGTTGGAGTGAATAGTAAAATGGTCTCAACCATGTGGCAGAGTTTACTTGTCCTCTGGTGTATAGACACATCCCCAGAAAGAATGGTGTCCTGGATGGCATTAGTTGGGATTTGTCATGGCTGAAGATCTAACCAAAGGTTTGTATATGGAAGATGTAACAGAGCTTTCGCCAGTTTGTGCTCAAATAGTGTGTCACCTGCATCTCGTCCAGACAGTGGGATTACATGACTACTGCTAGAATTTTCAAGAACCCCCCTCCCCCACCTGGCACCGTGGAGGGGTCACCTGAGGAATCTCTGGTGGAATGAAACAAAATTGGTACGTTAAGATATTCGTCCTGGATATCTACTGAGGCCAGGAAGTCTGTAAGAAAGCCTAGCCGAACACAGATACCCCATCCTGAACCTGAATAAAGGTGTGGAGTTTGTGGTCCAGAATAGGATGAACTAAACCCTCAAAAAGGTTTGAGCAGAAACGGATGCCTCTTTGTGACGGTCTACCGATTCTTGCAGAAGATTGTTGTGTGTGGGCAGTTGAATTAGAAGAACCTGTTTGGGGTATCCTGAATTCTATCTTTCATCCAGATGAGAGCTTTTCTGACCCAGGCATCGGAAGTATGTGCCTCTCCACCTACAAGGGTGGGGTTGTCCTTTCATGCCTGGGAAACTTGGTATTAGTCTTGGTTTTAGCTGGTCAATATGTTCTCAGTTTGTGCTGGAATGGCTGCTTGCCCTTTTACGTAAGCTCTGCTTTGTATGGTGCAGATTGTAATGGTTTATGAAAGTGATGAAACTGAGAAGGCCTCTTATATGAAGCATTGCTCTTATAACTCTGGGGGTCTTAGGGGAATCTTTTGACACCCTTGTTAAGATTACAGCTAGCAAGTCAACTAACAGTTGGCAGCCCGAAAAACATAGGTTAAGAAATATAATCCCCTGACTATTGCTTTAGCCCAATCATATGCTTCCGGACGACAAAGGCTGATAACTCAGGCAATGAGTTTGGAGGCATCAGTTGGTGATTGCCCTCTAGAACTCTCTGGCCTGCTGCATAAAAAGTAGGTGGTCCTGAAACTCTTCTGGTTTTCTGCAGGTCTTAAGCCAAAGTTAGGGAGCTGTAGTAACCAGAATTTTAGTGAAATTGGATAAAGGGCAAAACTTGCAAGGAAAAAAAAAAGACCAGCTTTAAAATGGCTTCCAATAGCTTGTCTAGATCCTTCACAAGATCCCCTCAAATGTGGGACATGTTTGGATAAGGTGGGTATGTTGGCTTCAACCTCAGGTGGCATTGCCCACTTTGTGAGTTTGCAGGGAAGGAGCAAAAGGTTTTCACCTGCTTGAGAATGGGGGGAAAGCTCATCAAACTAGAAAAATGGTTTTCTAGACCTTGTGTTTCAGAACTATAATTTCTCCTGAAATAGATTGCTTTGTTCAGGGTGGTCGTGACTACAATAGCGTTTACTCTCAACCAAGCCTCAAGGCAATGTGCATGGTGGAGCAGATATTTTACCTCCAGATCACAACAGCTCATCATGCCACCAAGTATGAGTATTTGGCATATCTACATTGGAGCTCTGGAAAGTTTGAGTGAGGAACCAGGCTGCATAGCAAGCACTGAATAGTCAGCACTATTTCCCATATCGCCTCTATGCCTGGTTTTGTGCCAGCAGAAGGGGGTTCTGGAGTGTTTCTTTCTCACTAGAACCTAGTATATTGGCCTTCTTCACACTTGTGTTTTCTACCTGGACTGCAAACGCCAAACCCTCTGCCTGACCAAGTGCCCCATTTCTGACATGGATAGGTGGGCAATGGGCTTTATCAGACCCTGTATGGAGTCTGGTTGCTCCCCTTCCCCTTGATACACTTGAATTTTTTTTTGAAGATGCTGCTGCTGACTTTTGTCCCTTTCACATCCATAAAGAAAGAAAAACTAAAAGGAACAAATTTATACCGAGTTAGGGACATGCTTGCTAAAATAATTTAAATATATACAGTGCTTCCTGGTAAAGCCCAGGAATGACACCTGAATGAGAAAAGAGCATAGAGGCTGTATTCTGCTTTTGATTGCCTTTAAGCCACATGTATAGGCTATATGGAGAAAGGCCAGTAATCTCCCCCCTGATATTGGTGCAGCGGGTGTGATCATCAGAAAAAACAGGTGAAGGGAGAGATGGCTGCCAGAAACTGCGGGCAATAAATATTTAGGACAGGAACAGGATCTTTGGGTCCAAAACTTCTGGATCAAATGGCCAGTTCATCCATCACATGGAGAGGCCTTAAACCGGACGTTCACTCTGAATAAGAGCCCCCCCCCGTACATACAGACTGCCCACATTAATCCAGACCTTCACCCTGAATAAGAACATATCTTATATGTTTCCCCCACCTTGTACATACAGATTGGCATCAGGCAGCCTGCAGATAGGAAGTGTCTTCTGACTGTGCTGCTCTGCATTCTGGGATTGCTGTCCTTTTCCTGACCCCAGCTCTGCTCTGTATGTACAAAGTTCAGCTATAACCCGCCCCCTGCACTTTATCCCACTCTCCGTGTGTGTGATGCTTCTGAGCCAAGATGGTGGTGCCCGTATCCTAGAGTCCTGTATAGAGTTGCAGCTCAGCAGAGGAAAGGGAAAAGAAAAAAAAAAAGTAGGTGACTAAAAACTATATATACATTTGAGATGCTTGTGAATAATTTAGGGGTTTGGGCTTTTCATGAAATGATGCTGAAAGTCCGCTTTAACTTCCGCTTAATTGCCTGTAGCAATCTCTCATGCCCATTGGCAAGTCCCTGTCAATTCACCCACAAGTTAAAATGTGGCTACCAGTCTGGTGAACAAAACACATAGGTTGTTACCACTATCCAAAAAGCTACACTGTAAATATGCTTAAAAATATTTTTTGTTGTACAAATCAAATTTAGGATATTAGGAAAAACACAACTAAGTAGTTTTATTCATTAAACTATTCACAATTGTTTTAAAAAAAATTACTACAACATATCCAGAATTCATGCTAAATAGCATGATGACACCAATAGTCCACCTGTCACAGACCAGAAATATCTATAAAAAAAAAAAATTCATCCTTTCACATAAGTAGGCCATCCAAGTGCAAGTTTAAATAAAGCAAATCGCCAACAGCTAACGCTGCCACGGCTTATGAAGAGATATGGCAATTTATCGGACCCAGCACTGTTGACATTTTTTTTTTTTTTTTTTTACATAATTTTATAACAATTCAATAAAAAAAAAAAAAAAAAAAAGACAATTCTGTGAGTACTCACCTGTAGAATTGTTTTCACTGTGCATGGCACGGCCCGCTTCAAGAAGTCCTTACGTATGGGATATTCCGCCACAAGGTGGCGCAGTGTACTGCAGAAGAGTTGTGGCTCCTCCCGGTACCATATAAAAACAGGGTCACCAATAGACTTCTCCAGCGTTGACAAGCAGTTATACAAGAAGCCATAAAGAGGCAACCAAGAATAACGATAACAAGAGTGGGGTGAAGCAGGCCGTGCCATGCATAGTAAAAACAATTCTACAGGTGAGTACTCACAGAATTGTATTTTTCCTATTGCTTGGCATGGCCTGCTTCAAGAAGTGTTTACGTATGGGACGTCCAACAGCAGTGTCCGTAAGGAAGGGTGAGATCCCCAAAAAGTAGCAGCAGGCAGTTCAAACCACTACCGCCTGAAGTACTTTGCGACCAAAGGAAACATCAGCAGAGGCCTTAACATCAACCTTGTAAAAGGTATGAACAGAAGACCAAGTCGCGGCCTTACAAACTTGTTCAACAGAAGCTTGGTGCTGAAAAGCCCAAGACGCACCAATAGCACGAGTGGAATGAGCAGTAACCCTAAAAGGGGGAACCTTCCCCTTAGCAGAATAGGCCTGCTCCACCGCCTGACCGATCCACTTGCTGATAGTGAATTTAGCCGAAGGCAAACCCTTCCTAGGCCCAACAGGAAGAACAAAAAGAGCATCAGATTTCCTGAAAGACTCAAAACTTCAGAGCCCCGACAACATCCAGAGAATGCCGTGTCCGCTCCTTAGAATTAGCAGGGTTAGGACACAAAGAAGGCAAAACAATGTCCTGGTTGAGATGAAAAGCAGACACAACCTTAGGCAAGAAATCCAGCTTAAGCTGAAACACCACCTTATCCTGATGCCGTTCAAAATGAGAAGGTTTGATAGAAAGCGCCGCCAGCTCAGAAACTCGCCTGACCGAAGTAATGGCCACCAAAAAGGCCACCTTTAGAATCAGAATGGGCAAAGCAGCCTCACGGAGAGGCTCAAAGGGAGGACCCTGCAGAGCAGACAACACCAGATTCAAGTCCCAAACCGGCAGCATAGGTTTATGTGGCGGACGCACATGAGTAACTCCCTGGAAAAAGGTCTTAACCAGCTGGTGATTGGCAAATGATCTTTGGAAACAAATTGCCAGAGCTGACACCTGTCCCTTGAGGGTACTAAGTTGAAGGCCCGAATCCAAGCCATGTTGCAAAAATTCTAGAATCCTGGGGATAGAAAAACACCCTACAAGGAAGAGACTTGGACTCACACCAGGCAATGTAAGCATGCCAGATCCTGTAGTAGATAAAGGACGAGGACTTCTTCCTAGCCCGAATTATAGCAACAACAGAGGCTGGTAACCCCTTATCCATCAAGATGGAGGTTTCAGCAGCCAAGCCGTTAAAGCCAGCGTTTGTAAATTGGGATAACGCAGCTGTCCCTGAGTGAGAAGATCTGGATCCTTGGGCAAGACGTACCGATCTACTGCCAACTGCACAATGTCTGCGAACCACACCCTCCTTGGCCAACAGGGGGCCACCAGGATGGCCGATACCCCCTCCTGG
Source organism: Gastrophryne carolinensis (assembly GCA_027917425.1). Classification (NCBI taxonomy): domain Eukaryota; kingdom Metazoa; phylum Chordata; class Amphibia; order Anura; family Microhylidae; genus Gastrophryne; species Gastrophryne carolinensis. Next base: position 163,162,639 of record CM051241.1, read on the forward strand.
GCTATCTTGCGCAGCACCCTGCCCAGCAGAATAAGGGAACACAAAGGAGCCAAAACTCCGTCCAAGGCATTGCTAGCGCATCCGTGGCGAAGGCCAGAGGATCCTGCGACAGGGAGATGAATCTGGGAAGCCTGTGATTGTGGCGGGACGCAAACAGGTCCACATCTGGCTGACCCCAGGGGAGACACAGGGATTGGAATACCTCGTTGCCGAGGGACCATTCCCCCCATCCGAGACGTCCCCCTGCTCAGGGAGTCTGCCTCCTGGTTCTCCACCCCCGGAATGTAGAACTCCAAGATGCAAGGGACATTCTCTTACGCCCAAGACAGTCAGGGACACTTCTTTGAGGGCTCGTTTGCTCCGAGTCCCCCCCTGATGATTGATGTAGGCAACCGCCGTCTGGTTGTCCGAGCGGATCTGAACAGCCCGACCCCCGAAGGTGTGTGGTCAGCTGAGAAAGAACCAACCTGATCGCCCTCAGTTCCAGGACATTGATGTGAGCATGGGCCTCCTGAGGGCCCCACCGACCCTGGAACTTCAGAGAATTCCAAAAGCCCCCCCAACCGGTCAGACTGGCATCTGTGGTGACAGTCTCCCAGCATGGAGGCAGAAAGGTCCTGCCCAATAGAAGGTTCCTCGAGTTCAGCCACCACGAGAGGGACTGTCTAGCCAGGGGGGACAGAACAAATTCCTGATCCAGGGACAAAGGGTCCCGATCCCAAACTGACAAGAGGTGCAACTAAAGAGGTCTCATGTGAAACTGAGCAAAGGGGACCGCCTCGAAGCAGGACACCATCAGGCCCACTAACTGGATTCCTTGCCAGATGGGAGGGACGAGTCCGTGCCTGCTTCTGAAGGCCCTCCACTTTCTGCTGAGGCAGGAATACCTTGACCTGAGAGGTATCCAGAGACATGCCCAGAAAGGACCTCACCAAAGACTGAGACAGTGAAGACTTGGGAAAGTTGATCACCCAGCCGAAGGACTCGAGAGTGGAGGTCACCACCTGAGTATCCTTCTCGGCCAGATTAAGAGACTGAGCCACAATCAGAATGTCGTCCAGGTAAAGGAGGATGCCGATTTCGTAGCAGAGCCATCACGCCCGCCAGCACCTTGGTGAACACCCAAGGCGCCGAGGTGATACCGAACGGTAAAGCCACAAACTGGTAATGCTGATCCTCTAGAGCGAACCTCAGAAATTTCTGATGACCTGGAAAGATTAGCATGTGAAGATAGGCATCCTCGATGTCCACGGAGGTCATGAAGTCGCCTGGGCGAAGGGTACTGACAGCCAAGCGTAGCATCTCCATACGAAAGTGCTTGAACCTGACAAACTTGTTGAGACCCTTCAAGTCCAGGATGGGCCTCAAGGACCCATCTTTTTTGGGGACCGTGAAAAGATTGGAGTAGAACCCCTGACCCCGTTCCTGGGAAGGCACCAGGCAAATGCTGACTCCAACATTGAACATTGAACCGCAAGGCGCAAACCCTGAGCTGACAGAGGGTAACTGGAGGACACCACCTCCTGAATCCACCGGTGAGACGCGGAGCCTCCAGACGTGAGCAAAGAGCCGAAGCCGTCCTCCCATGGGTGAGGGTGCCTCCTCATGCCTGAGGGGGCTTGGGAGAGGGTTTGGGCTTGGAAACCCATGAGAGACCGGGCTGACCATGGCCTGAGGGGGCTTGGGAGAGGGTTTGGGCTTGGAAACCCATGAGAGACCGGGCCGACCATGGGATCTGCCACGGCCCCAAGAATCTCTGCGGCTACCCGAGAAGAGGGAGCCACAACCTCCTCTGGGAGCACGAAAGGAGGGGAGGGAAGCGGAGGGCACCCGAAAAGGCAGAGTCTGCCTCCTACGCTGAGGCAGCCTACCATCCTTGGCTAGAACATCCAGACGCTCAAAGAGCTGCAGCCCCGCAAACGGGAGCCCAGTGAGAGCCTTCTTAGCAGCAGCGTCAGACGCAACCAAACAGAGCGGCGCATAGCCACCAAAAGGGCAGAGGCCCTACCGCATCATCCATGGCAGTAAGGACAAAAGCAACAAAATCAGAGCAAAGCAAGAGGACCCTATAATCCTCCCCCTCCTACCAGCCATAGCGCCATCAAGGAGACGCTTGAGCCGTTTTTTAAGGGCAATAGCTGTAATGGCAGCGGCGCAGACCGGAAGCAACACAGCCCCCACAAATAAAAGCATGGCAGGCCAGCTGATCCATACGCCGGTCCTCGCTGTCCCGCAGTGTAGTAGTGTCAGGGGAAGACATGACCGAGGTGTTGGACAGCCCTAGAATGGGAGCGTCAACCTCAGGACACGACCATCGCTTGAACAGGTCAGCAGGAAAGGGATACCTCTTATCCAGCCCTTTGGGCACCGCGGGCATTCTACTAGGACGTTCCCACTCCAACAGTCTATCCGTGTCATCAGGGAACCATGAGTGCTCCCCAGACGCAGACCCAGGGTCACTGTCGTAACCTTCCTGCTGGTCCCCAGAGGAGTCAGGGTCCTGGAAAAGCTCCCCCTCCTCTAGGGAGTAACGGCCACCAAAGCATCAATTCCCTCATACTCCTCAGTAAAGAGGGAGGGCGTGGGAGCCAGGTGGCGCTTCTTGCCAGAGGCCTTATGTGGAACAGGCCTGGCAAGCTGCCTTTCAGGAGAAAGTGACACAGGAGATGATCACCGCCGCAGGTCGGGGAGGAAGAGGGGCCCCAGACGCCCAGTAGACTAAAAATGGCGCCGGCAGAAGAACCTCGAGGGGCGGGCCACGGGGAGACGCAATACGAGTCATCCCTCGCACCCCCCTCACAGATATAGCACCTTCCGCCGTGGAGCGAAGTACAAAGCAGCAACGGCGGCGGAGAAACACTGTTAAACACCACTCGCCACTACACCCGCCCCTCGAACACACGCTGGGGAGAGGGGGGGGGGAGGAGAGCAAGCAGGCAGCGGCGAGAGCCGGGCCGGGGGGGGGGACCCCAGAAACCAGAGAAACAAGGCACACAGTCCCCAAAACACTCACCCCCTCAGAAGCTAGGACAGGAACTCCGCATCCCTCAGTAGGCTCACCATAAAGCCTATGGCCGGCTACACTTTGTGGGACAGGGTCTGCGGCTTGGAGCAGTGCTCCTTGAGCACCTGATCCTGGTGCTCCTCTACCTTCACCCGATCCGTCAGCCGAGGCTGGGAGGCACAGAGGGTCTGGAAACAGGTAGAGATAGCCATGCAGGGCCGCAGGCTTGGTTGCCCCACTCACCTGAGAAATATAAAGAGCCATCTTCTATCTTCACAGTATACACTGCAGAGGAAACACTGGAGAAGTTTATTGGTGATCCTGTTTTTATAGGGTACCGGGAAGAGCCACAATTGTTCTGCAGTACACTGCGCCACCTTGTGGCAGAATATCCCATACGTAAGGACTTCTTGAAGCAGGCCGTGCTATAGGAAAAAAGCTGGCATTGCCTATGCCCATTATGTCAACATTGTTTTAGTCCCAATGTCTTAGGTTATTGTTCAATACTGTTTGAGGCAGGTGGTTTTGAACGCGTCTTATTACATTACAATGTCAATGTTCCCCATAAATAAACCCAACACATGAACACACGGCTACTGAGATCCCACGCCATTCCTCAAGAGAAGGCTGGCTCGGCATGGTTGCCCATTAAAGCTGGAGGCGCGCGGGGGTTGGGACGGGGGGCTGGCCGAACGAGTGGTGGAGGACGAGCTTGAAGAAGACGTCCTGGCTGAAGTGGAGGCGGCTGACGATGAAGCGTGGGGGCAGAAGGAATTGCAGGCCTCAATAGAGGCGGCGGAAGGGACATTGTGGCAGCAGTTGTGGAAGCAGTTGTAGTTGTTTGGACGGTTTGGGATGAAGAAGAGACTGATGTGATTTGTACCTGGAAAGAAAAAAAACACATTATTACAGAGGCAAAAAATAGCGGTTTGAAAAGAAAAATCAAGAAATAGAAGTAGAATAATTTGCATATGATGTACATGTGTGAGCAGCATTGTCCACCATTTAAGAGCAATTGGTAAAGTCTCGTACAAGATAAAAATGGTCATCGATACAACAAGACAGTTTGGTACCCATAGCTCTAGCATAGGCATATTCCCTAATAAAAAGGCAATTTAAACATCTCGGACTTTGGTAGTGTCAGAATACACTTAATCAGTGCTATCCTGTGATCCCAATGTATTAGGGGGCAACAGGAGTATAGAGAGGATGTGGATAAGTTGGTATAACTTCAGAAAGTGGGGCAGTTTCTACCATCTTTATGGGATGTTCAATTAGCAACTGTCTTAAATGTTTATACATCACATTTATTAGGCTAAAATAACACCTATTACGTTTTAGTTGTTACAACAGCTTGTTCTGAATAAAATGTTGCATACAGATAAAGATATTGCTGTCAATCACATTATCTTCTCCAAGGCTCCCAGATGCTCAAGAATTTGTCAGGTGTGTCGTTTAGTATGTTCGTGAACTTTTCATTTATGAAAACCCTTTTAATCTCAACTTCCTCAGTCAGGGTGATGAACTGCTTCTTCCAGGCCTTTGCTATGGCCCACTTTGTGGCCAACATGATGAACATGGACGGCTTGTTTTGTCTATACGAGTGAGCTCTGGGGTCTTCAAAGGTCCGCAAGCCTCTGTCATCCAGCAAACGGTGCACTCTGGAGACTCCCATGTTTATCCAATGGGAAAAAGAAAATTTGTTGTCGAGCCCGGGGGAGGGGGGGTGAGGGGTTATCCCATAGGTTAGAGGAATATTTTATTGAGCTCTACACCCTGAGAGTGTGTTCCATAAGGACTCGTTTTTTTGGGTCCATGTTCAGGGGCAGTCCACATCAGGGTGCCCAATGGGGTGGTTTCTAGACCTGGGAACTCTAGTAGTGCCCAAAGCGGGAGGTTCTTACTGGTCTCCCTGAAGGTTTGTGAGGGCGCCCTTGGCTTAGCCAAATGCCAGATAAAGTGTAGTAGCCGTCTTTGCAGCATGCGAGCTGGAACCTTTACAGGTAATACTCTAAAGTAGTAGAGTATTTTGGGGAGTATGGACATTTTTATGGCGTTAATGCAGCCAATACAAGAGATGGGGAGGTCGGACCAAGTTTCCAGCAATGCACCCACCCGACATAGCAGAGGTGGGTAGTTAATAGCGTATAGTTCCCCCACATATGTGGACGCCAACTGTACTCCCAGGTACAGCAATCCCTTGGGCACCCATTTAAAGTCATAGGTGGCTCTTAGGTGTGATTGTAGATCACCAGGAAGGCCAACATTTCTGGCCATTGACTTAGCTCTAGTTACCTAAGATCCAATATACCTTCAAATGTTTCCAGGATCGAGAAAAAACTTGGGCAAAGTAATGGGTTGTGAGAGTGGGGCAATTTTTTTGCAATATTATCCTGTAAAGCCATCAGGACCGGGGCCTTTCTTAGTTTAATAGTCTTAATGGCATCCAGTTTGTCCACCTCTGCGCCGTTGGATTTTCAGGGGAGCTAAATCTTGGAATAGCTGACATTTGTGCTCCTGAAACTCTAGATCTTTTTTATCCCACGCAGCCAGTTTCCCGTGTGCGGTAAAACACTGGCTTGAGGGTTATTTCGCATGGGAGTCATGGAGTGTTTGGGCTCCAGAGCTCTGTGGGCCCGATTCAGCTCTAGTCTCTCAACAGGGATGGGACCAACCCATGGAAAAGGTCTGTCACGGAGGAGTCAGACTGAGGTTTGCCCAGCTGAGCCCCCATTCTTGAGGTCTTCCATTTTTAGCTTACATAACCAAAAGAGTAATCTACAAATATAGAGACCTTATGGTGTATCTACCACCTTAATACTTTTGTTGGTCCCGATTTTGAGAGCTAGGGGTTCCATGGCTAGTATAAACAGAATGCTTGATAGAGGGCACCCCGAGAAGTACCTCTATGGCTACTAAAAGCATCTGAGGTAAGGCCAAAATATTTAACCCTTTAATCCATTGCAGAAATGTTTCTCACGCTGTTGCTTGCTTGTCTGGAGGGGACAAATCCTGTTTGGTCTTGATGTACTATAAAGTCAAGGCAGGAATTCAGCCAGACCACAAGGATTTTTGCTAATAGTTTGATATCCCGGTTAAGTAAGGATATGGGTCTGTAGTTAGTTGTAAGTTGTCTGTTGGGTTTAGGGATCATTTACTTATCAGCCACTAATAGAGGTAGGGTTAAAGGAGGAACCCAATCTGAGGGACTTAAAGAGGTCGACTAGATGGGGGCCTAAGAGTGGGGCATCTCTGAGCTCTATGTTGGTGGGAAAAACAGAAAGAACTCACTGTTTGGTTGGCTGTTGCTAGCTAGCCTCTCTGAGGCTGTGGGAGCCCGTGTCTGGTCCCATTAATCACTGATGGGACTCGCCCATCGACCGATGCTGGTCCCAATATCCAATTCTGGCTGCCACCCCCATCCCGATGACAGGCTGGCAAACTTGCTTCAGCTGACAGATTTGCCGACCCTCCTCCGTTTTCTTCCTCCTCTGCCATCTTGGAAGGCCCCATGCTGTGCTGGGGCGCTGGCAAACGGGCATGTTTCATCCTCCTCCTCCTGCTGGTCCTGCTCTTGTCCATAGAAAGGGGCACTCTCTGCGCCACCCAAAGTAACTCCCCATCCACGACCTGCCGGAATTATAGCATTTAGCCGTCCTTTAACCCGTCCGGGGTGCTGAACTTCACTAGCGCACGTCCAACGTCCTTGGCTCCCAGCCACGCCCCCTCATTACAAACTTTTTTAAACAGTAAGTGCCCCTGTACTATTAAATACAAAGCAAGCACAATGCATTACACTTGGGTTGCCAGAGAAAGTGGATAGGTGTAAACAAAGAGCCTAAGGACAACCCCTGTGGGAAGCGTATAGAAGTTTTGAGCCAAAAAATGCCATAGAATGTGGACGTTCCCTTTAAACCCAATATATGGCACCGCTACAGAATTTGAAAAATCAGCAATTCTTGTAACTCACCTCATCGTCTTCCTCGCTGTTAGCTTGGGAGGGTCCAGAGGAAACACTGCCCTTACTGCTGGAATCACTGAATGCTGCCGATGAATCCACACCCTGCTCTGCCTCCCATTCCTGAACCACTTCGTCCAAGTTGAACCGTCTACGATAACCAATGAAAAAAGTCTTCACCTGTGCTGCCGTCTTATTGGCCAGGACCTCGGAGATGGCCTGAAAATCCTTCCCATATTTCCTGAACGCTGTAAAGAAAACAGAAAAAAAATACAATTCTGTGATTACTCACCTGTAGAATTGGTATTATATGTATACAGCACGTCCTGTTCCAGAAGATATTCCTCACACTTGGGATATACTCCAGTAGATGGCGCTGGACTGCAGAGACAGAAAAGTGGCTCCTCCAGGCCCCATATATACCCGGGACCTCCCACAAAATCCTCAGTATTGAAAAGCAGTTAGCAAGAGACCAGGAGAACTACAGGTCCTTCTCAAAAAATTAGCATATAGTGCTAAAATTCATTATTTTCCATAATGACATGATAAAAATTAAACTTTCATATATTTGAGATTCATTGCACACCAACTGAAATTATTCAGGTATTTTTTTGTTTTAATACTGATGATTTTGCCATACAGCTCATGAAAACCCCAAAATCCTATCAAAAAATTAGCATATCATGAAAAGGTTCTCTAAACAAGCTATTAACCATCATCTGAATCAACTAATTAACTCTAAACACCTGCAAAAGATTCCTGAGGCTTTTAAAAAAGCCCAGCCTGGTTCATTACTCAAAACCGCCATCATGGGTAAAAGACCTGAAAAATTTCAGTTGGTGTGCAATGAATCTCAAATATAATTTTTATCATTTCATTATGGAAAATAATGAACTTTAGCACTATATGCTAATTTTTTGAGAAGGACCTGTATAACCAATATATGAAAATTTGAACATAAGAACAATCACCATAAAGAGGTAACTAAAGAGAATGATAAGGGTGGGGTGGAACAGGACGTGCTGTATACATATAATACCAATTCTACAGGTGAGTAATCACAGAATTGTATTATTCTAAGTATACAGCACGTCCTGTTCCAGAAGATATTCCTTACACTTGGGACATCCAATAGCAGTGCCCATAAGATAGGGTGGGATCCCCAAAAGTAACAGCAGACAGTTTAAACCACTGCCGCCTGCAGAACCTTGCGGCCAAAAGCAGCATCAGCTGAGGCCCTAACATCAACCTTGTAAAACTTTGAAAAGGTATGAATAGAAGACCAAGTAGCGGGCATGCAAACTTGTTCAACAGAAGCCTGGTGCTGAAAAGCCCAAGAGGCACCATTAGCACGAGTAAAATGAGCAGTAAGGCGGAAGAGAGGTTACTTCCCCTTAGCAGAGTAGGCCTGTATCACAGCCTGACGGATCCACTTGCTGATAGTGGACTTAGCCGGAGCCAGGCCTTTCTTAGGTCCAGACGGAAGCACAAAAAGAGCATCAGTCTTCCAAAAGGATTCAGTAGCCACCAAATAGAACTTCAGAGTTCTGACTACGTCCAAAGAATGCAAAACCCCTTCCTTAGGGTTGTGGTCATGAGCAAATCATTCTATGCCAACATGTGCCATACCATCTTGGCCAATAAAGACTGGTATCAACGTGCCTCCATGTCCAGGGTTCGAGAGGACTCCGAGGCCTACCACAGCCTTATAGATGAGGCAGAAAGGGGAGGGGTGGTTGACCGCTCGGCTGGCGCGTTCCTCAGGGTCCCCCACCCGATCATACCAATTTTTTATGCTCTGCCTAAGGTGCATAAGTCCATCAAAATGCCACCTGGCAGACCAATTGTATCGGGTGTGGGGTCCCTGACCGATAGGGCCAGCTGATATGTCGATCACCACCTCCAACCATTAGTACATCAACTGCCCTCATATCTCAAGGATACGGGTCATCTCCTGAGAATCCTCAATGGCATGTGGGTGACCCCAGGCTCCTACCTTGTAACCCTGGACTTGGAGGCACTGTATTCCAGCATCCCCCATACCAAGGGGTTAGAGACAGCTCGAATGTTTCTAAATGAACTTGACATAGAACGACATGACCACAATGTTTTCCTCCTAAAACTTCTACATTTCGTCCTCACCCACAACCTCTTCCTCTTTGACAACCAAGTATACCACCAGATACAGGGGACAGCGATGGGGACGACCTGTGCCCCATCGTATGCAAACCTGTATCTGGGTGGTTGGGAGAGGAGGTTGTTGGGTGAGGACGTTCTTACGTGGCACAGGTACAGATGATCATATGGACGGGCACGGAATCCGAGCTCATCCAATTCGTCACTAAAATAAACGTTAACACCTTGAACCTTAAATTTACGTTGGATTATAGTCAAACCAAAGTGAATTTTCTCGACTTAGCTATTATGATAGATCCTGCCGGCCAAGTCATCACAGACTTTTATCGAAAAACTACGGCAACAAATACTATTCTGAGGGCTTCGAGTGCCCATCCTAGACACCTCCTATCTAGTATTCCATACGGGGAATATATCAGGGCCCGAAGAAACTGTACACGAGAGCTGGATTTTGAAAAGGAGGCAGATAATATACGGACACGCCTCTCTAAGAGGGGATATAAATCAAAAGTGCTCCGTAAAGCATACAATAAGGCGAGGGCACGACCCCGGCAGGAACTTCTATATAAACCCAGGTTGAAAGACAAGGACCCTCCTTTGTCTATGATCCTGACATTCACAGAACATCACTCCTCACAATATTGGCCGATTTTGACCAATGACAAGGAAATTTCAAGATTTCTCTCACCCAAGCCGAAACTCACCTATCGAAGGGCACGTAATCTCAAAGATCAACTAGTACATAGACATTTCACACCAGGAAATAGACGCGCTTGCTGCACTGTTGTTGGCACTTACAAATGCCAAAGTTGCAACATGTGCAAGTATGTGTTTCAAACAAAAACACTGCAACTGGCGAATAAACCACCTCTTAAGCTAAAACACTATGTAAACTGTAGGTCAAGAAATATTATTTACACACTAATCTGCCCTTGTGGCAGATTTTATATGGGAAAAACGAATAGGGAGTTAAAACAACGAATCTATGAACATACTTATGATATACGGAGTGGAAATCTAAAAACCCCGCTGGGTAGACACTTCCTTATTAACCATCAAAAAGATCCAACTGGTATTAAAGTAGTAGGAATAGATCGCATACACCCACATGTGAGAGGGGGAAATACGGAGAAACTTACGCTTCAGAGAGAGGCGAGGTGGATCAGTTACTATAAGGCCCATTATCCCCCGGGACTAAATGAATCTTTGAGCTTTGTCCCTTTTTTGTGAATTTGCTACTAGGAGCAGGTGGGACCACTAAAGGATGGCCCCTCTGTTGAACTATTTTGGTTTGATGTTGATTCCTTCATTGGTCACTGAGAACACGATGTATATGTTTTATGTATATATGTATATATTTTCTGAGTCATTTCTGTATATATAACAACTTTAAGGCCTGAGTGAAGTGACACATGTACCTTGAGGATCTCTGTTTTTTCTGTCACAGTTGGATGGATGCTTCCTTGCACAACTTGAATGGGAACAATGACAATATGCCCATTAATAAGCATAGGATCTTTACAGTAAGCACGTTAGGCAATCTTGAGATGCAAACAAATATAATTGATGCTGAGCCGAATGGTAATAGATAGGGATGGTAGTCACTCCCCTCTCATATTTCTGTGTCTGCATTTTGGGCATTATTTCTCCATGTAACAAACTACAAAATATCTTCTTTTAAATCCCTATATTACATAGGTAATGTGGATTCATGCTAATCCGCCAGCAACCTATATTATGGAACTGACATATGTTGATTGGGATATAGGATATTCCCTTATCTTTCTTGCTAGGTTGTGAGCAATTTCTAATATGGCACTGATATATTCATATTAAGATACAGGACATTCCTCCATTTTGAAGGAGTCCATGGCAGGCACTGTATGCATGCGGAGTGACCAGGTGCCACCCAGCTTCTCTCCCCAATGAGGGAGTCGTACACGCTCATGGGGGGCGTGGCCCCGCAGGTTGGTTTGGGGCGGGACTGCTGCCTGTGGTGACGGCGCGCCCGTTCATTGACGTGTTCCTCCGTCCGCGCGTGTGCATGCGCGGCACGCCATTTGGGGAAATTTACATCTGTCCCCTTTTCAACACCTGTGGGGAAAACGTTGCACAGACGAGGCGGCACGCTGCATGTGACGTGCGCCCTCGCTGTGCGCCCCGCCCCCTGTGATTGCGTACTTGATGCGACGGCCTGCATCCGGAAGTACGGGATGCACGCACGTGGCTGGACGTCCCACAGAGGGGAGAGGAGCTGAGCCTGTTGTATCATCTTCAGGGTTAGGACCCGCCTGGCGACGGGGTTCTGAGCGGCACCTGTGCCTGAGGAATGGGGACACTCCTTGTCACTTTACAGGTATGCGATTATGATAGCCAAATTAGAATCTTCTGCTCCTTTTCTATTTTCTGGATATGGTACCACTAGATGGTGATTCGTTCTGATTATACCACCTATGCATGCATGGAATCCTACATGGTGATGGGCTCTATGATCTATGCATGTTGTTAACCTTATAAGGGGAGCCCGAGTCTGTTGTTGTGGTTCCAGGGGTATTATACCCATCTCTGTTGATGATATTGGTGGAACTATGTACATCTATATGGTCTATTGGTATATATGCTGCCTGGGTGCAGTATAGAATTTCTCTTGCACCATTGCATGAGGTGTTTTCTTTTTCCGCACGCACCATCCCTTACACACGGTCACTCTGGGGAGCATGTATTCTACACACTACGGGCCCATAGTGGAATTTTTAAGAGTGGTTATATGGGCTCCATCCATCAGTATAATTGGGATGATTATTCCCTTTTCCTTTCCCCAGCTGATTCTCCCCATTTTTAGCTAATGGGGCTTTTGCATCTTTTTATTCCTTTGGCTCATTCCAACAATGCTACTTGTGAGAATATAGCCTTCCTCCTATTGATGTGCAACCAGTTAATGAGCATCCATCCAATCTGAGTCAGGTAAATTTCTTTGTTTGGTGATGTTTCCAATATGTATATATACATGATTTTTATATGATATACAATGGTGTAATATTGATGTTATCTGTTACTATTTTAGTCTCATGTGATGTACTAGCATCTATATCGACTGTAAAGGGTAGTGAGGAAGCCGTTCCAGGCGAAACTAGTTTACCCAGTTTGTTATGGACTACATACAATGTATATTGACTCTTTGTATATACACACACACGGAGGTGTTAGTAGCTATGACATTGCAATGTTTATGCACGTGAGTGCTTTTTTAAAAAAAGGTATAGATGTTTATGAACCAATAAAATGTCTTTTGTATATTTTTGATATTTCTGTATAACTTTTTTGTCTATAAGACGGGCGTGGTGGTTTTTAGGTGAGCCCCTGTAATGTTTGCATGGGAACAAGGGAGGGTGTCCAAAGACTCCCTGTTTCAATGATTGGCTATCACTATTAGGGGGCCATCATACTAATCAGCCCCTTTATTTATTTGTTTACCAATATCTTTTTAATTTTTGCATCTTTCCAATAAGATATACACCATACGGTGGGTCAGGTCAACAGGGATGGGACCCCATACAAGGTAACTTCCCCATAAAGGTACATATATATAATTTAACTTTCCTTAGGGTTACTAGGATTAGGACACAGAGAAGGCAAAACAATGTCCTGATTGAGATGAAAGGCAGAAACAACCTTACGCAGAAAATCTGGCTTAAAACGAAACACCACCTTATCCTGGTGTCTCTCAAAATAAGGAGGCTTGATGGAAAGCGCCGGCAACTCAGAAAGGTAGCGAAGAAAAACCAGCACTCCAGATGTGTATGAAGATTAGTAAAGCTGTATTCGTACAATGTACAATCAGGATCAATCCATAATCCAACGTTTCGGGGGTTACCGCGAGCCCCCTTCCATCAGGGATAACAAACAACCACCAATGTTTGTTATCCCCGATGAAGGGGGCTCGCGGTAACCCCCGAAACGTTGGATTATGGATTGATTGTTCCTGATTGTACATTGTACGAATACAGCTTTACTAATCTTCATACACATCTGGAGTGCTGGTTTTTCTTCGCTACCTGTGGATTTGCGGTGTCACCGCTAACCGTGCACCCCCCTCTATACTTGGTAGGCGTGCGGCGGCATACGATATTGCTTGGGCAACTCAGAAACACGCCTAAGTGATAGCCACCAAAGACCACCTTAAGCGTAAGAATGGACAAAGGAGCCCCTTGCAAGGGCTCAAAAGGAGACCCCTGCAGGGCAGACAAGACCAAGTTCAAGTCCCAGACTGGTAACATAGGCATACGTGGGGGACGCACGTGAGTAACCCCTTGGAAAAAAAGTCTTGACCAGGGGATGCTGAGCAAAGGATCTTTGGAAGAAAATAGCCAAAGCAGACACATGACCCTTCAGAGTACTGAGCTGAAGACCCAGATCCAAAACCATGTTGGAGAAACTCCAGAATCCTAGGAATAGAAAACACACGACAGGGAAGCAAGTGGGACTCGCACCAGTCAATGTAAGTACGCCAGACCCTGTAATAGATGGAAGAAGAGGACCTCTTCCTAGCCCTGATCATGGAATTCACCACCGAAGCAGGCAGCCCTTTTTCCATCAAGATGGAGGTTTCAACAACCAGGCCATCAAAGCCAGCGTTTGTAAATTGGGGTGGCGCAGGTGACCCTGAGTGAACAGATCTGGAACCAGAGGCAGGGCATACTGATCTACTGCCAACTGCACGATGTCTGCGAACCACACTCTTCTTGGCCAACAGGGGCCCACCAGTATGGCTGACACCCCTTCCTGAACTATCTTGTGCAGCACCCTGCCCAGCAGTGGAAATGGGGGAAACACATACAGGAGCTGGAACCTCATCCAAGACATTGCCAGGGCATCCGTGGCCAAGGCCAGAGGATCCTGGGACAGAGAGACAAAGACTGGAAGCTTGTGATTGTGACGGGAGGCAAACAGATCCACATCCGGATGAGATCAGCAGTGGCACAGGGAGCGAAACACCCTGCTGCCGAGGGACCATTCTCCCAGACGAGAGGTCCCCCTGCTCAGAGAGTCGGCCTCCAGATTCTCCACCCCCGGGATGTACACAGCTGAGATGCAGGGAACATTCTCCTCCGCCCAGGACAGTATTAGGGACACTTCCTTGAGGGCCCTCTTGCTCCGGGTCCCTCCCTGATGATTGATGTAGATAACCCCTAGGCTGATCCTCAGATGATTCTAAATCAGAGAATAATTCCCCTTCTTCCAGGGGGGTATAACCAGTAACATCAAAAAACTCCTCAGCTTCCATAGTAAAGAGTAACACCGAGTGCCAGATGCCGCCGTTTAGCAGGAGCTTTATGCGGACCAGAACCAGCAATATGCCTTTCAATGCTGGCTACCCGGGTAGCCAAATCAGGTTGAGACTCCCCACTGGTATGCACCTCACTGGGAGTCAGGTGTAAGCGTGGGGGGTAAGGCGAAGCTAGAGGGGGCGCAGTACTAGGCCCAGCCGCAGGTAAACCAGACTGCAGGGCAAGCACCTGCTGGGCGCAGGGTAGACACACCCAGACATCACTTATAGGGGATACCCCGCACACAGCCGGGCTTGTCCCGAAGGAACCCCAAGCACATTATCCTGAGAAGCCTCCATATGGCGATTATCACGGCACAACAGGCCAATAGGGATTGACGCTAATAAGGCAACCCGATATTCCCCAATAACCCGCTAGGGAAGTGGGAGTAAAGGTATGTAATAGCCCTCCAATAAGAGTTAACACTAAATAGAGGGGATAGGACCAGGAGAAACCACAAAGTTTGACCTGCCTGCAAGACATAAGCAAAAGATCCCATGAGCAATATGCAATACAGATATATACATAAATAAATTAGCCAGCAGGGGCACTTACGGACCGCGATAGTGAGACGCCAGGCACACGCAGCAGAGAACTAAAATGGCGCCCGCATATACCTCGAGGGGCGGGCCGCGGAGACGGTGATGGCAAACCAGCCATACGCAAGGCCCGCCCCAGAAGAGCGCGACAACGCGCCCATCTGACAAGACCAGCCAATGACGGCGCAACAGCGCCTGAGGCGATGACGCTGCCGACCGCGGAGCGCAGTACAAGCGTGCGGCGGCAAAAGAAACCAGTGCAATCAATTGAAAAAGGGATCTCAAACAACACACAATATATAGCAAGACATGCCCCCCCACCCCAAGATCTACCAAGGAGAGCGAGGGGGAAGCAACGGGCAGCCTAAAGGGAGCCAACTGTGGGGACAGGGGGCATAAAATGCGGGAGGGGCATCCCATAAGGCTCACCATGGGCCTATACCGCCTACCCTTTGGTGGGGGACTGCGGTTGGAGCAGCGCTCCTTAGCACCAGACAGCGGTGCTGCCTACCTTCACCCGACCAGTGCAGCCTGAGCTGGGAGGCAGTAGATGGAAACGGGTGGGAATAGTCCTACAGGGCCGCAGGCTAATAGCCCTGCTCACCTGCGAGTAGAGAGAGCCATCTTCTAGTCATCGCAGCCAGGACTGCAGAGAAGAACTGGGGATTTTGTGGGAGGTCCCAGGTATATATGGGGCCGGGAGGAGCCACTTTTCTGTCTCTGCAGTCCAGCACCATCTACTGGAGTATATCCCAAGTGTAAGGAATATCTTCTGGAACAGGACGTGCTGTATACTTAGAATATAGATCTTACGCCTGTATAGAACTTTTGAGATAACCATCCCCAGGCCCGGCTCCAGGTTTTTGTGGGCCCTTGGGTGGAATGGTCTCAGTGGGCCCCTTTGTGGTAAAGAGTCATGTCACAGCACCAGGGGACGTCCCAAATCTGGGTGCCCACTAAGGATCATGCTATTCGGACCAAAACTCTAGTTTTGGTCTATTTTGAAGAGCACCCCTTTAAACTGGACCTCTGAGTCTAAACTAATCTAGATCCTCCTGATTTTGGATGCCCCTGTGTGTGACCCCCCTCCCCCCTTTGTTCATTACTTTCCTGGAACTGGTGAATGCACTGTGGGAATGCTAGTTTGAGTTAATGACCAAACCAGGGGGGTTCATCCCAAATTGAGATGCCCCTGTAAAGCAGACCAAAACTCAGGGGTGGAATTGCTTGCATAGTGGGTATGCCAGCGATCCCAGGGGGTTTCACACAGTAGGGTATCACAGATTGGGATGCTCCATGGAAGTCAGCTGGGGTGGGCAACTTAAAAGCAGAACAAAACCAAGCACTTCCTCCCCTGAAATCTAAATCGAGATGCCTCGTTGTGTGGAACCCCGACATTCAAGGAGATGTAGGCACCAGCTGTGGTGGTGCCCTCCCAGTCCGCCGCCGGTCAAGCGCCATCGCACACCCCAAAGGCTGGTCAGTGGACCGCCCCCCGGCAGATGCCTCGACAATCCCAATAAAGTTGTAAAGTTTAAACCTTTTGCCAGACTCACACAATGTGACAATACGTATTCTCACCTTGTACAGCCAGCAGTTGCTCATCTGTTGTCCACCGAGAATTAAGTTTGATATTCAGCTATAGATAAAGATGACCGATCACGATGAAACAAGACAAATAAAAGTCATGAAAGCATTTAACAGGCTCTAATAGAGAAACCACTGCTATCACATAAACAGGTTAGACTCTCTTAATGGTCCCAACGTACTGTTGCTGGGAATAGGATAAGTAGGTCAGGGGTCCCCAAGAAGCAGATGGTCCGCACTCCATACAGTAAAACACTCCTTTTATTTAATCAAATTAATAACATCTCTATTGTGGTTTGGCAAGCCTTGAAATCCATAAACGACAACGCGTTTTGGACTCAATCATGTCCTATTGACGGAGGACTGGATTGAGTCCCAAATGCGTTAGCGGCATAACTACTTACTCTCGCCAGGACCATTGTTGTTTAAGGACTGGATTGAGTCCTAAACATGTTAGTGGCAAGCCTTTAAATCCATAAATGACAATAGTCCCAGTGAGAGTAAGTAGTTATGGGGCTGTTAAGTTATGGGGCCACTAGTGCATTTTGGACTCAGTCATAGATGACTCATCTATGACTAAGGACTGGATTGAGTCCGAAATGCGTTAGCGGCCCCTTAACTACTAACTCCCACCAGGACCACTGTCGTTTAAGGACTGGATTCAGTCCTAAACAGGTTAGTGGCAAGCCTTTAAATCCATAAACGACAATGGTCCCAGTGAGAGTAAGTAGTTATGGGGCTGTTAAAGCGGACCTTCACTCTGAATAACAGCATATCTTATGTTTCCCCCACCCTGTACATACAGATTGCCCACATTAAAAATCATCCTACCTGCATCTACTGCATGTTATGTGCCTTTAAACATCCAAGATGGCGGCTCATGGAACATCAGGCCGCCTGCAAACAGGAAGTGTCTTCTGACTATGCCGCTCTGCATTCTGGGATTGCTGTCCTTTTCCTGACCCCAGCTCTGCTCTGTCTGAGCAAAGCAAAGCTATAACCCCACTCTCCTCCCCTCAGTAAGTGTGATGCTTCTGAGGCAAGATGGCGGCGCCCCCGTATTCTAGAGTCCTGAACAGAGTTGCAGCCCAGTGGGGGAAAGAATAATAAGTGACTAAAAACTTTTATTTTTTTTTCAATAAAATAAATAAGGTCCAGTTTAAGTTATCGGGCCATTAGCGCGTTTCGGACTCAATCCAGTCCTTAATCGTAGAGGAGTCATCAATGACTAAGGAATGGATTGAGTCTGAAACGCGTTTGCAGCCCCATTACTATTTACTCTCGCCAGGACCATTGTCGATTATGGATTTCAAGGCTTGCCAAATCACACTGGAGAGGTTTTTCATTTGATTAAATAAAAGGAGAGTTTTATTGCGGACCATCTACTACTTCTTGATTTGTATGGAATTGAGACCATCCAGGGTCGAGCACCCAACTATGTCATGGTACAGCATTAATATTCTTCTCTTGTTGCTATCAGGGGTCCCCAACCCCTCTGGTCCGTGGTACCCTGCCAGGTTGGCCGCGGCACATGAAACAGTGTGGTGACTGGAGCCGACATTGGGGATCCAGACTGACTGCTGCTGCACTGTCTTTCAGTCAGCGGGATGTGCGCGCGTGTCTCGGTGCCTGCACCCATTCCCCTCATTTCCTCCAATCAGCTCTCCTTTCCTGCCCTTCTTCCACTGACTCTCAATACCACTCTGTGGAGCGCAGCTGGAGTGACATCAGTTGGGCAGCCGGAGTGCCATTCACCACAGTCACTCACAAGCACAGTGAATGGAAGCTGCGGTGCCGCCCAGGAGGAAAAACAGAGTGGCAAGGTAAGTAGTGTGATGGATGGAGTTCATAAATGATAAATTAAACATATGATGGTGAACATTCCCTCCATTTGTTTCACTCTATCTAATTTTTCTCTCTGCATTGTACGCTTAGTGGCTAATAAAGGTGAAATAAATCAGGCAGCCACTTCACTCTGCGCTATTTCTTTTTTGCTTGACAATAATGCTTAGGATTATGAAGATAATAGAATATGCTGCAACTAATATATTACTGTGATAAAGATGGCGTCGGGAAGCTGGACAACGCCTTTGAGTGTCCTGCCTCCAGGCGTAGCTAACATTCCAGTGTGCTCGTTAGGTAGAACAGACCAATTACTGAGCTAGATATTCAGTTTTTTTCTAATATGATATGCCCCCTGTAAATGACGTGTGTAAGTTTTGTATTTTACTATAAATAAAAACGTCAAAATGGAGGAGCGGCAGATGCATCTCATGGGAGATAGTTGAACGCGTATTTTTTATGATTTGAAAGACTGAATGACACCCAGGAACCCCCGTTAAATGGGCATAAAGTAGGGAGTCCACCTGACGGATAGCCGTCCTTGACCGCAGCACAGCTAGTCTGTGTCAGCACCGGGAGTCACTCTTTTTTAAAGAGGAACTTCAGCCACACTACTTGTGTCACTACTTTAGATCCTACTTTACTGCTTCTAGGCTCAGACTGGATCTTAAGGAACAAAACCCAGGATTTTCTCATTAATGCAGCATCTTGATTTGGGATACCCCACTGTGTGAAACCCCTGGGTTCGCAGGTCATTTTTATCTGGGCGAACATGTGGGGGGTTTTACATAGTGGGGCATCCCAAATCGGGATGCTCCATTGCTGAGGAACGAAATGCATTATAGTGAAAACCCTGGCTTCATTTCAAGTCATTCAGCCTTAACGCTTGAACCAAAGTATTGTCTAACACTTCCAGGCTCCTGCAATCAAATTGCCACATACAGGCCGGTAAGATATGTAAATACGAATTGATCTACAGATCAATCTGTTATAATTCCTTTATGGACTTACATTTTTTTTGAAGTAATATAATGCGTGGGATAGAATCATTGATCAAATAAGATCTAAGGTATGTAAATAGTCACTGAAGTGAAAGAAGTGCCCCCTCTCCGCTCCCCTCCCCTGATGTTCAGTGTAAGTCTACTTTAAAGAGAAACTTCGTCTGATTTGAAATGCCCCACTGTAAACCCAGGCCTGGCCCCTGATCCAACACCTCAGCTATATTTTGCCAGGCATTCGTGGCTGGCCGGCACGGGCATGCCCCCCCCCCATATCTGCCCTAGCCCTACCCAACCCCCACTGGGCCCTGGAACAATTGCCTATCATGAAAGCTGTCCCTGGTGCTAAAAAGGTTGGGGACCACTGAAGTAGATGATCTGCCTGTTCATGGCAATATATTGGTTTGCACAAAGGAGGTCAGTAACAGCTGTGTTTGTATCCTAGCAAAGCTATCAGACACTCTGGCATTGTAAATATCATTGTACTTCTATACTACAAGCTCACCTCCGGAGGTCTCACATCATCAATTCCTCCGCTCAGTATCCCTCTTAAGCTGCTGTTTACCTGTTTAATATTTTGCACCTACAAAAGAAGATGAACAAAGTACAGTATAAGACTAACAACTAACTGTAAACCATCCAGTTTAGATGCTTTACCTAGATTAAAAATGGACCAAAACCAGGATTTTCACTATCCTACGTTTCTAATCCTGCCCCTTGGGCATCCCGATTTGGCATGCCCTGCTGTGTGAAACCTCCCAGATCACCCTTAATACAGAACGTCGGTTTTATTGTGCATGTGCAGGCTCGTGTGCAATCAGCACTGTAATGCACCGCAGTCAGAGTGGTGGCATAGAAAACAGGGAGAGGAAGCATTCCTGGACTCCGTGCGGTCTGCAGCATACTCCAGCCAATCAAAATGGCTGATGGCAGGAGCGCACATCAGCTGCAGGAAGGTCCAGGGTCGCAATTGCGGCATGGGAGTGCCGGAAGGGCGATTGTCCAGGACCGGCCCAACACAAGGTTGATTCTCTTTAACCAAACAGCTGCTTTACCCGATACAGTAAGGCAACTACTCTATTAGACTTACCAAGGTATGTTCTATTCTTACCTTATGTTAGATTAATTGTGGCGGTACTACTGCTCCGGCACAATTTACAATGCACATATGCTGAATGACCTCAAACCCCAGAAAACAGGCAGATCTAGAGATCTAGCATTCATAAATATATCAAGCACACACCAATGTATAAATATAGAAATCATCAGTTTACTAGAAATGGCGGTATGCATTACATTCATACATCCCAAGCAGATAGTATACAGTACAGCCCATGCATAAATTCATTACCACATTAATGTAACTATTGGAATAGTGTTGATCTAGAAAGACCACCACCAGAATCAAGTGTGACCCACCCAGAGAGGAAATGCGGCCAAGAAAGGGAGAAAAAAAAAAGGGGGGGGGGGGGGGGGAAGGGGTACAAGGCTGGTACAAGTTCCAGGCTTTATGAACAAGTCTGCGTTTTTCGTTAGGAATTAGGCTTTTCCCAACTAGAATTTCTTTTAGAGCCCGTGAGCTTGACCTCACTTGCTATAGTAATTTAAGGAATGCAATTATAGTCATATCTTGTGAATGTTAAAATCTTTTAGACATTTATTAAGTTCATAAATAGATGAAAAACAAGCAGGTAGCAGCACACTGAACACGAAGTGAGCACATTCAATTTTAAACCTTAAGTGTGTCCCACATTAATGAATCATGTGTGAAAATACATCAGGTAGTTTATACACTGTAGGCAAAGTTGGGCAGACTAGTTTCGCCTGTATGGCTTCCTCAGCACCCTTAGAAATGATGTCTAGAATCTAGATTAAGAAATGATACAATAGTATCAGCCACATATATTTACAAACTTGTACCTGATGTCTGAAGAAAGTATTACAAACATTCTTTATGGCACAGTGTAACACTTAAACTGGACCTTCAGCGTGATTTAATGAAAAGCCCAAACTCTTAAAAAAACGTTTCCTCAGCATCTAAGATTAATATATTTTACGTTTTTAGTCACTAACTTATTATTCGTTCCCCCACTGGGCTGCAACTCTGTTCAGGAATTTAGGATACGGGTGCCGCCATCTTGACTCAGAAGCATCACACTTACTGAGGAGAGGAGAGTGGGATAAGGTACAGGGGGGCAGGTTATAGCTGTGCTTTGCTCAGACAGAGCAGAGCTGGGGTCAGGTAAAGGTCAGCAGTCCCAGAATGCAGAGCAGCACAGTCAGGAGGCACTTCCTGTTTGCAGGCTGCCTGATAAGATGGCGGCTTCCATAAGCTGCCATCTTGGATGTTTAAAGGCTCATAACATGCAGTAGATGCAGGTAGGATGATTTTTAATGTGGGCAATCTGTATGTACAGGGTGTGGGAAACATATAAGATAGACTCTTATTCAGAGTGAAGGTCCGCTTTAAGGGTAAAACTGCTTACTATAGCAAGCAAGGTCAAGCTTACAGGCCCTAAAAGAAATTCTAGTTGGGAAAAGCCTAATTCCTAACAAAACTGCAGACTTAATTAATGTACACAAAAAGTAATAGATGTATATAAAACTTAGAGGTATATTAAACTTATAGTGCACTATATGAGAGTGTGCCTCCATTTCCTAATAATTGTTACTAGATCTAGTCCTGTGGTGTTCTACCCGACTGATTTTTGGCACACAAAAGCAGTAACAGTCTGATTTTCTGGGGTTAATCTCCTCTATAGACAAGCACTAGGTCTATTTTCAAAATGGCAAGAAGATAGAGAAAAGCTATGTTAGCTATATCTAAACCAAGAAGGACTACCTACTTCCTTTGACTCTCCCAGATTAACCTTGTCCTATTTTTAGAACGTTAACATATAACATTGTACTAACTTTAAAATGGCAATATGCACACTCTCATTGCAAGCAAACATTTACTACTGTATAGGTGTTAAAAAGTGGAAAATAAACCATTATGGACTGTCGTTTGTTTCAGGGCGATCTTCTATATACATTCAGAGTCAGACCTGGATACCTGGGGCCCACCAGTAGAGCTGACTTTAGGGGTCCACCATTCAGAGCCCATGCACAGAAACATTATGCCAGACTGTATTCTCTGTGTTCCCATTCTTGACTCTATAGTTTCGCTTGTTGATACGTAAAGGTGTGCTTCAACCACCCCTATTATTTCTAAAGTCTGGTAACCCTGTGGGCTAGTCCGAGCCTGCATACATACACAAACACTATTAATATATAATGTATATTGGAACCACCCTTACCTGACGCTTTAGCGACACAAGCTGAGCATCCTGCTGACATAACGTGAGGGCTGGCATTTCGGAACTTGCGCACACAGTTGAAATATCACTTTTGCTGAGGTGCATGCCCTTAGGGGGCCTCCTGCGGGATCGCCCCGGGTGATGGCGGTATGGAGACACCAAAGGTTCTTTTTTGACCACGGTAAGCTTCGTAGACTCTCCCGCTGTGGACTTTTGCGATTCCTAAAGTCACACATTACAGAAAGCTTTTAAAAAGTATATTTCAGATGTAGTCTACATATAGATTGCATCCAGCTTTGAGGTTATTTTAGAAAGTATTTGGCCCCTGCCTTTATCCTTTGCAAGGAATCTGCAATAATGGATTTTGTCAGGTATGCAACTCCCTGCGACTTGTGTATCCTAATTGCCCTGCTCATTCAGATCTCCCAGGTTATAAAATGGTCTGAGCGGCTGCCAGCCCTCCTTTGTTTCTTTGAATTTGTGCAAGCACATGGGGTGTGGGGTCTAGGCCGAACTGTGTCTTCTACCCCTCCACCCCATGGGCTGCACTCTAGTTTATAGGGCAACCTCAGGTAAGCCTGCTCCCAATTTATCTTTTTCTTCCAATCCATTCCAGGCCATCCCTTCTTTACATCTGGGACTTCTCCGCCCGAAGGGGCGTGGACTGCAAGATCAAAGATGTGGCTCCTCCCGCCCCCCTATAAATAGCAGCTGCCTCTTAACCAAGCCCAGTCTACTTCTTGCAGTGGTTCTGTGAAGATCACTAATTCTCTCTCAGGGATTGAGCAGCAAAGCAGGGCCTCTAACCTGTTAGCTTGCTGGGAAGAAGGTTGAGGGTTGTGGTTTCTCCCGGTCCCCGTTGTAGGGGGATCGGCTATAGGCATAGGACATTAGCGTCTATTTTGCCTTTCACGAATATTGCATATTCCAAAATCACCATAATGGAGGCATCAGGGGATAGTGAGCCGGGCACCCCACTTGGGCAAGACAGGCTCTGCCCCTTGTGCAACCCTGGGCGGGTTCAGCACAATTTGTTCCACTTGCGCCAGAGGCATTGTTTCGGACCATGAGAGGGCTGTTGCTTCCGCCCCTAGTCATGCGTCAGCCCCAGCCTCTCCGGATCCTCCACTGCTGCAGTTAGCCCCCTAGAGAAGGGGGAGACAGCAGGGGGACACACTCAGATTTGGTGCAGAGGCCGGCTAGCCTCGAGAAACAGCTCTCATTGGTAGCCCCTAAAAAGGCCTTGAGTAAGAAGCGGCACTTGGAGCCTGCTTACTCAGACGAAGATTTGTATGATTCTTTTGGTTTCCGCGGAGGAAGGGGAGTCGGCAGATGAGCCACTCTCGGAAGGTGAGTTGCTCTCTGGTTATTCCTCGGATGAGGATTCCTTCCTCCCAGATGATATGGAAAGCTTGCTTTCATCTGTTTTTGACACTTTGCACATTGTTCCTCCAAAAGCTGGCCAAGAGAAGGAAGGATGATTTGTTTCAGCCTGAGAGACAGTGGCGGGTTTTTCCTGAACTGCCACATTTTTCTAAGATGGTGCTTAAGGAGTGGGAAAGGCCCAACAAGCTGCCGTCGGATCCTAAGGGCCTGGAGAGACGGTATACTTTCCCTGCCGAGTTGATTAAATTATGGTCGCATACTCCCGAGGTGGACCCTCCGGTTTCAGGTCTGTCCAACACCACTATTATGCAGTCACCCGATAATGCTTCCTTAAGAGACCCTGCGAACAAACGCATGGATCAGTTGGCTTGCCATGCTTTTGCCTTGGTGGGTTCCCTCTTACGCCCTGCTTGTGCCACGGCAATTGTTTCCCTAGCCACAAGGAAAAAGGTTAAGCAGCTTTTGGCTAAGGCCAAGTCTTGCAAACGGGTGCAGGATTCCAAGGAACTCAGAGCCTGTTTGGATTTCATTGGTTTTGTTATTCCTGACATGGATGATGTAGTCAGGCTAGGTGCCAAGACTCCGGCTTTGCTTGTAGCATTACACCATGCGTTGTGCTTGAAGCAGTGGTCGGACGATGCGGGCGCCAAAAAGTCCCTCACAAATGTAACCCTTTGTGGGTGGGTCTGCTGTTCGGAGAGCGGCTGGACCATTTGGTCAAGGATGGAAAGCTACCTCAGAGGAGGAAACCTACTCAGCCCTTTCGGCACTCCTCTTCTTACGGCTCCTTTCGGGGGGGGGGGGGGGGGGGGGTTCTTCCTTTTCCAGTGCCCGCAGAGATTCTTGGGGCAGAAGTAGGTCCCGCAGTCGGCTCAATCCCGCCTTTGGGGAGCTAAGCCCAAACCTCCAGCCAAACCTACACAAGCATGAGGGGGCGCCCTCGATTGGGTGCCCAATCTGGAGGCATCACGTCTTGGATCTTTGGATCCAGGAGGTGGTGTCAAGTTACAAAATAGAGCTGGCAGCCAGACCACCCGCAAGATTTCTATGGTCAAGGGCATCCCAAAACCTGCTAAAAGCGGAGGCTTTGAGAGCCGCTGTTCGGCACCTCCTGTGGATAGGGGTGATTTGTCATGTGCCCCGGCAGGAGCAGGGTCAGGGTTTTTACTCCAAGGATTTGTGCTGTCCCCTCCCCCCCCCCCCCCCAGCCAGGCAATCCCTCTTGTGGTGGTTGGAGCCTCGACATCTGCTGGTAGGCAAGTCCTTTCGGACTCCCCATTGGGAGATAGTTACCACGGATGCCAGTCTTACAAGCTGGAGAGGCATTTGGCAGACCCAGAAGATACAAGGTCAGTGGGGTCCGAGAGAGAACCGGTTGCCCATAAATCTCTTGGAACTGAGAGCAATTTGGTTTGTTCTCCTACATCTGACCCCCAATTTAAGGGGCCATGCAGTTCAAGTCCGCTCGGACAATCGGATGGAGGTAGCCTACATCAACCACCAGGGGGGTACTCGGAGCAGGAGATCCCTCATGGAGGTAAGCCGGATTCTGAGTTGGGCGGAGGAGAATGTTCCCTGCATCCCGGCAGTTTACATCCTGGGGGTAGAGACAAGGTGGTTTTTCATTTTAAGCCTGATTTTTTGCCTAAGGTCGTTTCTCCTTTTCACCTTCCTACCTTCCTTGTGTCCAGCACCGTCTAACCCTAAAGAATGGACTCTCTATGCTTTGGATGTGGTTAGAGCCATAAGATATTACCTGGCTGCGACTGAATCCTTCTGGAAATCAGATTTGCTTTTTGTCTTAGCGGAAGGCTCTAGAAAGGGATTTCCACCAGCCAAGTCCACACTCAGTAGGTGGATTAGACAGGCGGTGGTACGAGCCTATTCTGCCAAGGGGAAAGAACCTCCTTTTCGGCTCACAGCTCATTTTACTAGAGCCATTGGTGCTTCCTGGGCCTTTCAGCATCAGGCCTCGGTGGAACAGGTTTGTAAAGCTGCCACTTGGTCTTCAGTTCATACGTTTACCAAGTTTTACAAGGTGGATGTGAGGGCCTCATCTGACACCGTTTTTTGGGAGAGGAGTGCTTAAGGCGGTAGTGAAATGAACTACCTGCTGTTCCGCATCGGGGATCCTGCTCATATTGGACACTGCTTTTGGATGTAAAGAAGAATGGACGGCCTGGAATGGATTGGAAGAAAAAATGCAATTCTGTGAGACTCACCTGTAGAATTGGTTTTGCTTCCGATCCATTCCAGGCCGTCCAACCCGCCCTCTGAGGTTTATTATTGTCCTGGATGCCTTTTTTTATGGCGATTGAACCATTACTTGTTCATAGGACACTTGTTATACAAATTTAGGATTATAGGTTCAAGAGAATACAAGGAGGCTATGTGAAGTAACATGGTGTCCTATGTTCAGGGCATCCCGACCTGCCTCTTGCTATTGAGTTACTGCTTTTTAAATTACTGGGCTTCGTTAAGAGGCAGCTACTATTTATAGGGGGCCGGGAGGAGCCACATCTTTGATCTTGCAGTTCACGCCCCTTCGGGCGGAGAAGTCCCAGATGTAAAGAAGAAGGGACGGCCTGGAATGGATAGGAATCAAAACCAATTCTACAGGTGAGTCTCACAGAATTGCATTATTGCATTGTATGTCCCAAAGGGGGCTCTTAGAGATTAGCGTGTGGACTGCACCTCACAGAGGCACCTTGGCGCTTGGTGGTGCAGCTTTAGCATACGTCTGCAGATGAGTGTGACTGAGCCTCTGTTTCTAACCAGATTTAGAGACAGATTATAGATTTGTCTGCAAGCTAACAGGGTTGCGTGCTGTGGCCCCTTTAAGACTTGTGTATCCTAATTGCCCTGCTCACGTGCACCTCCTAGGTTAGTTATACACTGGTCTGAGCAGCTTCCACCCCTACTTCGTTTCCTTTGATTTTGTAAAAGTACATGGGGTGTGGGGTCTAAGGCTGTACAGCAAGGCCTTCGACCCCCCCCCCCCCATGTCAGGGGAAACATCAGGGGAGGTTAAAACCTCCCCTAAACCTCACCTGACTGTCCCCTCCCCCCACTCCAGTTTCACAATTGGGCACTATTGACCTCACCCGGGGGATCCATCTTCTGGGTCCCTCGCATTCCGGACGATCTCACAACAGGTGGCGCCGTCCTGCATCCCATCACCCACTGCGCTCGGCCCACGATCTCGCGCCTGCGCAGTGCTCACGAATGGGATGCAATGGAACCGGCTTGAAATCCCAGGAGACTTGCGGAGCTGCAAGATTGCACTGGAACATTGACGAGCACGGCTAAGGCCGCACTTGTCAGTTTGTGACGGCTAAGCAGGCGGCAGAGTGAGGATCGGGGCCCCGTAGCAGCCGTAAGTCGTCGCCTGCATCCAAAAGGCAAGTAGGGGCCAATGGCGGGGAATCAGCCCCTTTTTATTTTAGGTCCGATGTTCCTCTTTAAAGGGAGGCCATATGACGTATGTCGCTATCACTCTCAAATAAAGCAATTCTGTGAGTACGCACCTGTAGAATTGTTTTTGTTCTTGCATGGCACGGCCCACTTCGGTATTCATAACTGATGGGTTATTCCACCACAAGGTGGCGCAGTAGCACTGCAGAAAGCTGTGGCAGCTCCCGGCTCCCTATAAAAACAGGATTAACCAACAAGTTCCCAGCATAGACGAGCAGTGAGACAAGAAGCCGGGAGTGAATAAATGTAAGAATGTAAAAAAGGTAAAAAAAAACAATTTAACTTGGAACAATCACCATAAAGAGGAAACCAAGAACAACTATAACAGGGTGGGGCGAAGCAGGCTGTGCCATGCAAGAACAAAAACAATTCTACAGGTGAGTATTCACAGAATTGCTTTTTTCTTTAATGCATGGCACGGCCCGCTTCGGTATTCATAACTGATGGGACATCCAAAAGCAGTGTCCAAAAGTAGGGTGGGATCCCAAATGAGTAAAGGCCAGTAGATCAAACCATTACCACCTGAAACACCTTGCGGCCAAAAGCAGCATCCGCTGAGGCCTTAACATCAACTTTGTACATTTGTAAAAAAGTATGAACAGAAGACCAAGTAGCGGCTTGCAAACTTGTTCAACAGAAGCTTGGTGCTGAAAAGCCCAAGAGGCACCAATAGCATGAGTGGAATGAGCAGTAATTCTAAAGGGAGGTTCCTTCCCCTTAGCAGAATAGGCTTGAACCACCGCCTGATGGATCCACTTGCCGATAGTGGATTTAGCCGGAGGCAAACCCTTCCTAGGCCCAGAAGTGAGAACGAACAGAGCATCAGACTTCCTGAAGGTCTCAGTAGCAACCAAATAGAACTTCAGAGCCCTGACCACGTCCAAAAAAAAATGCAGATTCCGCTCCTGGGAATTAGCGGGATTAGGACACCAGGAAGGCAAGACAATGTCCCGATTAAGGTGAAAAGCAGACAACCTTGGGCAAAAAATCTGGCTTAAGCCGGAACACCACCTTATCTTGATGCAGCTCAAAATAAGGAGGCTTGATAGAAAGCGCTGCTAGCTCAGAAACTCGCCTTACAGAAGTGATAGCCATTAAAAAGGCTACCTTAAAAGTCAAATGGGCAAGGCGGCCTCACAAATAGGTTCAAATGGAGGCCCCTGCATAGAAGACAACACCAGATTGAGATCCCAGACTGGTAGCAAAGGCTTACGTGGCGGACGCACATGAGAAACACCCTGGAAAAAAAGTTTTAAACCAGCCGGTGATTGGCAAAGGATCTTTGGAAAAAAATTGCCAGAGCTGAAACATGGCCCTTGAGAGTACTAAGCTGAAGGCCCAAGTCCAAAGCATGTTGCAAGAATTCCAGAATCCTGGGAATAGAAAACACCCGACAGGGAAGAGATTTGGACTCGCACCAGGCAATGTAAGCATGCCAGACCCTGTAATAAATGAAAGACGAGGACTGAGTGAGGAGATCTGGATCCTTGGGTAAGACGTACCTGTCTACTGCCAACTGCACAACGTCTGCGAACCAAACCCTTCTTGGCCACCAGGATGGCCGGTACTCATTCCTGGACTATCTTGCGTATGACCCTGCCCTGGAGAGGAAACGGAGGGAACACATATAGAAGCTGAAACTCTGTCCAAGGAATTGCCAGGGCATCCGTGGCTAAGGCCAGAGAATCCTGAGACAGAGACACAAATCTGGGAAGTTTTCCCCCGGAATGTATACCGCTGAGATGCAAGGAACATGCCACTCCGCCCAAGACAGAATCTAGGACACTTCTTTGAATGCTCGCTTGCTCCGAGTAGCTCCCTGATGATTGATGTAGGCAACCGCCGTCTGGTTGTCTGAGCGGATTTGAACAGCCCGACCCTGAAAGTGGGTGGTCAGGTGAGAAAGAACCAACCTGACCGCCCTCAGTTCCAGTACGTTGATGGAAGCATGGGCCTCCTGAGGGTCCCACCGACCCTGGAACCTCAGGGACTGCCAGAAACCTCCCCAACCTGTCAGACTGGCATCTGTGGAGACCGTCTCCCAGCACGGGAGCAGGAAGGTCCTGCCCCCCAGAAGGTTCCTTGAGGCCAGCCACCACGAGAGACTGCCTGGCCAGAGGAGACAGAGCAAATTCCTGATCCAATGACACAGGGTCTCGATCCCAAACTGACAAGAGGTGCAACTGGAGATGTCTCATGTGAAACTGGGCAAAGGGGACTGCCTCGAAGCAGGACACCATCAGGCCCACTAACTGCATCCCCTGCCGGATGGAGGGACGAGGACACGATAACAGAGCCCGAGCCTGCTTCTGAAGACCCTCCGCCTTCTGCTGAGGAAGGAATACCCTGACCTGAGAGGTATCCAGAGTCGAGCCCAGAAAGGACCTCACCAAGGACGGGGACAGAGAAGACTTGGGATAGTTGATCACCCAGCCGAAGGACTGTAGAGTGGAGATCACCATCTGAGTGTCCTGCTCGGCCTGAGGAAAGGCTTGGGCCACAATCAGGATGTCGTCCAGGTAAGGAATGATGCGGATGCCCATGTTCCTGAGCAGAGCCATCACTCCTGCCAGTACCTTGGTGAACACCCGAGGTGATCCCGAAGGGTAGAGCCACAAATTGGTAATGCTGATCCTCTAGCGCGAACCTTAGAAATCCCTGATGACCTAGGAAGATGGGCACATGAAGATAAGCATCTTTGATGTCCACAGTGGTCATGAAGTCGCCCTGGCGAAGGGTACTGACAGCAGAGCGTAGCGTCTCCATGCGAAAATGCTTGAATCTGACAAATTTGTTGAGGCTCTTTAGATCCCGAATCGGCCTTAGTGAGCCGTCCTTTTTGGGTACTGTGAAAAGATTGGAATAGTACCCCTGACCCCGTTCTTGAGGGGGCACTGGACACATGACTCCTGACTCTAACAGGCATTGAACCGCCGGACGCAACCCTTGAGCATACAGGGGGTTTAAAAACATCCTGGATCTGACGAATCTTGGGGGGGGTTTGGAGTTCCAAGAGAGACCGGGACGACCACGGGGTCTACCACGGCCCCAAGCATCTCTACGGCCACTGAGGAGGAGAGAACCCCGGCCTCCTCTAGAAACGCGAAAGGAAGGGTGGCAGAGGACCCACAAAATGGCCGAGACTGCCTCCTACGTTGAGGCAGTTTGCCTTCCTTAGCAAGAACATCAAGACGCTCCCCAAAAAGCCGCAACCCCGCAAAAGGGGAGACCAGTGAGAGCTTTCTTAGCAGCAGCATCAGCCGCCCATTGGCGCAACCAGACAGATCGTCGCATAGCCACCAAGAGCGCGGAGGCCCTGGCACTTAGCCGCACAGCATCATCCATAGCGGCAAGAATAAAGGCCACAAAATCAGAGCAAACCAAGAGCGACCTTAACTCCTCCCCCTCTCCACGAGCTCCAAGTGCCATCCATGAGGCGCTTGAGCAGAGACTTAGAGCAATAGTCGTAATAGCCTTGGCACAGGTCGGGCGCAATCCAGCCCCCACACAGGTAAAAGCATGACAGGCCAACTCATGCGCCTGTCCTCACGGTCCCTCAGAGTTGTAGTGTCCAGGGAAGGCATGACAGACGTGTTGGACAAGCCCAGCATGGGAGTATCCACTTCAGGGGGAACTGACCACCTCCTAACAAGATCAGCAGAAAAGGGATACCTCTTATCCAAACTTTTGGACACAGCAGGTAGCTTGTTAGGACGTTCCCATGCTTTAAGTACCATAGAGTTGAAATGACCTTGCTCAGGAAACTCCAGACGCTGTTTAACAGGATGAAACAGCTCACCCCGTTTCCTTTTAGCCTCCACAGGAGGGGCAATGTGTAGGTATTCAAAAATATGAGACGGTAAATTAGCAGTGTCCTCAGGATACCATGAATCCTCAGACTCAGAGTCACTGTCACAACCCTGCTGCTGGTCTCCCGAGGAGTCAGAATCCGGAGGCAATTCTCTTTCCTCCAGGGAAAACGTCCAGCAGTGACATCCAGTTCCCCATACTCGTCAGTAGAGCGTGAGGGAGTGGAAGTCAGGTGCCGCTTCTTGCCAGAGGCCTTCCTGGGAACAGACTTCGCAAGCTGTCTTTCAATACTGGCCACCCGCAGAGCCAAATCAGTGTGTGACTCCCTGCTGATGTCCCTCTCACTGGGGCCCAGTCGCAGGAGCAGGGGGGTAGGTGAAGCAGAGGGTTGTGCTGAGACGGGAAGCGAAGCAGGCAAACCAGCTTGTAGCGCAATGACCCTCAGCGCACGGAACGCACACGGTGACACCGTTACTCACAGGGGACACCCTACACATTGAACACAGCCTGGATTGCTCCGAAGGGCCCCCAAGCACGCTATCCCCAGCAGCCTTCATATGGTGATTAACACAGGCGCAATAGGCCAGCGGTGAGCAAAGGCTATACAAAGGCCACCCAGGATGCCCTCCCACAGGATGCCCCCAGAAATTAGTGAAGGGGGGAAGGAATGGAGCCAGGATATGCCACAACACAATGGTATCCCGCCTGAAAGACATAAGAAAAAAGACAAAGAAAAAAGACGCATGAGCATCCCGCAGCACATACACCCTCCAATAAAGGGGGACTCACGGACCAATCACACCACAGCGTCACTCAGGCACCACCACGGGAGAAGCGACACACCGGAGAAGCAGCCAGAAGCAGCCAGGAAGGGAGAAATCCAGACGCGCAGCTCACTCAAAATGGCGCCAGCAGAGGTACCTCGAGGGGCGGGCTGTGGGGAGACAACGCTATACGCGTCACCAAGCACGCCCCCCTGAAGAGCGCGAAAACGGCGCTCACGTGACCCGGCCGGCGCCATGACAAAGCAAAATTACCTCAGGTTATAGCGCCCACAGCCATGGAGCGTCGTACAAAGCGGCACAGCAGCTAAAAACACAAAAAAAGTCAAAAAACCACAGATATCACTCCTTGCCGCTACCACCCCCCCCCCCCGAACAAGTCAGAGGGGGGGGGGGGGGCAAGGAAGGAAAGGGACAAGGAGGCAGTGGTGAGCAGCCATGCCCAGGGAGGGGGGGGGGGGGAGGGACCCCAAAGGGGAAAATAAGGGGACACAGTCCCCAACAACTCACCCCCTCAGAAGTTAGGGCAGGAACTCCGCGTCCCAAGAAGGCTCACCATAAAGCCTATGGCCGGCTCCCCTTTGTGGTACAGGGTCTGCGGCTTGGAGCTGCGCTCCAGAAGCACTTGACCCTAGTGCTCTTCTACCTTCACCCGATCCGTCAGCCAAGGCTGGGAGGCAGTGAGGGTCCAGAAATGGGTGGAAATAGACTTGCAGGGCCGCAGGCTTGGTTGCCCCGCTCACATGCGCAAGAGAGAGAGACATCTTCTAACTTCGCAGTGTCACTGCAGAGACAACACTGGGAACTTGTTGGTTAATCCCGTTTTTAAAGGGAGCCGGGAGCTGCCACAGCGTTCTGCAGTGCTACTGCGCCACCTTGTGGCAGAATAACCCATCAGTTATGAATACCGAAGCGGGCATGCCATGCATTAAAGAAAAAAAGGCTGGACGGCGTGTTCCGTCCCCTGTGGCAGCCGCCGCTAATTGGAGGGAAAGTGGGCGGTCCCGCCTCCATCACTGATTGGCCCGATTCTTCTTAATTTGCTTGCTAAATGCTGAAGGCAGACAACACCCCTGGAGAAGCCATAGTGGAGCGCGTGGGGTCTTCCTGCCTTCAATCCACTGCCTGATGATTAGTCACGTTTGACCATAAGGCTTCCTTATACAGCCCTCTGCACTAACAGCACTTGTGTATGGGGTTTACATTGGGGGTCTCATCCCCTGCTTTAGTGATTATAGCCTCCTTATCTAGCATTTGCACTTTAGATTTGATTGATTGCACAGGTTTATAGTTGGAAATGGTTTTGATGAATTATTAGTAGCAATTACCTTTTTATATTGGTGTTTTTTTTGCACAAAGTGGAGTAATTGAACACTCACCTGAGCGATTAGAAATATATAAAAAAATACATATTTTTTTCTGGGCTATTTGTGATGCTATTTAATACTGATTTCTATTTGTACTTTTTGATCTTTTGACCTATCATATGGATTGGTATTGTGGAGTTGTGCCCCTTGTCAATTTGGTTTGGCCCATCTAGTAGCTTGACGGGTCGGGCAGCACACTCAGTTATCAATATTAAAAGCTGTGCCCACTATTTTGTATAAGTAGTCTTGTAGAGAATTGCTTAAAGAGATACATTGGACAGTCTGGGGAGTTCTCAAAAACTCCCCAAACTTCGCCCTGTTCCCTTTAGACCTCCGATCTAACAATCGGGGAATAAAACTTACCTGTCTTCTGCCCTTCCTTCTGTGCGCCAGCATAGGGCGGCGCCATCTTGCCCTCCCAGGATACACTGCACCACCCTCTGGGATCTGGCACCTGTACAGTGTATTGTCTGTGCTGCTTATCTCAGGCCAAGGCAGCTCTGGAAAAGCCATGAGAGCAGCTGGCGGAGGGAGGACGATACAGTGGAAGGACACGACTAAGCCCTGCAGTGTCAGCCTTAGACGGTCAAGACACCAGGGCCTTGGGAAAAAAAGAAGAACGTCTGTGATCCGGACTCTGGCAACACCCAAAAGGTAAGCAGAGCCGAAGAGGGGGTTAATAGGACCTGATCAAATAGAGGTCCGGCGTTCCTATTTAATGCTGTATCGTAAATTATATTACAAAGATACAATTAGAAATACTACACGTGTCGAATGTGGCCTCACCTCTTTCTTTATGGTCTTGTCATTAGCATCTGCCTCTGTGCTGTTCATCTTTTGAGGTTCCTCCGTTTCTTCTTGACTATAAGTGGCAGGAAAACTGGCTTATAAAAAAAAAAGTCATATGCCCTAAAGCAGACCTAAATCCAAGTTTTCTGCAGCAGACTTTGTCCATTTAGGCACATGGATCTGAGATGTCCATAAGCTTTAAGTGGACCAAAACCCAGGACTATCCTGCAACCAGGGGGGTTTCACACACCAGGGCATCCCAATTTTGGATGCCCCGGGAAGGGGGGGGGGGAATCGATCGGCCTGAAAATCTTATAGATTCCAGAGCCGATCCCCGTGGCTTTTGGTCCACTTAAAGGCATTTGTAGGAGATTGGAGACGCCCGGGGGGGGGGGGGGGTTGAGTGTTGTGGGTGTAAGACTATTCGTTTAGGTCTGCTCTACCAAGATCAAATTTCCTAATAATATGACAGATTCATCTGACAGAATGACCGTTTTTCTTAAAGGAGCACCATCGTGAAAAAATGGCCCAATGATAAAAATCCATATAAATATAGTGGATGGTGGGGGGGGGGGGGAGGGATCATTTATACACCCGGCATCAAGAAATATCCAGCCAGGCTTGTTTTTCCTCTTTTTAATCAAAGGAAAAGGACATCCGGGGGCGACAGGCTCTGTCACCCCGGATAGACTAAACCTGTCACCCCTGGATTTTATTCCTACCAGGATAAGAAAACCACAAGCTTGGCGGGAGATTTATTCAGTTAGGATGTATAAGTGACCCCTCCTCTCATTAGCCGAGGTGTTTATATGGGTTTTTAACATTACACAATTTGGCGATAGCGCTCCTTTATGTTCTCTTCAGTTTTTCATTGGTTCACCAATGCCAAGACTTTATAACATTTTAAAATGAACACCAATTTTTAACCCCCTAAGAGCCTTATTCATGAAGGGATAGCGCCAGGTAGTGCCTTGTAAGCGCCAGGTAGCGCCAGGTGAACGCCGGAGACAGCACGCAATAACACTTATGAAGGCGAATCTGGTGAGCGTCTGGAACGCCATGTAGCGTGCGATTCATTATCTCAGGCTCAGCGTACAGCGCTGGTGTTCATCCTTGCAGAGCGCCACGTATTACCTGGCGCTCTCCCATACATTTCTATGGACCATCCTTAAATCCCTTTCCTGATCCCAATTTTTTTTTTTTTTTTAAACAAACCTTCTGACATGTATTCTGGGCTAGAAAATGACAGTTTTGAAAACTTTTTTCTGATTTTTTATATTTTTATGCAGAATTGTCCTTACATGTCTGGTAAAGTGTTCATGTTACAATGAATATAATTCCATATGTTTTTGCTTTGTTACAAGTGGATACATGTTCAAAAACAGACTTTAAATCACACAGCCTCTGGCGCTATGGGCTACAATTACATGATTTTGAGCACCGGCAAGGTTTGTGTTACTTTTGATGAATGTGGTGTGAGCCGGTCGCACCTGGCGTTACTGTTCACTCCCATACAGCGTAGTACTGCGACTCACACATCAATGCCGGCCAGCGACTGAGGCGCTCTGAAACAATGACCAATGGCTGAGCACAGCGACTACTAGCGGGCGCTCCGAAATCCTCTCTACAGATGCTCATCTGTCGCTACCTGGCGCTAGTAATGAATCAGCCTGTAAGTCTCCATTTCTTACCCTTGCTCCTTTTTGGCTTGCAGTCGTCGAGCCTGTCGGTCCATCACGCTTGTCCTGCTTCGAGTCTTTTTCCAGTAATAGTAATGCTTTACCAGGCAGGTCATAGGTTTATCTGGGAGCTGGGGAGCAACAGAGAACAGGACGACAGTTATCCTCAGATTAAAAAAGGGAGAGCAGGATCCTTACAGGGTTATAATTGGACCATCACAATGAGTGTACAAACCTTATTTGTAAGGAGACATTTTTTAAACTTGGGTTAAAGTGGACCAAAACCAAGGATTTTGACTTTCCTGGGTTTTGTTCTTTGTCCCCCGGGCACCCCAATCGGGGATGCCCCACTGTGTGAAACCCCCCCAGGTTTCCCAATCTCAGTCGCCCTTTCTCAGTCTTACAACACATGTGCAGCCTCTCGTCCAGTCAAGTTGTTTTGATTCATGCCTTTGTCCTAGAGCTCGTATAAAGCGAGCGGATCCGAGCGTGCTGGTGGCTTCTCCCCCCCCCCCCCCCCCGGAGAAACCCCGCTGTGTGAAACCCCCCAGGACGCAGAGACCAGCTAACCTCTTCCAGGTCACACAGCGCGTCTAAGAGCAGCCGCATACTCCACATACTCCACTTCCCTCTAACAGGGAGCGTGGATGTGCCAGTCAGGAACAAATGACAGGAACAGGCACGCGCCCTGCTAGGAGCGCAACAGGCACGCGCCCTGCTAGGAGCGCAACAGGCACGCGCCCTGCTAGGAGCGCAACAGGCACGCGCCCTGCTAGGAGCGCAACAGGCACGCGCCCTGCTAGGAGCGCAACAGGCACGCGCCCTGCTAGGAGCGCAACAGGCACGCGCCCTGCTAGGAGCGCAACAGGCACGCGCCCTGCTAGGAGCGCAACAGGCACGCGCCCTGCTAGGAGCGCAACAGGCACGCGCCCTGCTAGGAGCGCAACAGGCACGCGCCCTGCTAGGAGCGCAACAGGCACGCGCCCTGCTAGGAGCGCAACAGGCACGCGCCCTGCTAGGAGCGCAACAGGCACGCGCCCTGCTAGGAGCGCAACAGGCACGCGCCCTGCTAGGAGCGCAACAGGCACGCGCCCTGCTAAAGCGGATAGCGGGGACACGGCCGCTGCTTGCACATGCGCTGTTGGACCGGGAACAAAGGCGAGTTACCGGCTGACCTGGGGGGTTTGACACAGCGGAGCATCCCGAATCTGGATGCCCCGGGGGGAGAGAGTATGCCTGCCCTAGAGTCTCAGACTCCAGGGTGGTTTTTGGTCCACTTTAAGCATGAATGTACACCATCTACTGTTGGCTGCTAGGCCATCCAATTTAGTTTTCTTTTTGGGTTATGTCGGCCCCAATGTAGAGGTTAAGATTTGATGGCATAGTAATGACTCAACAGTGAATGAGTCATAGCAACGTAATGACACAACTACCCCTACACCAAAGAGAGAGGACGACGACGCCTACACCAAAGAGACACCTACACCAAAGAGAGACAACTACCCCTACACCAAAGAGAGACAACTACCCCTACACCAAAGAGAGACAACTACCCCTACACCAAAGAGACACAACTACCCCTACACCAAAGAGACACAACTACCCCTACACCAAAGAGACAACTACCCCTACACCAAAGAGACAACTACCCCTACACCAAAGAGAGACAACTACCCCTACACCAAAGAGAGACAACTACCCCTACACCAAAGAGAGACAACTACCCCTACACCAAAGAGAGACAACTACCCCTACACCAAAGAGACAACTACCCCTACACCAAAGAGACAACTACCCCTACACCAAAGAGACAACTACCCCTACACCAAAGAGAGACAACTACCCCTACACCAAAGAGAGACAACTACCCCTACACCAAAGAGAGACAACTACCCCTACACCAAAGAGAGACAACTACCCCTACACCAAAGAGACAACTACCCCTACACCAAAGAGAGACAACTACCCCTACACCAAAGAGAGACAACTACCCCTACACCAAAGAGAGACAACTACCCCTACACCAAAGAGAGACAACTACCCCTACACCAAAGAGAGACAACTACCCCTACACCAAAGAGAGACAACTACCCCTACACCAAAGAGGCACAACTATATGCGCCAAAGAGATAATGCCCTTATATTTAAATTTAATAAATAATACATTTAATTTAAACCGGAACAATGTTGCTGCATCTGGATTGCGCACAACACAGTTTGCAGCTATAATAAAAAAGTGCTCACTTTTTTTTGCACATCCTGGTTTTTAGTTAATAATGGCGGTGCCAGGGGACTTCTGAGGCCGGCACACCGGAAGAGCCGCTAGGCTCCCACTGTCTGTAAAGCGCTCCCCGCACAAGACCAGTTAGAAGGAGGTGGGCCTGGCGATGGCCCATTGGGAGAGCATGCACACTAGGCCTGTCCCCATCTAACTGGGCATGCGCAAGGAGCGTTTTCGCTGACAGCGGAACAGAGCAGAACTTTTATATTCGCTGCAATCTGAACAGGGTGGGTACACAGTCCAGATGCAGCACAAAAGTGTTTTTTTTGGGGGGGGTCGTTATTCTGGTTTAACCCTTTTATTGCCAGCCACGTAAATTTTACGTGGCTGCCTCTCCAACCGTTAAACGCCAGCCACGTAAAATTTACGTGCCTGACTTTCCCCATAAATAAAATAAAAAGTATAAAAAAATATCACTTACCTGACCCCTTGTTTGATTCATCCGGGTCTCCTCTTCAGCCAGAGGGGCTCCGATCGGCGATTGGGGGTCCTCCGGCTGCAGGGGAGGGCCCGGAATAGGGTGCCCCCCCCCCGTTTCAGCAGCCGCCGGCATTTGCCTGCAAAAAAAAAAAAAAAAAAATGACATTTACTCACCTCCGCTCCCGCCGGCTCCCGCCGCCTCTCCTCTTCATGGGGGGGGGCTCCGATCACCCCCCCCGGTCTTCCGTCTTCTGGAGGAGGGCATAACAGCCCTCCTCCCTTTACCTCCTTCGATGGCGGCCGCCATCTTGGATTCTGGCCCCGCCCCTCCGGGGGCGGGGCCGATGACGTCACCGCCGGGTGTCATCGGGGCACCCGGCAGTTCAGCCTTCAGATGCCGGTGACGGCTGGACAGGGGAGGAGGGAGGTAGGCGATCCTCCGATCGCCTGCCTCCCCCCTCCTCTGCCCAGCCGTCACTGACAGCAGATCGCCGCGGGACACAGGAAATGAAGATCGGAGGTGAGTAAAGTAAAAAAAGTTGTTTTTTTTTAATAAAGTCTTTAAAAAAAAAAAGTGTCTTGTCTTTTTTTTTACTTTAACCCTTTGTGAACTGGTAAGGGGTCCATGTGACCCCTTATACCAGTTCACAGGGCTCGGGGGTCTGGCAAGTCACCTGCGCTAGCGGGTGGCTTGCCATTAACCCCTGGCCCCCCAAATTACCTGCCTCCCCAAAGCCCAGGGGGGGGCAGAAGAGCCGTGGCCCTAGGCTATGGCTGCTTGTAGCCGCAGGGCCAGGGGCCACTAAAGCTGGCCCCTGCGCCCTGTTCTACAAGCCCCCATAGCTGGTCACAGGCTGGTTACGCTGGGTAGGGGGGACCTCACGCCATTTTTTTTTTGGATTTTTAAGGGTTTTAACCCTTAAAAATCCAAAAAAAAAAATGGGGTCCCCCTCCCTTCGAGGGGGGACCCTATGTCATTTTTTTTTTTTAAATTAACCCTTTCTTACCTGTAACCCAGTAGGTATAAAAGGCTTCCAGCAGCAGCAGGAGAGCAGAAGCCTAAGTGATCAGCGTGGGACACATGGATGGATCGGAGGTAAGTATTAAAAAAAAATATTAAAAAACATTTATTTTTTTTTAATAAAAATATTTTTAAATAAGTGTCTCTGTGTGTTTTTTTTTACTTTTAACCCTTTGTGAACTGGTAAGGGGTCCATGTGACCCCTTATACCAGTTCACAGGGCTCGGGGGTCTGGCAAGTCACCTGCGCTAGCGGGTGGCTTGCCATTAACCCCTGGCCCCCCAAATTACCTGCCTCCCCAAAGCCCAGGGGGGGGCAGAAGAGCCGTGGCCCTAGGCTATGGCTGCTTGTAGCCGCAGGGCCAGGGGCCACTAAAGCTGGCCCCTGCGCCCTGTTCTACAAGCCCCCATAGCTGGTCACAGGCTGGTTACGCTGGGTAGGGGGGACCTCACGCCATTTTTTTTTTGGATTTTTAAGGGTTTTAACCCTTAAAAATCCAAAAAAAAAATGGGGTCCCCCTCCCTTCGAGGGGGGACCCTATGTCATTTTTTTTTTTTAAATTAACCCTTTCTTACCTGTAACCCAGTAGGTATAAAAGGCTTCCAGCAGCAGCAGGAGAGCAGAAGCCTAAGTGATCAGCGTGGGACACATGGATGGATCGGAGGTAAGTATTAAAAAAAAATATTAAAAAACATTTATTTTTTTTTAATAAAAATATTTTTAAATAAGTGTCTCTGTGTGTTTTTTTTACTTTTAACCCTTTGTGAACTGGTAAGGGGTCCATGTGACCCCTTATACCAGTTCACAGGGCTCGGGGGTCTGGCAAGTCACCTGCGCTAGCGGGTGGCTTGCCATTAACCCAGAGACCCCCCATTACCTGCCTCCCAAAAAAACCTTAAAATTCCCCCAAGAAATGGTGGACCCCCCCCCCCCCCGTGAAGGGGGACCCCACACCAATTTTTTTTTATTTAACCCTTTATTATGTGGATAGTAGTTGTATTTTATTTGTAAATGTTATAAAGTGCTCTTTTCAGTTTATGGGATCACCTGGACAGGAACGGGGGGCTACCGATGCATATGTGGTATCATTGTAATCGGGAGAAATGGGGCTTTCACATGCAATATGGTTTTCTTTAATAAAATAAATGTTTTTGTTTAAAATAAAGGAGACAATTTAAAAAATATATATTTTTTTATTTTTTAATTTTTTAATTTTTTTAAAAATATTTAAAAAAGTAGAAAAAATACAAACAAGACATTTCATGTTAAAGCCTAAACTCTGCCACAAAAAGAAAATATGCAATTTTCTTGGAAATTCCTGCAAAAATCACAGTTAAACATCACGCAAAATGGTGAAAAATATCCGGAGAGGGTGACAAAATCTCAAGTAGACTGGCAGTCAAAAGGTTACAGGTACCTATGCATGTTGGGTATTGTTCTGCTCGGGGGACCTTGCGCTTTCAGATTTAGCTTGTTTTTTCTTATTTGCATATTGATATTTTAAGAAAAGGTGTTTTTTATTCTGCTTTTTTATACATTTTTTTGTAAAACCCTGTGCAACCTAAGAATTCTTCGAGATATTACTTTCAGAAAGATGAGCCCACTACAACAAGCTGGGTACGCTTAGAAAGCTTAACATGTGTACTTTCAGGGAATATATAGTTTATGGGGGATATTCCAAATGTAAAGGGTTGTTTTGGTAGAAAAAGCACAAGGTGCGCACTTTGTCTGCAGAGCTGAAAATCTGAAGTAAAACTACCGCTATGCGCATGCTTTACTTTGGGGTGTTTGGCAACTCTTTCCTTGACAGAACCTATGCATGTTGGGTATCGTTCTGTTCAGGGGATGTTGCTTTTTCAGATTTTCTGTTTTTTTCTGGTTTGCATATAGGTTTTTTTAGGAAAATGTGGTTTTGATTCTGCTTTTTTATTCATTTTTAGGGAAACCCTGTGCAACCTAAGAATTCTTCGAGATATTACTTCCAGAAAGATGAGCCCACTACAACAAGCTGGGTACGCTTAGAAAGCTTAACATGTGTACTTTCAGGGAATATATGGTTTATGGGGGATATTCCAAATGTAAAGGGTTGTTTTGGTAGAAAAAGCACAAGGTGCGCAATTTGTCTGCAGAGCTGAAAATCTGAAGTAAAACTACCGCTATGCGCATGCTTTACTTTGGGGTGTTTGGCAACTCTTTCCTTGACAGAACCTATGCATGTTGGGTATCGTTCTGTTCAGGGGATGTTGCTTTTTCAGATTTTCTGTTTTTTTCTGGTTTGCATATAGGTTTTTTTAGGAAAATGTGGCTTTGATTCTGCTTTTTTATCCTTTTTTTAGGGAAACTCTTTGCAACCAAAGAATCCACTGAGGGATT
The DNA here is from genome assembly GCA_027917425.1 of Gastrophryne carolinensis. NCBI lineage: Eukaryota > Metazoa > Chordata > Amphibia > Anura > Microhylidae > Gastrophryne > Gastrophryne carolinensis. The sequence goes on from CM051241.1 coordinate 163,204,711, forward strand.
ACTTTCAGAAAACTATGGCCACATCAACAAGCCTGGTACGCCTAGAAAGCCTGAGGTGTGTACTTCCAGAGAATATATAGTTTGTTGGGGGTATTTCAAATGTAAAGGGCTGTTTTTCTTGAAAAACTGCAAGGTGCGCATATTGCATAGCATAGTTGTATTTTATCTGAAAATCCCCTAAAGCGTTGTTTCAATTTGGGGGAGTCTCCTGGGCAGGAAAGGGTGTCTACCTATACATATGTGGTACCGCTGTAACCGGGAGAAATTGGGGTTTCACACGCAATAAGATTTTATTGACAAACTTACATTTTTTATTACAAAAAAACACTACAAATTGTAAAAAATAGTTTTTTTTTTATTTTTTTGCACAATTTTCACCCAAAAATATTGAGAATACACTTAGAAAATGACAAACAAGACATTTCATGTTAAAGCCCAGGCTCCGCTGAAAAAAACAATATATCACTTTCCTGGGAAATCCCTGGAAATCCCTTCAAAAATCACAGTTGAACATGGGGAGCGCAAAATAGGGCAAAATAATCTGGCAACAAAGGGTGACAAAATCTCAAGGTAGGCTGGCAGTTAAAGGGTTAAAGTGGACCAAAATCTCTAGTCCATGAGACTCCAGGGCAAGCATACTCACTACGCGGGGCATCCAGATTCAGGATGCCTCGCTGTGTCAAACCCTTCCAGGTCGCCAAGAAACTCACCTTCCTTCCCGGTCCAAGGGCGCATGCGTGAGCAGTGGCCGGATCCCCGATATCCCTTTAGCAGGGCGAGTGCCCACACCAGGCATTTGTGGATGCCCAGTTCGGGCACGCTCCCTGTTAAAGGGTAGCGTGGGATGTGGCCGCCAGCACGCTCGGATGCGCTCCCCTTAGATGAGCTCTTGGACGAGGGGTCGGGAGCGGATCCGAGAGCACTGACTGGACAAGAGCCTGCACAGGCTTCGCAGGACCGAGGAAGGGTGCATTTGATCGGGTGACCTGGGGGTTTCACACAGTGGGGCATCCCCGATCGGGGTGCCTGGGGGGCAAAGACCAAAACCGTCAAAATCCTGGGTTTTGCTCCACTTTAACCTCATTAAAGTACATTTTTGAGCACAGGAAAAAAAAAAAAAAAAAAACCTACTATACTCACCTTTTCTTCCATGCAGACAGTCGCTCTCTAGTCTAGGGCCACATCGCTTACCTGAAAGACCGGATCCATGCCCCCTCGCTGCAAGGAACCATACACAATGCCACTCTGCTCTTCATGAGTCTCTTCCTGTTTCTCTCTGACGCCCCCCCCCCCCATCAGTCATGGTGAGCTGCCACACCCTCCATTACAGTGACTGATGGGGGGGTAGCCGTGTCTGAGCGACCCAGGAGGAGACGCACAACGAGCAAGAGAAACACAGATATCGGCTGGGCGAGGCTGCAAGCGGATATAAGAACGAGGTAGGCCCTGAACTAGAGGCTATGGTCTGCATGGGACTTAAAGTGGACCAAAACTCAAGAATGACTTAAACCAGACCAACACAACAAACAGTGCTCATATGCTTCCCTCTCTAGGGCAATATAGATTTTTGCACTTTTACCTTTTTCTAACTCCTGCTGTAGTAAATTTCAGAAACAAGATGGTGGCTCGTGTATTTGCAGGCTGCCTGCAAACAGGAAGTGCTGCTGGGCTTCCTGTTACTGTGCATTGTCAGTTATGTCAGTTGAATCCAGGCAGAAGCATGGCTGAGATGCTGGGAGAAGAAGCTCCAAAAATTTTGTGAATACTCACCAGTAAAATGGATATTATTGGTGTGTCACACACCCCGCTTCCTGTAGTAATAACGATCGGGTAAACCATCTCCAGATGTCATTGCAGAGAGAGAGAGAGAGAGAGAGAGATCTTGAAACTGGCCCCTCCCAGTCTATATATACCTGGGACCTCCCACTTAATCCCCAGTGCAATTGAAAAGCAGTAAGACAAGGTACCAGAAAAATTAACCCTCAACAAAAACTTATAGCTTCACCAAATAGAGAAAACCAGGATACTAAAAAGGGCGGGTGAAGCGGGGTGTGTGCGACACACCAATAATATCCATTTTACTGGTGAGTATTCACAAAATGGTATTATTCTTTGTGTGTCACACACACCCTGCTTCCTGTAGTAATAACGATCGGGACATCCAAAAGCAGTGTCCCTAAAGGGTGGGTATCCAGCAGGAAGATGAAGCATAACTCAAACCACTGCAGTTTGCAGAACCTTGCGGCCAAAAACAGCATCCGCTGAGGCTCGCACATCAACCTTGTAAAACTTTGTAAAGTATGAACCAAAGACCAAGTAGCTGCCTTACAAACTTGTTCAACAGAAGCCTGGTGCTGAAAAGCCCAGGACGCACCAATAGCACGAGTAGAATGAGCAGTGATACGGAAGGGAGGAACCTTTCCCTTAGCAGTATAGGCGCCAATAATGGCTTGACGAATCCATTTACTAATGGAAGATTTAGCCGGGGCCAAACCTTTCTTAGGCCCACAAGGTACAACAAAAAAGGCATCAGTCTTACGGAAAGAAGACGTAGCACGCAAATAAAAATGAACACAGCGAACAACATCCAAACAGTGCAAAACCTTCTCCTTGTATTCTTGGGTTTAGGACACAAGGAGGGAAGAACAATGTCCTGATTCAGATGGAATGCAGAAACAACCTTAGGAAGAAAATCCGATTTGAACCGAAATACCACCTTATCTTGATGTTTCTCAAGGTAGGGCGCCTGAATGGACAAGGCCGCCAACTCAGAGACACGCCGAACCGAAGTGATAGCCACAAGAAAGACTACCTTCTGAGTCAAAGTGGAAAGAGCAATATCCGACAAAGGCTCAAAAGGAGGAGCCTGAAGAGCAGACAAAACCAAATTCAGATCCCAAACAGGTAGCAACGCCTTCCTAGGAGGCCGCAGATGCGTAACCCCCTGGAAAAAAGTATTGACCAACGGATGAAGCGCAAAAGCCTTCTGAAAGAAAATAGACAAGGCAAAAACCTGCCCATTTAAGGTACTAAGCTGGAGACCAGCATCCAGTCCAGATTGAAGAAAATCCAGAATTCTGGAAACAGAAAAGACTCTGCAGGGCAAAGATCTAGCCTCACACCAATCGATGTAAGAACGCCAGGTTCTATAATAGATAGCAGAGGAAGACCTCTTTCGAGCACAGATAAGAGTCTTAATAACTGAATCAGAAAGACCCCCCTCCTTTAAGATGGAGGTTTCAGCAGCCAAGCCGTCAAAGCCAGCGTTGGTAAATTGGGGTAACGCAGCCGACCCTGAGTGAGAAGATCCGGCCGCAGAGGAAGCTCGAACTGATCCACTGCCATCCGAACGACGTCCGCGAACCACATTCTTCTTGGCCACCTTGGAGCCACGAAAATGGTGGGGACCTTTTCCAGAATCAACTTTCTTAACACTCTTCCTAGCAAGGGAATCGGAGGGAACAGATACAGGAACCCCAGTTTCCCCCAGCTCAGAGACATGGCATCCACCACCAGAGCCAGAGGATCCTGAGACATTGATACAAAAGTCGGAAGTTTGTAATTGTGACGAGAGGCAAACAGGTCCACCTTCGGTGTTCCCCACCGAAGACACAGAGCCTGAAAAACCTGAGGATGGAGAGACCATTCCCCCAGACGGGAGGAGCATCTGCTTAGAAGGTCCGCTTCCGTGTTTTCCACCCCCGGAATGTAAACTGCCGACAGGCAAGGAACATGAGCCTCCGCCCAGGTCATAATCAGGGAAACCTCTCTGAGAGCTCCCAGACTGCGAGTCCCTCCCTGATGATTGATGTAGGCAACCGCCGTCCTGTTGTCCGAACGCACCTGAACCGGAAGGCCCCGGACATGGTGAGTCAGAAGAGGGATAGCTCTCAGCTCCAGAACATTGATGGGCAAGTGAGCCTCTCGAGGACCCCACTGCCCCTGGAACTGAAGATCCTTCCAGAATCCCCCCCAACCCGAAAGGCTGGCGTCCGTGGTGACAGTCTCCCATAGAGGAATCAGAAAGGACTTGCCCTTCAAGAGATTGTTCGAAACCAACCACCACCGAAGAGATTGCCGGACCCGGGAGGACAACTGGAAGGGTTGGTCCAATGAAAGTGGACAACGGTCCCAAGACACCAACAGATGCATCTGAAGCGTCCGAGTGTGAAACTGAGCAAATGGAACTGCCTCGAAGGAGGCTACCATCAACTCCACCAGCCTCATCCCCAGACGGATGGACAGTCGAGGATTGGAGAGAAGAAGCTGAACCAAATCCTGAATCAAACGTATCTTCGACTGAGGTAGAAAAACACTGTGCTGACAAGAGTCTATTGTCATCCCCAAGAAGGACGCCACCCTGGCCGGAGTCAGGGAGGACTTGGGATAGTTGATTACCCAACCGAAGCTTTCCAGCGTAGAAACCACCATGCTGGTGTCCTTCTCCGCTTGATTGAAGGAAGGAGCCATGATGAGAAGGTCATCCAGGTAAGGCAAAATTCAAATGCCTTGAGTTCTGAGAATGGCCATCACCCCTGCTAGAACCTTGGTGAACACTCTTGGCGCCGAGGTAAGACCAAACGGAAGCACCACGAATTGAAAATGCCGATCCTCTACCACGAAGCACAGAAAACGCTGATGGACCAAGCAGACGGGAACATGCAGATAAGCATCCTTTATGTCTATGGACGTCATGAAGTCCCCCTGCGGAAGAGAAGTAATGGCCGAGCACAGAGTTTCCATGCGAAACTTCTGTGGACGAATGAACCTGTTGAGGAACTTCAGATCCAGGATAGGGCGCACCGATCCATCCCTCTTGGGCACCGTGAAAAGATTGGAATAGAAACAGAGACCCAATTCCAAGGTTGGCACCGGATGGATGACCGCCATATCTAGAAGATTCCCTACCGACACTCGGAGTTCTTGGGCGACCAAAGGATCGGTAGGTATTCGGGATTTGAGAAATCTTGAGGGAGGACGGGACTGGAACTCCAGTTTGTAACCGGACGACACCACCTCCCGAATCCATCTGTCCGGGACCACCTGGACCCAAGTCTGGGAGAAGTGTCGCAACCGTCCCCCCACCCTCACAGGTGAGGGCGCCCCCTCATTGCTGAGCAGGCTTGGGCGTGGACTTAGGCTTAGAGCCCCACGAATGACCGGAACGGCCGCGGCCTCGCCCCCGGTTCCAGCCCGTGCCCCTGGTAGCGGGAAGGGAGGCCCCTCTGCCTGCCCTGGCACCCCGAAAGGAAGGATTGAAAGAAGAGGTTCCTCGAAAAAGACGCAGCGGCTTCCTGCGCTGAGGCAACTTGCCTCCCTTGGTGACTGAATCCAACTTGTCACCAAACAAGCGTAAACCCAGAAAAGGAAGAGCTGTAAGTGATCTTTTAGCACCAACGTCCGCCGTCCATTGACGGAGCCACACTGACCACCGAATAGCAACCAAAAGAGCAGATGTCCTGCCACACATGGCCATAGCATCATCCTGGGCGGCCAGAACAAAAGAAGCAAAAAAGACTCACAATTGAAGAGAGGTAAACTCCTCACATTCCGGATCAAGATCCGTGTACAAATTTTTGATCAAGGCTTTAAGAGCCAATAGGACAATGGAAAAAGCGCATACAGGACGCAAGGTCGAACCGGCACTGATGAAACCATGACGAGCGAGTTGATCGATTCTACGATCCTCAACATCCTTAATTGTAGCAGTGTCTGGTGAATGCAGCACTGAAGAATTAGAGAGCCCCAAAACCGGTGCATCAACGTCTGGGGGTACCGTCCAAAGTTTGACCAATTCCTCCGAAAAGGGATACCTCCTGTCCCAATTAGCCGGGGAGCCAACAAGGCGGGTCGGCTGTTCCCATTCCTTAAGCACAACCCTTTCAAAATGTAGCTGACCAGGGAATGCTAAACGCGGCTTAGGCATCTCAAATAGCTCACCCTTAGGCGGAGGGACCGCCGCAGGTGGACCCAGAGACAAAATTTCAAAAACCTTGGAAAGGATAGAAGGAGTATCACAAGACACCCCAGTAGTCAACTCTGCCGAAGTATCAGACAACAGGGGAGCATCAATATCATCCAAATCTTCCAAAATTTCCCCTTCTTCAGGCAAAGGACAATCTGACCAGTCTAACGCCTCCGCTGCCTCCAAGGCAGGAGTCAGAGAAGGAGAATCAATGTGTTTCCTTTTAGCCGTAGCCTTATGAGCTACCTGTGCAGACAACAACTTCTCGAGAGTGGGCACTCGAGCGCACAACTCAGATTGCGAATCCCCAGCTGTGACAACGTCACCCTGGGTCCGGAATAAAAGTGGAGGAGCAGGAGACGACTGAGGTTGCGAAGAGCCAGGAGCCGGAGTACCAGACTGGCGCGCAATATTCTGCTGTGCGCAAGGAACGCACAAAATGACATCATCCCCTGGGAGAGGAACCCCACATCCCCCACACTGCCTAGATTGCCCCGAAGAGCCATATTCTAAGTATGTCACACACCCCACTTCAATCATTAATTATTACACTTGGGTAACTCCACCAGCAGGTGGCGACGTGCAGAGAAGTCATGAAAAACAAGCCCCTCCTGGTCTATACATTCCTGGTACCTCTCACTCATTCCCCAGTTTTTCTTCTCTGCAAGATGGCGACAAGACAGAAGAAAGAAGTCTCCTGCTTGCAGGTAGCCGGGGTAACACCCCGCCCCCCCCCCCCCCCCCCCATGGTCTATTTCTGCCCGGTTCTTTTGTTCTTAATCCCCTGATTGTTTGGTAGCCTCCCAGCTTAGGCTGTAGGCCGGGCAAGGGTAGATGGCACTCATGGTGCCCAGGAGATTAGCTCCTCCACTCGACCCCATATTATGGGGCATAGCGGTGATCTGGTTGGTGATCCGGACGTGGGATGCCCCAGCCCTCATTTGCCCTTAGGACCACAACAAATAGTACAGTGGCTAGAAGAGTGAACTCTGAGTGATGACCAACAGTAGATCACTGGTTCAAGACCCTGTTCATGCCAGTCCTAACAGTTGTTAGTTTTATGTGTTTGGATGTGACTGGTTGTGGCGCTTGGCCTGTTTGTGTGTGTGTGGACGGGTGTCTGTGCTGTGTTGGGCCGTTTGGCATCCGTTTTTACTTGTGGATCCTCTCGCTTTATTTTTATTTTTTAGGCCTAGCTGGCATATTGTCCGGGCGGTCGGGCGAGGGCTTTGCCGGCCCGGCGCCTTGGTGTTCCACTTGGGGCCGACGCCATGCTGGGCGCCCGTCCTTTGAGGTGATCGGGGATGGGGGCGGAGCCGTGCGGCGCGCTGCGCCGCCGGCCCGCCTGGATGTGAGCGCCGAGGACCTCCTCGGTGCTCGCAGCGTTCCCTTGTCAGCGGGGGGGGGGGGGGGGGGGGGGAAACCGGGCGGCCGGTCCGTCGGTTTTTTCTTCTGCGGGCGCCATCTCTTGATGGCGCCCGCTGCTCGGCGACGGGGATGGGCGGCCAGTTACTGGCCAGTTGGGAAGGGGGCGGGGCCGCTGCGCTCCCGCGTTTCTGTGGGCCCGCCCCTCGTCTCCCCTTCGCAGTGCTGCTCGGGTCTGGTCAGGGCCTCCATCTAGCTGCGGGGCTAAGGAGGCCTTCGTTATCTCTGCGGGGTCTTTGCTATGCAGGGCTTGAGGTCGGCTGTTGTTTAACCCTTTCGCTGCCAGCCTACCTGCAGCATTTGCCACTCCCTGTTGCCAGACTGAGTTTGACTGTTTCGCGCTACACATGTTCAACTGTCATTTTTGAAAGGATTTCCAGGGATTTCCCAGGAAAATTATATATTGTTTTTTTCAACAGAGTCTGGGCTTTAACATGAAATGTCTTGTTTGTATTTTTTAGGTGTATTCTCAACATTTTTGGGTGAAATGTGTGAAAAAAATTAAAAAAAATATATTTTTTTACAATTTGTCGAGTTTTTTGTAATAAAAAATGTAAGTTTGTCAATAAAATCTTATTGCGTGAGAAACCCCAATTTCTCCCGGTTACAGCGATACCACATATGTATAGGTAGACACCCTTTCCTGCCCAGAAGCCTTTTATAGCTGCTGGATGACAAATGGTTAATTCAAAAAAAAAAATGACATAGGGTCCCCCTTCCCGGGGAGGGAGACCCCATTTTTTTTTGGATTTTTAAGGGTTAAAAACCCTTAAAAATCCAAAAAAAAAAATGACGTGGGGTCCCCCTTACCCAAAGTAACCAGCCCGGGACCAGCTATGGGGGCTTGTAGGCACAGAGTGGGGGGGCCAGCTTTGGTGGCCCCCCCACCCTGCAGCCTACGAGCCCACATAGCCTATGTGGGCCCGGGCTCTTCTGCCCCCCCCTGGCCTTTGGGGAGGCAGGTAATGGGGGTGCGGGGGTTAATGGCAAGCCACCCGCTAGGGCAGGTGACTTGCCACCCCCCCAGCCTTGTGAACTGGTATAAGGGGTCTCATGGACCCCTTACCAGCTCACAAAGGGTTAATGTGAAAAAAAAACACCACACAATAATAAAAAGTATTTTATTAGAAAAAAAAAAAATTTTTTTTTACTGTACTTACCTTCGATTGCAAGCTCTTGTCCCTCGCCGCTCAGCTGACAGATGCCGGTGATCGGCATCCAGAGAAGGAGAAGGCAGGAGATCAGAGGATCTCCTGTCACCTCCTTCCAGGGCACCGATCACCGGCATCTGAGAAGCTGAGAAAGCTGAAGCCGGTGATCGGGACCGGGATGACGTCATAAGCCCCGCCCCCAAGGGGGCGGGGCTTAGAGGCAAGATGCGGCCGCCATCTTGAAGAAGAGAGGAGAGAGCCTCCCAGGCTCTCTCCTGAAGAACGGTAAGTCCTGGGGGGGGATCGGAGGCCCCCCAGGTGAAGAGGAGGGACAGCGGGAGCCAGCGCACACACAGGTAAGTGAATGTCATTTTTATTTTTTTTTTTTTTTTACAGTTAGCAGCTGCTGCTGCAGAAGCGGGGGGGGGGGCGGCCTATTCCGGGGGCTCTCCTGGAGCCATCCGACCCCCCACGGGGGATCGGATGGCACCAAATTAAAGAGGAGACCCGGCCGGATCCAACAAGGGGTCAGGTGAGTATTTTTGATTTTTATTTTTTAAACTAGAAGCGAGGAAAGTCAAGCACGTAACACCTACGGGCTTGGCACTTAAGGCCCAGCCAAGCCAGCACGTAGGTGTTACGTGCTTGGCACCAAAAGGGTTAAGGTAGCCCTGCAGATTGATTATTATTATTATGCTTGGATTGCGCCCCCCCTCCCCCCCCCCCGTGGGGGTGATGGCAGGGGTATTTAGCCAGTGTTCTGGCATGTGGGCTCTTTATTTATTGTACGGTATTTCCCCTGTGTGTGTTGTGCTGGAATGTTTGTTGTCTTTTTTGTTTTAGAGATCTTGGGATCCCATCCTTCAGGGCTCTCCCGGTCTTATATACCTGGCTAGTTGGGCTTTTTAGGTTATCACATTCCTTATTTGGTCCCATGATCAGGACTTTTAAATTTATATCTGTATATTGAATTATAAAGGGGCATCCCGGGTCGCTTACGGCGTAAATCCCTGGGTTCAGTAAATAACCATAAATTCACCATAGGGAGGCTACCTCAGATATTGGGAATGGTCCTGCGGGGCAGTCCAAGATGTGCGGGGGGTGTGGGACTCCGCTCCCAGGGGATGATGTCATTATTTGCATTCCATGTGCTCGGCGGAACATTGAGCGCCAGTCCGGCACACTGGTGCCCGGTACTTCGTCATCCGCGCCATCCCCCTCTCCTCCTCGCCTGTTCAGGACCCCGTGTGACGTGGTCACTGGGGGTGATCCGCAATCGGACGTATGTGCCCGATTGGCCGTCCTGAGTGGCACAGGACCAGTGTAAGTTGCCCACCATGCCACACGTTTAAGTCTTGAGAAGAGGTTCTCCGCTGTGGTCGCTCAGAAGGCTTCGGCTAAACGGAAGCACCTGTCTCCGCCTACGCCGGACTCAGATGAGGAGGTTATTGAGGATCTGGATTGGCCAGATCGTCCTCTTGAAGAAGGTGAGCTGGTCAGCAGTTGCTGGGCGATGAAGGTGGCCCAACCGAGGGGTCCGTTCCTGATACGTCGTCCATTCTGGCCCAGATGTTTGAAGTTTTGGATTTGGTTCCTCCTGAAGCTGCTCCTCGACCTAAGGGTCAGCTTTTTGGAGTGTCCAAGCCGCGCTTGGAGTTTCCCAGTCAACAGCATTTCGAGGATGTTATCCTTAAGGAATGGGAGCAGCCTACGCGTCTCGTTGGGGTGTCTCCTAGCTGGGATAGGATGTATCCCTTTCCGGCGGACATGGTGAAGTGTTGGTCTGTCCCTCCCGAGGTTGATGCCCCGGTTTTGGGACTATCTAATACGGCGGTTGTACATTCTCCTGACACAACTTCTCTTAAGGACGGCGAGGATCGCCGGATTGATCAGCTGGCCCGCCATGGTCTTGTCTGTGCGGGTTCGGTATTGAGGCCTGTTTGTGCTTCGGCACTTTTATCATTGGCGGTTAGGTCTATTGTCAGGGATTTATGTGTGGATCTTGATCCTACTTGTATTGAGTTTCTTGCCCTTAAGCGTTGTGAATCCTTCGTTTCATTTATTCTTGCCGCTCAGGATGATGCCATGTTAATGTGTGGCAGGGCTACGGCTCTGTTGGTAGCTATCCGCCGCTTAGTGTGGTTGAGGCAGTGGATTGCTGATTTTAATTCCAAGAGATCGCTCACGGCTCTTCCCTTTCTGGGTTTGAGACTTTTCAGGAGAGGAGCTTGATTCTGTTGCCAAGGGAGGTAAGTTTCCTCAGCGCAAGAAATGTCGTTGTTCCTTTCGGGGAGCCAGAGCCGGCAGGGGTGCGGGCTTCTCGGGTTCCAGGGGTGCCAGCTGGAGCTGGGGTAAAAGGCCGTGGCCGTCCCGCTCACGTCTGGGGTGCCAAGCCCAAGCCAGCTGCCAAGCCCGCTCAGCAATGAGGGGGCGCCCTCACCCTTACGGGTGGGGGGACGGCTACGACTCTTCTCCCGGGTATGGGACCAGGAGGTCTCGGACAGATGGATCCGGGAGGTGGTGTCGGACGGTTTCAAGCTGGAGTTCGAGTTCCGCCCTCCTCCAAGGTTTCTTCAGGTATCGTGTCCCTTCAGATCCTTTGGTCGCGCAGGGGCTCCTGGCGGCGGTAAGGAATCTTCTGGAATTGACAGTCATCTGCCCGGTCCCTCCTTCGGAGGTGGGGCGCGGGTATTATTCCAATCTCTTCACTTTACCCATAACGGATGGGTCGTTCCGCCCCATCCTGGATTTGAAGTTTGCTCAACCGGTTTATTCGTCCCCAGAGGTTTCGCATTGAAAATCTGCGGTCTGCGATCAGTCTCTTCGGCAGGGGGACTTTATGACGTCCACAGACATCAAGGATGCATACCTTCACATTCCGATTTTTCCGGCTCACCAGAGGTTGCTTCGCTTTGTGGTGGAGGATCGGAGTTTTCAGTTTGTAGCTCTTCCATTCGGCCTCACCTCGGCTCCGAGAGTGTTCACCAAGGTGTTGGCGGGCGTGATGGCTCTGCTCTGAGCTCAGGGAATTCGCATTGTGCCTTATTTGGACGATCTTCTCATCATGGCTCCGTCATTCAGTAAAAGCGGAAGTGGACACCAGCACGGTGGTGTCTATGCTGGAGAGGTTCGGCTGGGTGATCAGCTACCCCAAGTCCTCTCTGGTTCCGGCCAGGGTGGTGACCTTTCTGGGGATGTCCTTGGACTCTTGCCAGCACAGAGTTTTCTACCTCAGGCCAAGGTTCTTTTGATTCAGGAATTGGTTCAGCTTGTGGTGGATGGTCTTCTTTCCAATCCTCGCCCGTCCATCCGGCTAGGGATGAGATTGGTGGGGTTGATGGTAGCTTCTTTCAAGGCAGTTCCATTCGTGCAGTTTCACACGCGGGCGCTTCAGCTTCATCTGTTGGCGTCTTGGGACCGGAGACCGCGGTCGTTGGATCGGTCCTTCCGGATGTCCCCCCGGGTTCAGCAGTCTCTTCTGTGGTGGATGGTCTCGGACAATCTTCTGACGGGCAGGTCATTTCTGACCCCGCTTTGGGAAACTGGCACCACGGACGCCAGTTTGTCAGGATGGGGAGGTTTCTGGAAGGATCTTTGGTTCCGGGGGCGGTGGGGTCCTCAGGAAGCCCACTTGCCCATCAATGTTCTGAAGTTGAGAGCCATCAGGTTGGTTCTGTCTCACTTGACGCAGCATTTACAGGGCCTGCCGGTTCAGGTTCGTTCGGATAATCGGACGGCGGTTGCTTACATCACTCACCAAGGAGGGACTCGCAGTCTGGGTGCCCTCAGGGAGGTGTCTCTGATCCTGGTTTGGGCAGAGTCTCATGTCCCTTGCATCTCGGCAGTGTACATTCCAGGAGTGGAAAACACGGAGGCGGACTTTCTGAGCCGGTGTTCTTCCCGCCGGGGGGAATGGTCTCTCCACCCCCAGGTGTTTCTGTCGCTTTGTCTCCGGTGGGGGACGCCGGAGGTGGATCTGTTGGCCTCTCGTCACAATCACAAGCTTCCGACATTCGTGTCGCTTTCTCAGGATCCTCTGGCTCTGGCAGCGGATGCCATGGCTCTGAGCTGGGGGGACCTGGGGTTTCTTTTTCTGTTTCCTCCGATTCCCATTCTAGGCAGGGTGTTGCGAAAGTTGGTTCTGGAAGGGGTTCCCGCCATTCTCGTGGCTCCAAGGTGGCCAAGGCGGGTGTGGTTCGCAGACATCGTTCGTCTGGCAGTGGATCAGTTCGATCTGCCTCTTCGGCCGGATCTTCTCACTCAGGGTCAACTATGTTACCCCAATTTACCAACGCTGGCTTTGACGGCTTGGCTGCTGAAACCTCCATCTTAAAGGAGGAAGGTCTTTCGGATTCGGTCATTCAGACTCTTATTAGTGCCAGGAAGAGGTCCTCTTCTACCATCTATTATAGGGCTTGGAGATCTTATATTGATTGGTGTGAGGCTAGATTTTTGCCCTGTCAGGTCTTTTCTGTTTCTAGGATTTTGGAATTTCTTCAATCTGGGCTGGACTCTGGTGTTCAGCTGAGTACTTTGAAGGGGCAGGTTTCTTTATTTTTTTTTTCAAAAGGTCATTTGCACTCCATCCTTTGGTCAAGACTTTTTTTCCAGGGGGTTCGCATCTGCGGCCCCCTAGGAAGCCTTTGCTCCCTGTTTGGGATTTGAATTTGGTTCTCTCTGCTCTTCCGGCTTCTCCTTGAGCCTTTGCAGGTTATTGTTCTTCCTACTCTGACTCAGAAGGTTGCCTTTGTTGGTGGCCATCACTTCTTTTCTGCTTGTCTCGAAGTTGGCAGCCTTGTTGGTTCAGGCTCTTCACTTTGAGAGACATCAGGTCAAGGTGGTTTTTCCGCTTCAAACCGGACTTCCTTCTAAGGTGGTCTCTGTTTTTTATTTTAACCAGGACATTGTTTTTCTTTCCTTGTGTCCTAAGCCTAGGAATGACAAGGAGAGGGTTTGCACTGTTTGGATGTGGTACGCTGGGTGAAGTACTGTTTGTTTACTTCTTTTTTTCGTAAGACTGATGTCTTTTTCTTGGTGCCCTGTTGGGCCTAGTAAGGGTTTGGCTCCCGCTAAGTCTTCCATTAGCAAATGGATTCGTCAGGCTGTTGTTGGGGCCTATTCTACCAAGGGGAAGGTTTCCCCTTTTTTTCGTATCACTGCTCATTCTACTCGTGTGGTTGGAGTGCCTTAAGTTTTTCAGCACCAGGCCTATGTTGAACAAGTTTGTAAGGCTGCTACCTGGTCTTCTGTTCACACTTTTTCTAAGTTTTTACTAGGTGATGTGCGGGCTTCAGCGGATGCTGTGTCTGGCCGCAAGGCTCTGCAGGCTGCAGTGGTTTGAGTTTTGCAAGGCTCGGCAGGCTGCAGTGGTTTGAGTTTTGCATGGCCTTGTTGGATACCCGCCCTTTTCTGGACACTGCTGTTGGATGTCCCAAGTGTAATAATTAATGATTGAAGTGGGGTGTGTGACATACTTAGAATAATACCATTTTGTGAATACTCACCTGTAAAATGGGTATTATAAGTATGTCACACACCCCACTTCACCCGCCCTTTTGGTATCCCGGATTCTTTATAGGGTGAAGTTTTCGTTTACAGTTTGAGGGTTTTTTCCTGGTACCTTGTCTTTACTGCTGTTTGAATACTGGGGAATAAGTGAGGTACCAGGAATGTATAGACCAGGAGGGGCTTGTTTTTCATGACTTCTCTGCATGTCGCCACCTGCTGGTGGAGTTACCCAAGTGTAATAATTAATGATTGAAGTGGGGTGTGTGACATACTTATAATACCCATTTTACAGGTGAGTATTCACAAAATGGTATTTTCCGGTATCATTGGAAGCCTCCATTCGGTGAAACTTTTTTGGAATTCGCAGAGCCCAGGGATTTATGCTATAAGCTACCCGGGATGCCCCTTATTTATTAAAGTCCCGGGGGTGGGAGGATTTTTTGTAACCCAAAATAAGACTAGCCAGGTATATCAGACTGGGAGACCCATGCAGCAGGGGTATCCCAAATCTGGAAGACAGAAAAAAACAATGTCAAAATTCATGAATAAGCCGCACATGCACACATAGAGAAAAACAATATTATCCAATGAAAATACATAATATAATATAATATATATATATATTAAATATGGTCCCATACATTTTAAGCATGCTGAGCCTAACTAAAAAATCTAGCATGAGATATAATGCATAATGAAAAAGAAAGCCACCATGGCTTGTTATAACTGACAACCAAACCTCCAATCTATACTTATATGGAACACAGCATAAAGTCCCCTAAAGGGAATAAGCACTCATTGAAAGTAATACAAAGAGAGTGAGCTATAGTAAAAAAAAGACCTTTTTAAGCAGCTGCAGTTGAAAGAGGCAGCGGGACCAGGGCACAGAAATCACCTCAGAGGCCGGTGCGAGCGATCCCACAGCTGAGAGAAGACGGGCAGGCCAGAGAGCGCGCGCGAAGCGCTCTGACCCCGCCCGCCAATCACCGCACAGCACGGGCCTCGCCGAGCGCGGCCCCGCCCCTAAAACAAGGATTACCTCAGAGAGGTAAAAAATGGCGACAGCGCCATTCATTTATGCCAAAACCGGACCCGGTCTGCTGACCCCGCCAGAAAGAAACGCCACACACAAACACACTCATAATAAAGGACACACACACAGACAGACAAGCGCGCACCGACGCTCCACTGAATAAGTACAATTAGAAAAGAAATTACCTCAGGATATACTAGAAAAGACCCCTCACCCCCCCCCCTCCCCCCCTAAAGGACTTCCCCACCAAAAAAGGGGAGGCCATGAGAAGGAGAGGAGAGATATGGGGACAACGGGACGGGGCATCCCAAAATCCGGGTCACCAACTGGATAACCACTCTGCCCCAATAATGGGGACTAGTGGAGGAGATAAGCTCCTAGGCACTACCAGGTGCCGGCTACCATTACCCAGTCAGCAGCCGAAGCTGGGAGGCTTCAGATAGTTACCAAATACTAGTAAAAAAATACTAGTAAAAAAAGAACTGGGCAGAAATAGGCCGGGGGGGGGGGGGGGGGTGCTGGGGTGTAAGACTTCTTTCTTCTGTCTTGACGCATCTTGCAGAGAGAACACTGGGGATTAGGTGGGAGGTCTCAGGT
This sequence comes from Gastrophryne carolinensis, assembly GCA_027917425.1. Taxonomy (NCBI): domain Eukaryota; kingdom Metazoa; phylum Chordata; class Amphibia; order Anura; family Microhylidae; genus Gastrophryne; species Gastrophryne carolinensis. Next base: position 163,220,390 of record CM051241.1, read on the forward strand.
ATATATAGACTGGGAGGGGCCAGTTTCAAGATCTCTCTCTCTCTGCAATGACATCTGGAGATGGTTTACCCGATCATTATTACAACAGGAAGCCGGGTGTGTGTGACACACAAAGAATATGGCCACTACCTTTCTTTTCCAACTGTGCCAGGCTGTTGGTCTGGTTTAAGGTGAGCACAGCATTTTTTTTTTGGCTGGAAATGGTCTTTAAGTCTGTATGTGATTTCCAGGGGCAGAAGTAAGCAGGACAGCCAAGGTCTAAAGTGTCACAACAAGGTACCAATTCCAAGGTATATTATAGGGTACCGAATGCAGATAAGATGCCATTTTTTTCTTGGATTTCCATCTGCTTTGGGCCAGTCGGCGATATAAGACAATTCCAAGACATTTGCCGACCACAGATTATAGGCCTACACAAGGCTGCAACCATTTCCCATTTGCGGATAAGTGCGACACATGTAAATTACTTGCACATCTACAGTACCAGATAAAATTGGTGGATTAAAGTGGACCAAAGTATAGTCAAAATCCTGGGTTTTGGTCCACTTATAAAAACAAACACACAGTTAAAAAAAAAAAAAAAAAAAAACACACAACACAATTACCATTTGCTGTATGCGCTGGAAGCATTTTCCGTGGAAACTGAACGCCTGCTCAAAAAGGACTTTGTCCTCGATGCTCCACTCATCAGGGAATGGCGTGAAGTTGGCCAGGTCAGCGAGGGAGCGCTCCACATCATGCTTGTGCCACAGAAGCATGCCCAAAGCCTGCAGAACCGCAAAGTAAAAAACATACAACGTCAATATCAAGACAAAAAGAATCACATTCGTTGATATTAGATTGCGAGCCCTTTTGAGCAAAGGAGACAAATACAAGTGGTTCAATGTATTGTGACAGGAGCGGCAAGAACCAAGAATGTAAAAGGGTGAGAGAACATTGAGCTTTAAAATACTGAAACTGACAATTAGAGATGAGCGAACCCACAAGTGCGTTCTGAATGTCAGGAAAAAAAAATTCGATTTGGCACGAATCAAAATTTTTACTTTTTTTTTGGGGGGGGGGGGTCGTGTTTCACAGAAATTCACTGGCACCTCGGACAGTGGGGAAAAAAAAAAAAAAAAAAAAAAATACACCGCCTCCTACTTTCAGCACCTGCAGGGGGGAGAGTCGGCTGCACTGTCAACTGTGCAAGCCGGCTTTGGGCGCCCGCTGACAGTACGGCCGGCCTTCCCCGCTCCCACGGTGCTGTGCGACATGCCAGCTTCCCCGTCGTTCTGGCCCCCACTGGACCAGATCGACGGGGAAGCCGGCATGTAGGTAAGTGTCTGTGCGATACACACAGCGCGGTGGGAGCGGGAAAGGACAGTTGCACTAACAGCTGTGCAAATCGGCTTCCGCTGACAGTGCGTCCGGCATCCTCCCGGTGTGCTGTCAGTAATGCTGGCTTCCCCATCGTTCTGGCCCAGTGGCTGGCTGTGTGCGCTAGTTGGCTTGCTGTCTGTAATGCTGGCTTCCCTGTCGTTCTGGCTGGCTGGCTGTGTGCGCTAGTTGGCTTGCTGTCTGTAATGCTGGCTTCCCTGTCGTTCTGGCTGGCTGTGTGCGCTAGTTGGCTTGCTGTCTGTAATGCTGGCTTCCCTGTCATTCTGGCTGGCTGGCTGTGTGGGCTAGTTGGCTTGCTGTCTGTAATGCTGGCTTCCCTGTCATTCTGGCTGGCTGGCTGTGTGCACTAGTTGGCTTGCTGTCAGTAATGCTGGCTTCCCCATCGTTCTGGCCCAGTGGCTGGCTGTGTGCACTAGTTGGCTTGCTGTCAGTAATGCTGGCTTCCCCGTCGTTCTGGCTGGCTGGCTGTGTGCGCTAGTTGGCTTGCTGTCTGTAATGCTGGCTTCCCTGTCGTTCTGGCTGGCTGTGTGCGCTAGTTGGCTTGCTGTCTGTAATGCTGGCTTCCCTGTCGTTCTGGCTGGCTGTGTGCGCTAGTTGGCTTGCTGTCAGTAATGCTGGCTTCCCCGTCGTTCTGGCTGGCTGGCTGTGTGCGCTAGTTGGCTTGCTGTCTGTAATGCTGGCTTCCCTGTCGTTCTGGCTGGCTGTGTGCGCTAGTTGGCTTGCTGTCTGTAATGCTGGCTTCCCTGTCGTTCTGGCTGGCTGTGTGCGCTAGTTGGCGTGCTGTCTGTAATGCTGGCTTCCCTGTCGTTCTGGCTGGCTGGCTGGCTGTGTGCGCTAGTTGGCTTGCTGTCAGTAATGCTGGCTTCCCTGTCGTTCTGGCTGGCTGTGTGTGCTAGTTGGCTTGCTGTCAGTAATGCTGGCTTCCCTGTCGTTCTGGCTGGCTGTGGGCGCGAGTTGGCTTGCTGTCTGTAATGCTGGCTTCCCTGTCGTTCTGGCTGGCTGTGGGCGCGAGTTGGCTTGCTGTCTGTAATGCTGGCTTCCCTGTCGTTCTGGCTGGCTGTGTGCGCTAGTTGGCGTGCCGTCTGTAATGCTGGCTTCCCTGTCGTTCTGGCCCAGCGGCTGGCTGTGGGCGCTAGTTGGCTTGCTGTCTGTAATGCTGGCTTCCCTGTCATTCTGGCTGGCTGTGTGCGCTAGTTGGCTTGCTGTCTGTAATGCTGGCTTCCCTGTCGTTCTGGCTGGCTGTGTGCGCTAGTTGGCTTGCTGTCTGTAATGCTGGCTTCCCTGTCGTTCTGGCTGGCTGTGGGCGCGAGTTGGCTTGCTGTCTGTAATGCTGGCTTCCCTGTCGTTCTGGCCCAGCGGCTGGCTGTGTGCGCTAGTTGGCTTGCTGTCTGTAATGCTGGCTTCCCTGTCGTTCTGGCTGGATGTGTGCGCTAGTTGGCTTGCTGTCTGTAATGCTGGCTTCCCTGTCGTTCTGGCCCAGCGGCTGGCTGTGGGCGCTAGTTGGCTTGCTGTCTGTAATGCCAGCTTTCCCGTCGTTCTGGCCCAGCGGCTGGCGCAAGTTGACTTGCAAGCCAACTTGTGCCGCAGCCAGCCGATGAGCCAGTATGACGGGGAAGCCGACATGTAGGTAAGTGTATGTGCGATACACAAAGCACAGTGGGAGCGGGGGTTCGGGGGGGCTGGGGAGGACGTCCGCACTGTCAGCATGCGCCAGAATCCGACTTGCACAGCCGACAGTGCGGCCGGCCTGCCCCGCTCGCACCCTGCTCTGTGTATCGCACATTCCACTACAGATGAGCCTTTCTCAGCGGTTCGATTCGGACTCTAATCAAATTTTTATGAAGTTCGCTCATCTCTATTGACAATACAGAAATCCGTAGCATTAGAATTCACAAAATCAAACATAATATAAAGTATGTAGAAGATCTGTATCTAGACATGTGTGAGTAAGTCATTAATAAAGACACAGTGATGATTAAGATCTTACCTGCTCCTCGTTGTATCCATGTTTTTCCTTAGCCATTGAAATATACTCATCCACTACAATACAGACGGAGAAATCAAAAAGTGTTAGAGCACAGAACAGAAAGCGGATCAAAACACATTTTTGGACCCCCCTCCCACCCAAGTACCTTGGGCGAGGTTGCAACGTGCCCACCCCCCTCGTCCACAGCCGCGACGTGTCCGCTCCCCCCCCTCGTCCACAGCCGCGACGTGTCCGCTCCCCCCCCTCGTCCACAGCCACGATGTGTCCGCTCCCCCCCCTCGTCCACAGCCACGATGTGTCCGCTCCCCCCCCTCGTCCACAGCCACGACGTGTCCGCCCAGCCCTCGACGGCCGTGACACGTCTTCCCCCTCCTCTACAGCCGCTCCTGTCCCTCTGCTGAAGCCCGGCAACTGGATTATGAATCGTAACTAGGGCTTATTTTGGGGTAAGTCTTATTTGCGGGTAAACAGGGTAGTAATTATCTCACGTTTCTTTATAGGAAGAGAAGGTCATAACTTACATTTGGTATCTGGTATAATATGGCTCGGTGACCAGACTAACATATTTTGCATTTCCTCCTCGTCATCATCTGGAGGTGGCATCTTGCCTGAAAAAAAAAAAAAAAAAAAAAAAAAAAAAAGATACAGGAGACAACCATTGTGAATAATGGCTTCAGAGTACAAATTGTATGTCCTATGTTTTTATATATTTATTTTACCCAGCCACAAATATATACAATACAAATATGAAGTACAATTTAACACACAAAATACAAAAGCTTCCCTTCAATAAAACTCCATTTCTACCTAGAAATAAAATGGTCTACAAGACTGAGGCCCATTCCCTCCCCCCTGAGGCCCATTCCCTCCCCCCTGAGGCATCCCGATTTGTGAAGCTATAGAGCAGAGAAGACCAGCACTCAAAATCGTGTACAATAAAGTGTATTCATATAGTAAGGCATGATGTCATAACATACCAAACAGAATCCATATCAGGATAAACAACACAGCCCATAACTTCCAAAGTTTCCGGGGTCACACTCCCCCTTCCTCAGGGAAGACTGGCAAACAATGTGCTAACTAGGTAGCCCCTTAAAAAAAGTTTGAAATTCACTATGACGTCAGGCGAAAGTTCTTCGAATGACAAAAGTCCACTGAATTTTTTGTTTATTTTGCTATGTTGCTATGTATATATGTGCTGCACTGTAGAGCAATGCTCCCACTGCCTCTGGAGAGCGGTGACATACATGAGGCGCACCTCGGTGAGCCCGCGTCCCCCAGCTCGGGATCTGCGGCCACTTAGACAGGCGCCGCCTGTACCGTGTACTGATGCGATTGCGGCCCCCACGATCCAATAGGAACGCGGTGACCAACTCATCTCTTCCTGCCCCGCTGACAGGCAGGGAAACGTTGGACGTTATGGACTGTATTGGTTATCCTGATATAGATTCTGTTTGGCATGTTATGACACCATGCCTTACTATAGGAATACATAGTGCTGGTCTTCTCTGCTCTTTGTATTTAAAGCGGCGCCAGCGCGGACCTGGGACCCACATATATTGGATGTTAAGTGTGCACCGGCAATCTGGAATATCGCTTTGTGAAGCTATGCTCACCAAGCCAGCGACCCAATGGCATGTGCAGGCCGAATCCCCGCTCCTATACCTTTAGCTAGGAGAAATCTTCAAGACCTAATGGCCGCGCCAGTGAATAATATATGCATGCAACCCTCGGGTTTTTTTCACAGAACAAAAAACAAATTGGGGTCCCCTACACCCAAAACTACACCAGAGAAAGGAGTTGCACCACCAATATAAACACAAATTACAGCTTTATTGAATCTCCACATAAACAGACACTCATTAAAAACCATTAAAAAAACATACACATATAAATGACAAGTCCCAAAGGAGGGGGGGGGGGGGGGGGAGGGTGTCCACTAAAAAGCTGTAACACCCCTGGGCCCCAAAAAATACATTCAGCATAAATACTCTTGTGATCCCTCTTATGAATACTCCGCTGACCGCTAAACTTTTAAAGTACAAGCCTATCTTATATGTTTCCCACACCCTGTACATACAGAATGCCCACAATAATCCGGACCTTCACCTTGAATAAGAGCCTATCTTATATGTTTCCCCCACCCTGTAAATACAGATTGCCCACATTAAAAATGATCCTACCTGCACCTACTGCATGTTATGAGCCTTTAAACATCCAAGATGGCGGCTCATGGAGTATCAGGCTTCTTATCAGTCTGACTGTGTCGCTCTGCATTCTGGGATTGCTGTCCTTTCCCTGACCCCAGATCTGCTCTGTCTGTACAAAGCACAGCTATAACCCACCCCCTGTACTTTATCCCGCTCTCCTCTCAGTAGGTGATGCAGCCCAGTGGGGGAAAGAATAAGTGACTAAAAAAAACATAAAATATATTATTTTTAGATGCTGGGGAATAGTTTAAGGGTTTGGGCTTTTCATGAAATCATGCTGAAGGTCCGGTTTAACAATATTTATTGCCATTAATCCCAAGTACAAAGTGCAAAAATAGAAATTTACAACACAATCAAAAAAAAAAAAAATAAATAAAATTTCTTGCAAAGCAAGGACACTTTAGGATAGAAAGAGGGACACAAACAATCCCTATAAAGATCTTTCATATAACCGGGGCCTGGCACCGACTTCCACCCCCCTGGCCTGGACAGGCGAGCCGTCACGCAATGCGCAGGCCAGGGGGGGTGGAATTTGGTGCCAGGCCCCGGTTATATGCAAGATCATTTGTCATTTGTATGTGTATATGTATTTTAATGAGTCTATGTTGTTTATGTGGAGATTTAATAAAGCTGTAATTTGTGTTTATATTGACGGTGCAACTACTTTCTCTGGTGTAGTTTGGGGTGTAGGGGGTCCTCAATTTGTTTTTGTTCTGTGTATACCTTTAGCTAGGCATGAATCCGCGTCGGGCATTTGTGAATGGCTGGCGTGGGTATGCCCGGGGCAAGTGCGGGGGGGGGGGGGGGGATGTGGCCGGCGGTGCGCTTTACTCCATCCAGCTCTCGCTACCAGTAGCTGAATGGAGCCAGGCACGCCAATTGGTGGCCCATCTGTGCCATAGGATAATCCGAAGGCCATCATCCATCAGTGATCCATGGAGAGACGCCAAATCGAAATGCCCCACCAGAGAGGAACACCAGGGGAGAGAAAGTCAACCGATCTTTAACCGGTCTGTATATTCTACCAGGTGCAACACCATAAAACAAACAGTTCTAACAACCTATCAAGCTAGCTTACTTCCTGAACACTCAAACCTGACTGGTTTGCCTGTGGCCCTGAGCTGAGAGGGTGAAGCGCAACATGCACTTCTCTGTAGCACTGGCTTCTCTTCATTACTGGGTCCAGAAGCGTTTACTAGGGATAGTAAAGGCGACTGCCCGATTGCTGTCCCATTGTCTCGGGCTACATGTTGCACTGTCCCAAACTTCAGTTTTCCAAAAGACCCTGTAGCCTGTAGTTATTTTCAAAAGTATTAGAGCATTGGGGTGCTGATAAAAAATGAGGAGAAACAGTGGGTGTGGCAACAGCGATGTGATTGTGCGTCTTACATATATCATAGTAAAAAAAAAAAAAAAAAAAAAAGTGCATTGCAGTGCGAGGCCGTCTCAGTACACTTGGACCCATGCCTTGGCCAGTACATCCGTCTCCCTCACAGGGAACCATAAATACTGTCCATGTGCCATGTACTACAAAACCCAGATGTATATATGGACAGTTTGTTTTCTTTTTTAGGACCCCAATACGCTAAAACATACACATGTGATAATCCCCACAGATCTGAGATTAGAATAACTAAAGGTTTCACAATACCTTGATTGTACTCTGGAAGGGGTGCCTGGTAGTCCGAGCCGACTCTAATCATACTATCTATAAAAGAAGAAAACATGAAAATGTATGAGACACATATACATGAAACCTAACAACGTAAGAAAGGGATTGCATGGAAGGATAATGTTACCAAAGACATGCACTGAAAAACCTAGACGAATTGACCAGGGTCTATAAATGGGGCCCTGCTCCAATGAGTAAAAACTAACAGGCCATTTATTAAAGTTGCATACACTTAAAAGATATACAGCACAAGATACTTAAAAACAACCATGCCACCAATCCATCGGTGCTGTATATCAAGGCACCAAATACAAATCAATGTCCACAAGGGTTCATCCAGCAACAAAAACAAGTAAATCATACGATATTTAAAGTGCAATGCAATTCAACCAGGGTATATATTGACCAAAAAACCCTGGCTCTGGGCCAGACAAAGTGCATGTCCAATCTAGGCAACAAAAAAGTGCAGAAGATCAAAAAAAAGGATATATATATATATATATATATCTATATCACACACAAACACACCTAGAGATAGATATATCTCTAAAGACCCCAGCCGGCCGAATGAGGAGACCCCTGGCGCTGAAACCTAGACAAATTTGAGCTTTTTTGCTCTAAACGGGGGCAAATGTCAAGACGCGTGAAATGTATGTGTACGGTTGGAGATGCAAATGCACTTAAAAGTTTAAAAAGGTAGGTATATTGCGAAGTTGTGTAATAATTTAAATCCATATAAAATCAATTTGGCTAATGAGGAGGGGTCACTTATACACCCAAAGTGAATAAAACTCCCGCCAAGCTTGTGGTTTTCTTCTCCTGGTAGGAATAAAATCCAGGGGTGCTAGGTTGTAGTGTTTTCGCAGGCCCCCCACCCTGATTGCCCATGGCGCATGCGAAAGCGCTGCTGGCAGTACTCTGGGAAGTGCAGAAAACCAAAGAGAAGTGCAACTGATAGTGACCGTTTCCTATTACAGATCTTAGATATAGTTGAAACATGCCATGAATGGGAATATGGAAATCCTTTAAATCTAGGGAAAGCAGCTATTCTCCTGGATGTGGTGCGAGATGTGGTCGGAAGGGCCTCCATTCAAAACTTTTGGAACCTTTATCCTTCGGCTTCAAGCTTCTGAGGTCTATAGTCGGGCTTAAGTCTCCCCATTTTTTTGGTGACAAGAAAGATTTTCAGCCTTGCTTTGAAGATCCACTTGTGGCCCTCTAGGATGGTTTGTAACACCCACCTGTCTTTTACTGCGAAACACCAGATCTTGGACCCACTAACAGTTGATTGTCAAAAAGAAAATTATTATTATTATTTAAAGCGAAGACAGTATACCCCCCATGAGTTACAGAGGGCGCTTTTCCTTGAAAAAGCAGACGTGATCCCCGAAACGTGGAAGGACCGCCCACACAAACTGTGGGTAACACGCTTTGCTTATTCATATCCTGTGTGTATTTTGCGGCTGTTATATGTGAATGCGGGGCTATTAGCCCACTCTGATTGCGCAGTAAAAGCACCATGATTATCTGCTATGGAGGTTATTTAAGAACAGATAGCGCCAAGTAATGCCTCGTTGCAGCAGGCAGCATCTAGTGAATGCCGGCACTGTATGCAAAACCACATTTATGAAAGAGAATCTGGTGAGCGATTACAGACGGCTCAGCATATAGCATCGGCGCTCTAGCTTCCAAAGCGCCAGGTATTACCTTTCGCTCAGTGTCGCTCTCCCATACATTTCAATGGGCGTTCATTTGCTTGTGTTTAAACAGCATGTTTGACTTTTTGTTTTTTTTGCTCCAATCATTGTGTGACCTCTCCTGGCTGCAAACAAACACTTTGACACTTTTTGGACTTTTTATATTTTTATAAAGAATTTCAGTGTTAATGTTAATGTCACAGTGTTATAACAATGTAATTATATGTGTTTTCGCTTTGTTACTGGTGGATATGCGTTCTAAAACAGACTTCGATCACACAGCGTCTGGAGCTCTGTGCTACAGCGCCCAGCTTCAGAGCGCCAACGCTGTGTGTGTAGTTTTTTGTTAAATATGGTGTGGAGTGCCGGACGCACTGAGCAGTCACTACCTCTCGCTCGCTGCAGAGTTATACTGTTATAGTGTCCAACATACATCACATTCATCAATGCCGTCCAGGTTACTACAGCGACTGAGGCGCTGTTACAGCGCCCGACACCCACTTACAGCATCTACTAGCGGTCGCTCTAAGCGCCGCTATACAGACGCTCACCTGGCAATACCTGGAGTTAGTAGAGAATCAGCCTCCATGTGTATTTTGTGGCTGTTATATGTGAATGCGGGGCTATGAGTCCACTCCGATTGCTTAGCAAAAGCACAATGATTATCTGATATATGTGGCTGCATAACCTGATTTTGTGCAACTCATGCAAATCGTTTGTGGATAAATAAGTTTAACAGCGTTTTCCTGAGGAACCTTCTGACTTAGCATACATTGTAACATATGCGTTTAAGCCTTATGCACTGACCATAAAGCTGCATTTATGTTGGATACAAAAAGGCCTGAAAAAGATATACTCCTTGTTATTGTAACTGTGTATTGATGTTACATGGCCACACAGCCTACTCTATGAATTTTCCAAAGCTAACACTGTGGATACATTTATATTTTTTCATTTTTTGATATCTTTGCGATACTCCATAGCTGTTTTTTTTTTTTATCTGAACCACAGTGTATGCTTATGCCATAAAGAGACTGCATATATACATATACTGACCTCTATTGTGTATATATTTATTTCTCCTGAAATTGTTGCAAAATGATTGTAAATTAAATTGAGAGCAATAGAACATGATGTACTATGTTTGCTTATATGAAATTAATATGGGCTTATCCTGCAGAGTAAAAAATATATATTTTTATAAGCTTATTTGGTGTGTGCCTGATATTTTGATTTATATGGACAGAGGATGAATAGAGAATGATCCTATTAGGCAGCACCGCCGTCTACATATATTAGTGTATTTGTATGATCATTGTAGAGATTTATTGGAAGTGTGCCACTAATTTTCAATTATAGTTACCACAAAGGATAAACCCCATCTGGATCTGGGAGAGGACCTAGGCCGGTGACTGGTGGAGGGGGTCCGGCAGAAGATCCTTTATGCCTGAGAGCATCCGACTCGGGCGACAACGAGCACGCCGATTGGCTGTGCGGCCTGCTCAGCCAATCAGCGCAATTGCTTTTACTTCGCTCCGCTGACAGCTAAGCAGTCAAGCGAGGCCGCCAGGCACATTCCCGGCTCACCTTCTAGCTGCAGCGCCACCATTCAGAAAGGCCATGCGCGGTTGCACACCCGGCTAAAGGTGAGCAGGAATTGTGGTCGAGGCGCAGGGCTCTGGGAATGGCGAGTGTGTTCAGGGGGGGGGGGGGTTTACACAGCGGGGCAACCCACATCGAAGTGCCTGGTGGGCAAGCACCAAAATCCAGGATAGTCAAAATCCTAGGTCTTGGTACACTTTAACGCAACGGAAAAGTGTGAACAGAGCCTTGAAGGAACAAAAGGTAAACATACCATGGCCGATTTACAACAGCTCCCCCTGGCACAGCACCAGCAAAACAAATGTTACCAGGGGACATGTATACTTGCACTGCAAAGCGCTATATATATATATTTTTTTTTTTTTTTCGTTTGTTATAAAGTGTAGTGATGCAGATTACAGACAAGAAAACTTTTTTTTTTTGGGGGGGGGGGGGGATATACTGCTGTGTGTGTGTGTGTGTGTGTGTATTATAGTTATTGTAGTAAAGTCCTTTGGTATAAAATGCAGTGAATGAGTCTGTATGCTCCGTACACAGGGGATGACCTAAAACGGATTTACCAGAAGCATCAGGGAGGAGCACTGCATATTATGGTTTTCCCTGGCTTCTCCCGAGACGGCCCCACGTGCACAGGATATCCTTTCATGCATTGCATGAGGACAACCGACCTAGAATTTATAGGGTCCTTGCGAGAAGACCACACAGACAATATCATTAGCTTCTCAGCTTATCAGGCAGCTGCGATCTAAGGTCTATTTTTTTTTTTATAGAAAATTGGGACACATATCAGACACCAACAAAGAAAATGAACACCATCATTGCAAGTAGGTAAAGAAAAAAAAAAAACAGCTAAATACAGCTAACACAAAGAAACGGAAAATGTACAAGGCTACTAGCACAAGATGGCCAGCTGCGTGCGGACTGGAGAGGGACAGCGCTCATAAATGGTTAATTAACTATGGAGCCAACAGACAGACAGAGGGCAGTAAAACAGACTCTGGTGACCAGCTGTCTATCATGAAAGGATGAGATGAATTAATACTCGCCCAGCAAGCGGGACATGGTTCTATTTATTTTACTGTTGGGAAATGCGCAGCATCATTAGAAGCACTAATCAACCCTAGATTTGGCTCATCTCTGTATAATTCCACAACTGCATTCAAGGGCCTAGCAGAGGGCTTAAATGGCAGCAACTGGCCTCTATTCTACAACTAGGTTGGGTATGCACCACTAAATGTGAGTAATAGTAATGAGCGGTGCTGGCGCAAATCAAAAGTAGTAACTACAATAAAGCGGACTCTCAGGTTAGCTCACAAACAGACCCATAAAGAGGCGCCGCTCACGGGAAAAGCCGAGAGTCCGCTTTATTGTAGTAGCTGGCCTCAATTCTCATTGCGTGTCATCTTTAGCTCTTTGGCGCATATCTGACATTTTAAATAGCCACTGAAGTGAAAACCAACCCTCGCTGTCCCTATGTATGTAGCAGTAAAAGTAAGATACAGCAACAGAAGGAAGACTTCACACCTCTTCTGTTAGAGGTATGTAAGAAAAGGTTTGAGCTTTTATATGTGCCAGCAGCACCCTGCTTCTCTCTAGGACACTAAAGATGGTACGAAGTCTGTACAAAATAGACATACAAAAGAGACACACCCTAGAACAGCCATACTCAACTGGGGGGCGTTTTATACAGTGTGGAGAATAATATAATAATATAATATATATATATATAGGGGATGGCCCAAGGATTGGACCGCTAACAGCCCTGGAGTCTTAGAGTTAAAGTTCCTCTTTAAAAGTGATCCTATACCCCACAGGAAGTTAATCTAGTCACCTATTCCCCAGCCCAGGGCCCCAAAACAGCCCGTTTCATTTTTATACTAAAGCCCAATATTAATAAAACACTGAAGCAGTAGGATGTCAGAATGGCAGTATGATGCCAGAATGCTAAGGCATTCATTGACAACTAAACGGTCACATAAAGGCAGTTAGGTTGAATTGCTCCCCAATGCGGAGCTGTGCGTACTGTAACTGAATGTACCAGGGGCAGCTCAGCCAGGGAAAGTCAACACAGGCTGTTTTGGGACACTGGGCTGAGGATAGAAGGTGACAACAAACTTCCCTTCTGAATCTACTTACCACAAGATATAAGCAGGATTCACAATGCTCTCCACAGCAGAGACACAGATAGCAGAAGGACAGGTAACAGACTCCAGATCTTCACCACACCGTGTGGCTGGGGATTAGCTGTACACCACAGATGTGGCCTGGAGGAGAATAGAGGCTGCACAGGAAGAGGACAGGAAGCGCCACTCATCTATCTCTGCAGTCACAGCGGCGCTGTGCCGGGGACTGCTAAGCCCCCATTGTCCCGTGAGCAGCACAATACAAGGTGTAATGGGGGGAGATATCCGCACCCTGCATGCAACACATCTCATGACACCTGCAGGACTCATCTCATGTGAACGAACGCTCCAGGACTAAATAAGAGACTAATAAGACTAATTAAATAAGATTGTGAACTCCAATGGATGACTCAATCTCTGAAGCAGCTTGGGAGGTAGAAGCAGAGCTGTACAGCACTCAGCTTCTGAAATGGGATTTGGGGGGGGGGGGGTGTCGAGGTGGGGACGGAGAGTTCCTCTGGCTCTGTGCACGCTCCAACCTGCCTATTCAAGTGAATGAGAAACGGGAGCATGTGTGGACCCGGGGGATGCTGCTTTGTGTCTTGATCAGTGGCTGCTGCCCATGACCGGGAGTGTGGTGCTTGTAACCCACTGTCCTGTCTCAGCACCAGGGTAGGGTGGTCGGGTCGGCTTGTGACTGGAATTCAACTTTAAAGTGGACCAACACCCTCCTGTGATTGGCCCGGGAATCTATAACATTCCCGGACCGATCAGCCCCCTGACAGCGGGGCCCGCCGCCGCCGCCTCTCTCGCGTCCCTCTAGCATTCACAAACGGCCGGCGCGGACGCGCGGGAGGCGGCGGCGGGCTCTCTTGTCCGTCGCTGCCTCCCGCTTGTCCGTCGGTGGGGATTGCCAGCAGCGGTCACGTGGGAGCGGGGAGAGATGAGTTTTTGGGGTTTCTGGGGGGGTTTCACACAGCGGGGCACCTCCGATCGGGGTGCCCCGCCGAAGTGGACCAAAACCCAGGATAGTCAAAATCCTGGGTGTTGGTCCACTTTAACCGACCTAATGTCAAATGGGCTGGAGAGGCTGAATAGACCTCCTCGCTGGCCACCCCCCCTGCCTTAGTGAAAGATATAGCAGGCATATGATCTGCATATGCACTATATGATCAGTTCCAGGCAGTGGGGCAACCGAGGGATGAGGAAATCTGCTTCCGTGGTCCCTCTTTAAAGTGGATCAAAACCCACGCCAATCAGCCCGGGAATCTATAACATTCCCAGGCAGATCGATTCCCTCCCCCCGGGGCATCCAAAATCGGGATGCCACACTGTATGCAATCCCTGGGTCGCATGTTAACTCACTGGCTGCTCCCACAGAGCAGTCTTTGCCAGTGACTGCAACCCTGGCTTCCCTGTAGCTGAAAAGAATTCTTGCACCCTAATCTAAAGGGAAGCCATGGATGCAGCCAACCGTTTGGGTCAAGGCAGTGGGCATACTTGAGACCAGCCAATCAGCAATCTCAAAAAGAGATGGGTGTGGCCCCCTGGGGTGGGCAAACCGGGCCGCAGCAGAGCCAGATGCATCACCCAAGGTACTCGGACGGGGAGGAAAAGGATGGGTTTTGTGCTGCTTTAGTTGACCTCCAGTTAAAAATGACTGCAATAGGGTGGACAATAGTAAGCAACTTCCCCTCTTAAAGTGGACCAATAACAATAATAAAGATTTTAAGTATCCTGGTAATTGGTCCATTTTCTAGGGCATCCCGATTCAGGATCACCCTCATTACTCAACTTTCCATATTTCTCACGTGTGGGCTCTTGTCTAACCAGTGCTGTATGCTGTGCGTTAATATTAATTATAATAATATAATTAACGCACAGCATACAGCTGTGTTTGGAGAAAGCGCTATGGCATAGAGAGGGGGGATCTGCCACATCCCTGCGGTGCACACTTGCCCCCAGCTGGGCATCGGAATGCTCCTCAGCTGTGAGATGTGGCCGCCATGCAGATGATTGGCAGTTTTAAAAATCCAGAGATAGGTACTCGGCCGGTGAAGGTGGCCCTGGAATTTAAAAGACTCTAGGGCCGGTCTCAACAGTGTTTGGTACAATTTAAAGGGATACAGAAGGCAAAGGCAATTGTTGGACCACTGTGTTGTGCTACATTTGGCACTGTTTGTTTTTTCAGGACTAGGCATTCCCCATGGTTTTATGGGCCTGTGTTTGTACCAATCCCAATGGCATATAATCCATTTGGTCACTAAATAGGTGAACAGTTTTGGCACTGTCCTAAACGGTGTTCCATCTTTTCAATGAAAAAAAAAAAAAATGGTCGTGATATCAAGGTCTACAGTTTCACCTTATGATTTATCTTTTAAAATATTTGGGTGTGGCCCTTGGCTCTGTGATGTCTCATAATGGGCGGGGTCTTTAAGACAGGCATTCTCATCACCCTGGCTGTTCTGCTCTCCTAGTGTCCACAGTCTGATGCAGAGCTTTAGACCACCAGATTAGCCCTATGATTGGTGGTCTATAGCAAAGGAATTCAGGGGGGTGTCCCACTACTCTTTGCCTTTCTAATTTCAGGAGCAGCTGTGTCCTGACAGGAAGGCAGAGCGGAGCCATGATGAGGTGAGCTGCTGAATGACAAGTGTATGCACTTTGCCTACAAAGTCCCAAAGGGAGCTGAGGGAAATAGAGCGTGCCGGTTGGCTGAGTAGGCTGCTCAGCCAACCAATGCAGAAAACTTGCAGAAAGTCCTGTGTGTTGTTCCTCTTTAGAGAACAGCGTCAAACTATGACATAGCAGACGACTTTCATTGGACGAGAGCCCACGCATGCGCCGCTGGGAGAGTGGCAAGGTGAGTTTTGGCAGGCTTCACAGGGAGTGTGCCTGCGCAGGCCATTCACGAATACCTGGCACGCACCCTGCTAAAGAGATAGTAGGGATGCAGCGCTGCTCACACATGCGCTGTTGGACCGGGAAAGAAAGCGAGTTTCCGGGTGACCTGGGGGGTTTCACACCGGGGGAAGGGAATCTAGCAGCCCTGGAATCTTATAGAGGAGACTCCAGGGCAGCCATACGTGCTCCCATCGGGGCATCCAGATTGGGGATGCCCCGCTATGACAAACCTTCCAGGTGGCCCCAAAACTCCCCTTAATTCCCAGTCTCCCGGCGCATGCGCGAGGCGCATTCCCACTTTCCCTCTAGCAGGGTGCGTGCCTGCTCCAGGCATTTGTGAATGGCTGGCGCGGGCACACTCCCCGTTACTGGGAAGAGGGGGATCCAGCCGCCAGCGCACTCTGAGGTGCTGGCCTTAGACGAAGGCTTAGACAGCGTGACCTCAGCGGCTCCGAGCGCTGATTGGACGAGTGTCTGCGCATGCAGATCGGGAAGAGGTAAGTTGCGCTCGGCGATCTGGGGGGTTTCACACAGCAGGGCTCCCTCGATCAGGGTGCCCTGGGGGAAGGGACCAAAACCCAAGATAGTCAAAAATCCTGAATACTAGTCCACTTCAAGGTCTCGTGCTGCTCAACAAAGTCTCGCAGCTTTTTGGTGCCTCCCCTTGCATCCCACTCACTGGCACTGAGCAGGTGCGAGATCGGGGGCCGCATGCAGTGCCTGATGGGATGCAAGATGGCGCTGCAAGTCAGATTATGGATGCCCTGGAGAAGCGAGCCCTGGAGATTGCCCAAATGTTAAACCAGAGGGGGGGGCAGCAGTCCGGTGAAGTTTGGAGGAGGTTACTCTTTAAAGTTTATAATGTACCCCCCCCCTTGACGGTATTCAGTTGTAACTAGTTGGTACTTGGCATAATAAAGGTTGAGAACCCCTGCTCTAAACGCACATCCTCCCATGAGTTATCCATACAGCGCTCACCCCTGGGTGCCTCGTCCTCGCTGAACTCTTCCTCCGAGTGGCTGTCCGACTTGGTCCTCTTGCGCGGGTTGCCAGCAGAGGTGCCGAGGGCTTTCTCCACGATCGGCGGCATCACCTCCTCCCGCTGCACTGAGAGAAAACTAAAACACACATGGCAAAAAAAAAAAAAAAAAAACAGTCGCATAAAAACAATATAAAATACTAGAGGAAAAGATGTGACATACAAGCAATGACCTTGGTAACGAGTGACGCTATACAATACACTACAGGCTCCTATTGTAAATAAACTTCACTCCTAATTATCAAATTGCTGAAATTGGCCTAGAAGAGAATATAGAATAATAGTATAGAAAAAAAAAATGATTTACAAGCAATGACCCCGGTAACGGGCGCTGCTATACAATACAATGCAGGCACCTATTGGAAATAAACTTCACTCGTAATGACCAAACTGATTAAATGAGGCAATAATAATAATAATAATAATAATAATATAGAGTAATCATACAGAAAAAAAAAACTATATACAAGCAATGACCCCCAGTGGGTGCTGCTATACAATACAATGCAGACACCTATTGGACATAAACTTCACTTCAAAATGACCAAACTGGTTAAATTGGGCTAAAAAAATTTATAATGTAGAATCATAGTATAGTAAAAAAAAAAAATTATATATATATATATATATATATAATATATACACAAGCAATGACCCAGGTAACAGGCGCTGCTATATACAATACAACACATACACCTATTGGAAATAAACTTCACTCCAAATGACCAAAGTGATGAAATTGGGCTAAAAAATAACAAAATAAAATATATATATATAAAAAATATATATATATTTAAAAGGTCATTTAAATTAGAGAGTCACTGAGGCAACACAATGGAGTGACACTGAGGCATAAAAGGATGGGGAGTTGCAGCACTGGGGTCCGGGTATATTTTTGAACTGCTAGCTCTCAGGTGACCGGGACGGGGGGGCAAAGTTGGCAAGTACAGGTGGCAATAGGGCAAATTACCAGAAAATAAAGTAAGTAATGGGCCAATATTCGTCCAGCGGTGGCGAGTCCCGGCGGCAGCAGCGCACTCCAGTCACAATGAGAGCGCCACTAAGCCACACACAGGCAGCAGGCTCGGGAATATAGATCCGGCTCGCGCCTCCTCACTCTCCCGGACGCATCCCTCCGCTACCTGGACTCTCTTTCTCTTTAGTGCCGGCATCACCCAGCGTGACCTCCCTCCGCCAGACCCTCACCCACCCCAGTGTCCCTCCCCTACTTACCTAACTGCCTACCTACCTCCCCCGTCATGTGACATCACCAACCTTTGCTGTTCCACCTCATAAAATAGGTTCACTATAAACTTTACTCGCAAATAAAAGGTGTTTTTTTTATAATATAACATAGTAAGCTCATTGTTATTATTTATAGATCTACACACAATAAATTGTATCTATATCTACATAGTAACACTCTTCCTCCATATTGTTTTCCCAATGGCTCCAGTTGTGCGCCCCTCCCCCACTTTTCCTCATGTCTTGACACAATGGACGCCGGGCACATCCCTGGATAAAGTTACACCCGGATAATGGCCTCCATAGTGTCCATTAACCCCCCAATAGTCTAAACTATAGCGCTGCTATTGCCACCCCACATTCCAGTCACGTTTAGGAACTATTTTACACGGATTAACCCTTCCTTGCCAGTGATGGGGGGATGGGGGGAGCCACATGTCCGCTGGCGGCCACTGCAGTTGTTTCCAATAGAGACGATTTTAATTAAAATGGCGTCAGGATTAAGATATTAACAAGCTTATTATTATTGTTTTATATTATATTAACAAAAAAAAGCCTTTTATTTGCGAGTAAAGTTTATGGCGCCGTGCGCTTGGTTGCTATGGGTTACCGTCACAGTGAAACCCGGCCTCTGGCGCCGTGCGCTTGGTTGCTATGGGTTACCGCGCGAGCCGTTACCGGGAATGGCGGGCAGCACAGAAGCAGACAATAGGGAAAAAAGGTCGGGTGAGGTGGGGGGGTCATCCATGTGTGGGCGTGAGACGTGTAGGGTGTTCTGCATATCACCCGCCCGTCACACCCCATATTGTGCTGATCACATGGGGGCAATAAAGGGCGCAACGGCCCCCGGTGTAAATAAATGAGAGGCTCTTCCTGCGCAGCCTCCTCCGTGAGAGCTCCCGGGTCACATCCCCGGTGTACCCGCCAATTGCATACCTTCCAACTTTTCAGTATGAGAAAGAGGGATCATTGTTAAATTAAGCTACGCCCCCTCGTTGATTGATGTTTAGGAGATAGGGTGCAGAAGTTACAATAGAAACACTTTGAATAGGAGAATGAATCATGCAGATCTACATGTTACACCTCAAAGAGGGACAGAGAAGAACAACGAGGGACATGGGGACATTGCCTCAAAAGAGGGACAGTCACTGCAAATCAGGGACAGGTGGGAGGTAAGCTTTTGTCTAGGTGTGGAGAGCTTCCCTCCTATAAGCAGCTGTGCTTTACCGATGGTGGAAAATCTCCATTAAAGTGGACCACCATCGGTAAAGCACAGCTGCTTATGGGATCGATTCCCTCCCCCCGGGGCATCCAGAATCGGGGATGCCCCGCTGTGTGATACCTCCCAGAAACTCACCTTGTTTTATGGTCCATTGGCGCATGTGTGAGCTGCATGTCCCTCTAGAAGTGCGGGCCCGCGCTAGGCATTTGTGGATGGCCGGCACGCTCCCTGTTAGAGGAAAGCGGGGGATACGGCCGCCAGCGCGCTCAGAGACGAAGGCTTAGACGTCGTGACATCAGCGGCTCCGAGTGCGCTGATTGGACGAGCGTCCGCGCATGCGCCGTAGGACCGGGAAGAGGTGAGTTGACTTAGGCGATCTGGGGGTTTGGTCCACTTTAAACCGGACCTTCACCATGATTTATTGAAAAGCCCAAACCCTTAAAAAACGATTCCCCAGCATCTAAAATTAATATATTTTAAGTTTTTAGTCACTTAATATTCTTTCCCCCCACTGGGCTGCAACTCTGTTCAGGACTTTAGGATACGGGCGCCGCCATCTTCACTCAGAAGCATCACACTTACTGAGGAGAGTGGGATAAAGTACAGGGGGATTATAGCTGTGCTTTGCCCAGACAAAACATAGCTGGGGTCAGGAAAAGGTCAGCAGTCCCAGAATGCAGAGCAGCACAGTCAGAAGGCACTTCCTGTTTGCAGGCTGCCTGACGTTCCATGAGCCGCCATCTTGGATGTTTAAAGGCTCATAACATGCAGTAGATTTTTAATGTGAGCAATCTGTATGTACAGGGTGTGGGAAACATATAACATAGGCTCTTATTCAGAGTGAAGGTCCGGATTAATGTGGGCAATCTGTATGTACAGGGTGGGGGAAACATATAACATAGGCTCTTATTCAGAGTGAAGGTCTGGATTAATGTGGGCAATCTGTATGTACAGGGTGGGGGAAACATATAAGATAGGCTCTTATTCAGAGTGAAGGTCCGGATTAATGTGGGCAATCTGTATGTACAGGGTGGGGGAAACATATAAGATAGGCTCTTATTCAGAGTGAAGGTCCGGATTAATGTGGGCAATCTGTATGTACAGGGGGGGAAACATATAACATAGGCTCTTATCCAGGTTGAAGGACCGCTTTAAGTTCTCTAACTTCAAAGCTTCATTTAATTGTACATTGAGGCGGAAAATGCTCCAGGACTAAATAAGACACTAATAATACACCTCCCTCATTTAGAGGGGCTGTCCCTCCTTTGAGTCCATGTCTCCCTGTCACTTTTTATTCTCCTTTGTCCCTCTTTGAGGTGTAACATGCAGATC
Source organism: Gastrophryne carolinensis (assembly GCA_027917425.1). Classification (NCBI taxonomy): domain Eukaryota; kingdom Metazoa; phylum Chordata; class Amphibia; order Anura; family Microhylidae; genus Gastrophryne; species Gastrophryne carolinensis. The sequence goes on from CM051241.1 coordinate 163,240,803, forward strand.
TGCAGCATTAAATGATTCATTTGCCTATTTAAAGTGTTTCTATTGTTGTAACTGTTTCAATGTATCTATCACTCAATGGGGGCGTGGCTTTATCCAACTCCCAATAAGGGGGCGTGGCTTCACACATCCCTCAACAAGGGGACATGGGTTCATTTACATATTATCCCCCTTTGAGGTGTAACATGCAGATCTGCATCAAGAAATGATTCATTTGCCTATTCAAAGTGTTTCCATTGTTGTAACTGTTACAATGTATCTCCTATCCATCCCTCAATGGGGGGGGTGTGGCCTCATTTACATATTGTCCCCTTTTGCAGTGTAACATGCAGATTTGCAGCAATAAATGATTAATTTGCCTATTTAAAGTGTTTTTATTGTTGTAACTGTTACAATGTATCTCCTATCCATCAATCAATGAGGGGGCGTGGCTTCATTCATCCCTCAATGAGGGGGCGTGGCTTTGTTTACATGTTGTCCCCTCTTTGAGGTGCCTATTCAAAGTGTTTCTATTGTTGTAACTGTTACAATATATCTCCTATCCATCCCTCAATGGGAGGCGTGGCCTAATTTACATATTGTCCCTCTTTGAGGTGTAACATGCAGATATGCAGCAATAAATTATTCATTTGCCTATTCAAACTGTTTCTATTGTTGTATCTGTTACAATATATCTCCAATCCATCCCTCAATGGCAGGCGTGGCCTAATTTACATATTGCCCCCCTTTGGGGTGTAACAAGCAGATTTGCAGCAATAAATGATTCATTTGCTTATTTAAAGTGTTTCTATTGTTGTAACTGTTACAATGTATCTCCTATCCATCAATCAATGAAGGGGCGTGGCTTACTTTAAAAATGGTCCCTGTTTCCCACCTTGAAAAGCTGGAAGGTATGCTAATAAGTCTAATTAAATAAGATTGTAAGCTCCAATGACAAGACTCTCTATTGTATCTCCTTAGCACATCTCCCAACTTTTCCAGGTGGGAAAGAGAGACATTTGTTAAATTAGGCCACGCCCCCTCACGAGGGATGGATGAAGCCACGCCCCCTCATTGAGGGATGGATAGGAGATGGGATGTAACAGTTATAACAATAGAAACACTTTGAATAGGCAAATGAATTATTTATTGCTGCAAATCTGCATGTTACACCTCAAAGAGGGACAAATGAGAACAACGAGGGATAGGGGGACATGGACTCAAAAGAGGGACAGTCCCTCCAAATCAGGGACACTTGGGAGGTGTGCCTTTGTATTATTTGTCCAATCCTGTTTGTAAAGATTACAGCAGAAGAGGATGGATGCCATAGGGATGCGCTTTTACTTCAATCAGACCTAAACCGTAACATGCTTGTTTGTCTTTATGTATTAAGTTGTTACTTTGTGTAAGTTGGGAGATAGAACTGTGCATGAGCACTGTGTGCAATAGACTACTGAAGGGCTAGTGCAACATGTTACTGTGGAGCTGGTGCAATATGTTACTGTGGAGCTGGTGCAATATGTTACTGTGGAGCTGGTGCAATATGTTACTGTGGAGCTGGTGCAATATGTTACTGTGGAGCTGGTGCAATAGACTACTGAAGGGCTAGTGCAATATGTTACTGTGGAGCTGGTGCAATATGCTACTGAAGGGCTAGTGCAATATGTTACTGTGGAGCTGGTGCAATATGCTACTGAAGGGCTAGTGCAATATGTTACTGTGGAGCTGGTGCAATATGTTACTGTGGAGCTGGTGCAATAGACTACTGAAGGGCTAGTGCAATATGTTACTGTGGAGCTGGTGCAATATGCTACTGAAGGGCTAGTGCAATATGTTACTGTGGAGCTGGTGCAATAGACTACTGAAGGGCTAGTGCAATATGTTACTGTGGAGCTGGTGCAATATGTTACTGTGGAGCTGGTGCAATATGTTACTGTGGAGCTGGTGCAATATGTTACTGTGGAGCTGGTGCAATATGTTACTGTGGAGCTGGTGCAATAGACTACTGAAGGGCTAGTGCAATATGTTACTGTGGAGCTGGTGCAATATGCTACTGAAGGGCTAGTGCAATATGTTACTGTGGAGCTGGTGCAATATGCTACTGAAGGGCTAGTGCAATATGTTACTGTGGAGCTGGTGCAATATGCTACTGAAGGGCTAGTGCAATATGTTACTGTGGAGCTGGTGCAATATGTTACTGTGGAGCTGGTGCAATATGTTACTGTGGAGCTGGTGCAATATGTTACTGTGGAGCTGGTGCAATATGTTACTGTGGAGCTGGTGCAATATGTTACTGTGGAGCTGGTGCAATATGCTACTGTTTGAACTGTTCTAGTTGCTGCGGATTTGTTTACATTGTGTTGCTACATCTATATTACACTTAGCACTTTAGTATAAAGCTGATGAATTCTGAAATGACGTGCAGGTTGATTCATCGCTGACGCCAGGTAGCTACAGATGAGCGCCTGTAGCAGGCATTTCAGAGCGCATGCTAGTAGTCGCTGTGCTCGGCCGTGGGTCGCTAGTTCATAGCGACTCAGTTGCTGTGCAGCAATGATGAATACATTGTGAGGAGTCGCTATTTGACCAGTACAGCGCTGTATGGGAGCGCATGTTAGCGAATGGTCAGTGCGACCGACTCACAACATATTCATTAAAAAAAACATCCTCACAAAACCCCGACGCTGAAAAATGCTTCTCTGAAGCCCAGAGTGCCGGAGGCTGTGTGTTTAAAGTGGACCAACACCCAGGGGGGATCGGCCCGGGAATCTATAAGATCAGATCAGGCATCCGAAATCGGGATGTCCCTCGGGGAGGAACCCCCCAGGAGGCCCACAAACCTTACCTCAGCCCCGTTCCATCGGCGCATGCGCGAGCCGCGGCCGCGCTTCCCTCTAGCAGGCGCCGGCGCAGGTGCGCTCCCTGTTAGAGGGAAGCGCGAGACGCGTCTTCCAGCGCTCAGAGCCGCTGAGCTGCTATGCGCGTCCAATCGGCCTTGGACGCGCGCTGTGATTGGCTGGAGCAGTCACGTGGGAGCGGGGAGAGGTGAGTTTTTGGGGCGTTCTGGGGGGTTTCACACAGCGGGGCACCCCCGATAGTCAAAATCCTGGGTGTTGGTCCACTTTAAAGTCTGTTTTTTAGCATGTATCCACCAGTAACCAAGCGACAACATATGGAATTACATTGTAATAACATTGTAACATGAACACATTAATGCCGGACCTGTAATGTCATTTCTGAAGAAATATATAAAACTTGAAACATTTTTGAAAAAATGGCTTTTTCTAGGCCAGGAGGGGTCACAACATTGTTTGAGATTTAAAGAGAAAAAAAGGATCATCCATTGAAATGTATGGGAGAGCGCCAGGTAACGAGAGGTAAGACGTGGCGCTCTGCAAGGCTGAACGCCAGCGCTGTTCGCTGAGGCTGGGATAATGATGAATCGGACGCTACATGGCGTTATCCCAGTCGCTCAACAGATTCTGCTTGATAAATGTGTAATTGCTGGCGTGTCCAGCGTTCACCTGTCGCTACCTGTCATTTACAAGGCACTACCTGACGCTATCCCTTCATGAATAAGGACCTAGATATATTTGGAGTATTAATTGTATAAACTGTAGTGAGTTAAGCTTCTTACATTTAAACACACCATGATCTGCGCAGCATTATCCCTATGGATTGACGTGGAGGATTCACTACTAACGCCAGGTATTGCCAGATAAGCTTAGGGCGACCGCTAGTAGACGGGCACTGTAACAGAGTGTCTCGCTGTAGTAACCTGGCCGGCATTGATGAATGTGATGTGTGTTGGGCACTGTAACAACAATATAGCGCTACAGCGAGCGAAAGGTAGCGCCAGCTCAGTGAGTCTGGCATTCGGCACTCCACACCATATTTAACAACAGCTACACACACACAGCATTGGCGCTATAGCATAGAGAGCCAGACGCTGTGTGATTAAAGTCTGTTTCAGAACACATATTCACCTGTAACAAAGCAAAAACACATGGAATGACATTGTGACAATACATAGTTTCCCACCAATTCGGGATGCCCCGAGTGTAGGGAATCAAGCGGCCCTGGAATCTTATAGATTCCCGGGTTGATCTCCATGGGTTTTGGTCCACTTCAAGCATGGTCCCAAATACTTACCGTTTCAGGATCACATACATCTATGGTTAGTCCCATGTATATGCCAGCAGCCGTCTTCCAACTTTTCGGGTGGGAAAGAGGGACAATTAAAAATAATTATATAAAATAAGCCGAGCCCCCTCATTGATTGATGGATAGGGGATAGGTTGTAACAGTTACAACACTATAAAACACGTTGATTAGATGGATAAATCATTTATTGAAGCAGATCTGAATGTTACATCTCAAAGAGGGACAATATGTAAATGAAGCCCCCCCCCACTGAAGGATGGATGAAGCCACACCCCCTCATTGAGTGATAGATAGAAGATACATTGTAACAGTTACAACAATAGAAACACTTTGAATAGGCAAATAAATCAGTTATTGCTGCAGATCTGCATGTTACACCTCAAAGAGGGACAAATGAGAACAACAAGGGACAGGGAGACATGGACTCAAAAGAGGGACAGTCCCTCCAAATCAGGAACAGTTAGGAGGTATGTGTATGTGCTATCCTGTCCGGAGAAGCTGCCGGTGGTCTCTCAAGAGGAACGCAGACGAGGTTAGCTCTGGCAATCAGGATTACAGAGGGACTTAAAGGGGACCAAAACCCACTGAACTGGTGAAATACATTTAGCCAAAGCCCTGGCCAATATTCCCTTCTTAGGGTGTAGAACTAGAAATGGATATTTTTGCTTTTCAAATTGTCCGGGAACACTGTTTTTATTTGGCCGTCCCTCTCGGTAAGATGGCAGGCGATCAGTCATTGCATAAGTGTGGTGATGACATCATTGCCACACACAGCAGTGGGAATGAATGGAGGAGGCGGAGCTTATAGGATGTGTGCCCATGCCAAGCATTTGTGAATGGCCGGCTCCCTGTTAGAGGGTAGCGGGGGATGCAGCCATCAGTGTGCTCGGAGCCGCTCACATTAGACAAAGGGACATCAGCTTTTACAGTGTATGTATGTATGTATGTATGTATGTAAGTGTCCCCAATTTGGAGGGACTGTCCCTCTTTTGAGTCCATGTCCCCCTGTCCCTCATTGTTCTCCTTCGTCCCTCCTTGAGGTGTAACATGCAGATCTGCAGCAATAAATGATTCATTTGCCTATTCAAAGTGTTTATACTGTTGTAACTGTTACATCATATCTCATATCCATCCCTCAATGAGGGGGCGTGGCTTCATTTTACAATTGTCCCTCTTTCCCACCCTGAAAAGTTGGTAAGTATGGTGTAGGCTGCTTTCAGCCTCATATTCAATCTGCGGTGAACAATCAGGAAACCAGGGCGATACAGCGACCGCAGGGGTGACACAGCTAGAGGCATAGTTAGGCTTTTTGGCACCCAAGGAAAAGAAGGCGCCCCCACCTGTGCTCTGGCCCCCCCTTTGGTGCCCCCCTGATCTGCTGCACCCGAGACACGTGTCCCCCCTGCTCCCCCCCCCACCCAGCTACGATCCTGGTCACAGCAATCCCACATTCTGTGCTGGGCAGGAGCGGACTGGCCATAGGGAGACCCTGCTGCTTTTAACACCCACATTTAATCCCTGCCCCCTTAGGGCTTTACTCATCAAGGGATAGCGGCAGGTAGCGGCAGGAGAACGCCGGCCGCGGCAGGCAATACCACATTTATGAAGGCGATTCTGGTGAGCGCCTCTTACAGCGACACGTAGCGACCGATTCATCATCACAGACGGCTCTGCCGATCCCAGAGCGGCTGGTATTACCTGTCGCTACCTGTCGCTCTCCCATACATTTCACTGGACAATACTTTTCTTCGCTTTAAACAGGGTTTTCTTTTAAAACTTTTTTTTGTTTTGTATCAAATAATTGTTTGACGTCTTCCTGCCTATTTAAATACATTTTTGAAAACTTTTTTGATTTGTTATTTTTTTATGCAGAATTGTCATTACAGGTCTTGTTTTAAAGTTAATGTCACAATGTAATAACAATGTCATTCCATGGGTTTTCGCTTTGTTACTAGTGGATATGTGTTCAAAAACAGACTTTAATCACACAGCATCCGGCGCTCTGGGCTACAGCGACACAATTTTGAGCGCCGACGCTGTGTGAGGCTGTTATTTTGATGAATATGGTTTGAGTCGCTCACACTGACCAGTCATTACCGTTCACTCCCATATAGCTCTGTACTGGTGTTATAGCGACTCACACATCAAATTCATCAATGCCGGCCAGCGACTGAGGCGCTCTGTAATAGCGACTCACAGCCGATCAGAGAGACCACTAGCGGTTGCCCTTAGCGCCATTGTACAGGCGCTCATCTGCTGGTACCTGGCGTTAGTAATGAATCAGCCTGTTAGTCTCCCTTTCAGCCCCCTGTATCCACAAGCCAAGGAACCCCAGCCCCCAATGCTATAGCCTCGGCATCATGGGTGGGTGGGGATGTTTTGGGTTTGCCGCGGGCTCGTAAAATCCAGGCTGATTGTTTGGCGCCAGTCCGCCACTGGTGCTTGGTGCACATATTGGGTTGCGCCTTGAATTCCTGATCAAAAAAATAATGATGCCGGTCTGCACTCCCATAAAACATTCATTTATTGTCAAAAATCATAAAAAGCAGCCCATCAGTGCAAATGCAGGGATAAAATCAAACACGTGTTGGCGCGGCCGCGTCCCTTTTTCAAATGTGAATGTTGAATTCCTGATCACCTTGTTTGATTAGGCTAAAAAGAGTAACACATAATCAGATCAGATAAACTATTCTACAATCACTCATGCCTTGAATAGACGTTGCACATCAGATTGCTTTGCAGTCTTGTAACGTGTGGTCCACTTTAGTCCATTTTGTTCAATTTATTTACATTTCATTCCGATGAAGAAACATCTCATTTTAAAGTGGACCAACACCCAGGCTGATCAGATCCCTCCCCGCGGGGCATCCAAAATCGGGATCGGGCTGTGTGAAACCTCCCAGGACGCCCCATTCGCCTAACCTTACTCCCGTTCCAATGGCGCATGTGCGGGCCGCGGCCGCATCTTGCGCTTCTCTCTAGCAGGGCGTGCGCCTGCCATCTCCGAATGTCCGGCGCGGGCGTGCTCCCTGTTAGAGGGAAGTGCGAGATGCACCTGCCAGTGTGCTCGGAGCCGCTGTGGTTGTCCGTCCCTTGTACGTGCATACCACAGCGGCTCTGAGCGCGCTGATTGGACGAGGCCCGTGCATGCGCCGTAGGAGCGGGGTGAGGTGAGTTTTTTAGGGCGATCTGGGGGGTTTCACGCAGCGGGGTGCCCCGCGAAAGTGGACCAAAACCCAGGATAGTGAAAATCCTGGGTGTTGGTCCACTTTAAAGTGCCCCGCTGTTTGAAACCCCCCAGGTTGCCCGAAAACTCACCTTTGTTCCCAGTCCAACGGCATATATGCGAGCAGCGCCTGCATCCCCGCTGTCCCCTTAGCAGGGCGCTTGCCCCTGCCAGGCATTTGTGAACCCCCGCTGTGGTCACGCTCCTTGTTAGAGTGTAGCGGGGGATGCAGCAGCCAGCGTCCCTTGGATCCGCTCGCATTAGACGAGCTCCTGGACAAAGGGGCTCGAGCAGATCCGAGCGCGCTGATTGGACGAGCGACCACACATGCGTCGTGGGACCAGGAAGAGGTGAGTTTGTTTCAGCGATCTGGGGGCGGGTTTCACACAGCGGGGCACTCCTGATCGGGTTACTCCGGGGGTAAAGGACCAAAACCCAGGATAGTCAAAGTCCTGGGTTTTGGTCCACTTTTAAAAGGATCATTTGGGAGTGTTGTAGTACAGTAGGGAAACAGTAGGAGCTCCTTCTAAAAGACTCCAGGGCTGGCCCATTAACGCTGTACAAATCCCCACGACTTCCCACAAACATTCACCAGTATTATAAAGGCAAATACTGTGTCTGAATATGATGGTGGAGCTAGGAGCATTGAGGGGTGGGGGGCATGGGCTGGAGGATACAAGGGATCAGGTATATTGAAAAACTTAGGAGGCAGGAAGCTGAGGGGGTGTTTAAAGGGGACTGAAAACATTCTGGCACAGGGTCTGGGTGAGGTACCAGTCCAGCTGGCTCCAAAGCAGTGCGACCCACCAGGAATTATCCCTGTGCCCCCTCTGGCCAGTCCACCCCTGTGCAAAGCATACAGCACTGATTGGACGAGAGACAGTGCATGTGTCATGGGACCGGCAGAAAGGTGAGTTTTGAGGGAGATCGGGGGGGTTTCACACAGTGGGGCATCCCAAATGGACAGTCATGGCCTAGTGGTATGGAATCAATCTTTTGACTGGAGGTTGCAGGCCGAGATATGACTGAAGTGCATTTAAACTGCACCAAAACCTAGGGTTCTTGTTCCCAGGGCCCCCCCCCCTATGCTGTGTGAAACCCCCCATGTCGCCCGAACAAACTTACCTCTTCCCAGGCCTATGTCGCTTGTCCAATCAGCGATCTTGGATCCCCTTCTCCAGGAGTTTGTCTAATGCGAGCAGATCTGAGCAGGCTGACGGCCACATCCCCCGCTACCCTCTGACAGGGAGTGTGGCCGCGCTGGCCTTTCACATATGCCTGGCATGGGCACGCGCCCTGCTAGAGGGATAGCGGGGATGCAGCCACTGCCCACGCATGTGCTGTTGGACCAGGAAAGAAGGTGAGTTTATGGGCACCCTGGGGATTTTACACAGCGGGGCATCCTGATTCTGGATGTCCCGGGGGGGAGGGAATCTCTGTGGGTTTTGGTCCACTTTAAGAAAGGCATCTAACCTCCTAACTGCTCCCTGGGTGCTGTGGTTTGGGTAGCCCACCTCTCCAAGCATGTGTGCACTCACTGCTTGTGTTTGTATCACTGCACAGATGGGTTGTATGCGCAAAATATCAGGATGCCCCAGGTAGATACATTTAATTTGTATTGCAACCAGACTTGTAGCTCCATATATATGTATCAAAACAAGTTGATCAGTGTGCATCACCACTTGTTACAAAACACTATTCATCTGTATTACCACCAGTCCTCTAGCTTCGTTTATCTGTATAAAAACTACCCTGAAAATAAGCATTCTTTGCTAATGCGTGAAATATAAGTCCTACCAAAAATGAACCCTAATTGCAATTTCTAACCCAGCTGCCAGGCTTCAGCAGAGGGATGGGAGTGGCTGTAAAGGAGTCTGAGGACACATTGCGGCTGTAAAGGAGTCTGAGGACACATCACACCTGTAAAGGAGGGTGAAGACACATTGTGGCTGTAAAGGAAGGTGAGGACACTAAATAATTGAATGAAACCTCAGGAATACTATTTCCCCAGGGATCCAAAAAAGGGAGCACAACCAACAGAAAAAAATCTACAAATATTTATTCAAACATTAAATACAACAAACATTTAAAACCAACATGTAAGACACATTAAAAATCCCCATGCTGACCCTAATATTCTTCTTTCCTCAAATCACCCATATAATTTAATGCTGCGACAAAAATACATTATGAATCAATCATTACTCTCTATTCATACATACAACTCCAAAAAATATATCTCTGAAAAATATTTATATATAGTCACAATAAATATCCCTAAGAAAAAACGTGATCAATAGTAAATGATGTATATACAATGAAAAAATCAATAGACTCCCTAAAAAGGAAGCCGTGATCAATAATCAAACAGTATATACAATATTTACAACAAAAAATCAATGATATGTACACTCAGTAAAAAATCAATATTATAGATAATTAATTATGTAAAGAAATATCTAAAACCTATACACCTTAAACATTTTTTGTGCCGGCAAAAAAGAAAAACTTAATTTATTTTATATGTATATGTCCCTACAACCTGTCATATTTAATGCAATATGTAAGTAATATAATACCCTTAACCCACAAACAATTAGTGTACACTGTGCAGAATATTATCCCAAGAGCACAAATGAATAAAACATGTCTCAACATTTAGACATATTTAAATGATACATAATACCAATTACTAACAGGTGATGTGAAAGAAATGATAACACCAAGAATGAACAAAAAGAGAGGATACAATGTTGAGAAAAGAGATACTCAGCTGTGCAACCAATAAGAAAGCCGCAGTCAGGGGAGGAAAGTAAAGGGCCGCCGGGGAAACCACCTGCGCTTCGCAGCTTGACAGCTGCTTCTTGCCTGGGTGAGGGCATGAAAGTAAATGAGCCAAACCTCTATGCTAACCCCTCCCGTCCCGTGATCTCGGTAAACGGTGCACACCTGATAGCATGTAAATGCGCGTGTACGCCGAGGCTGGCCGCCGCCAGACATGACGTGGCGGATGACGCGTCCACAAGCAGGGACGTAATCAGCCCCAGCACCTGGCCAGCCGCAACCGGCCAACACACCCCCGGCCGGCTATACCGCCCTGATAGCCGATGACAGGGACGCCCACCGTCGCCAAGAGGCAGCGGTGTTCACCCCCCCCGCCCAACCAGGGGGCGTGCTCCGAATTCCCGGGGCGTATTCCCGCCGGTCCACAATGGGACCAACTGGTCTGAAGGGGCGACGCAAAGAGCCCACAATGAACAAGAAATGTATAATAATGAAAGACAATTAAACCGGACCTTCACCATGATTTAATGAAAAGCCCAAACTCTTAAAAAACGATTCCCCAGCATCTAAAATTAATATATTTTACATTTTTAGTCACTAACTTATTATTCTTTCCCCCACTGGGCTGCAACTCTGTTCAGGAATTTAGGATACGGGCGCCGCCATCTTGACTCAGAAGCATCACACTTACTGAGGAGAGGAGAGTGGGATAAGGTACAGAGGGGCAGGTTATAGCTGTGCTTTCCTCAGACAGAGCAGAGCTGGGGTCAGGGAAAGGTCAGCAGTCCCAGAATGCAGAGCAGCACAGTCATTTCCTGTTTGCAGGCACTTCCTGTTTGCAGGCTGCCTGATAAAATGGCGGCTTCCATAAGCCGCCATCTTGGATGTTTAAAGGCTCATAACATGCTGTAGATGCAGGTAGGATGATTTTTAATGTGAGCAATCTGTATGTACAGTGTGGGGGAAACATATAAGATAGACTCTTATTCAGAGTGAAGGTCCGCTTTAACCCTTTTCTCTATATATGTACATGCTAAATAATCATAAAGGAATAGCATTCTAAAGAGGACTAAACACTCAAGGGACAGAACATGTGCTAGCGTCTATAGTAATGACTTTTTATTTACAGGCCAGTACATTAAACAAATCCTATTTACAATACACCATATGCCCATTATACTGCCCAGTCAATATGGGGCTAAGGGCAACAGAGGAAGGAGACCAAGTATGAATCAAACAGTTATTGGACCCTATACTAGGATCTGCATATGCCAGAAGCTTTGTGAGACATTGATCAGATACAATTCAATCACAATCACAGAGGATACTTCCTACTCTGTACACTCATGCTATACTAAATTTTGTGGGTTAACATTGATAATAACCGGAGGTGCATTTCTTCTTCTAAGTAGCCATTTCTTCCCGACTTCCATCTTGTGGTACTTTTAACCCTCAGTATTCCACCGATCAAGTATAAGACGAAACTTAACCCATCTCCACGTGCTACGTGACCCATGATCCTGCCAAAGTATCACGCAGGTGAGGACACATCATGACTGTAAAGGAAGGCGAGGACACATCACGACTGTAAAGGTGTGTGAGGACACATTGCGGCTGTAAAGGAGGGTGAGGACACATCGCGGCTGTAAAGGAGGGTGAGGACACATCACGGCTGTAAAGGAGGGTGAGGACACATCACGGCTGTAAAGGAGGGTGAGGACACATCGCGGCTGTAAAGGAGGGTGAGGACACATCGCGGCTGTAAAGGAGGGTGAGGACACATCACGGCTGTAAAGGAGGGTGAGGACACATCAGGGCTGTAAAGGAGGGTGAGGACACATCGCGGCTGTAAAGGAGGGTGAGGACACATCACGGCTGTAAAGGAGGGTGAGGACACATCGCGGCTGTAAAGGAGGGTGAGGACACATCGCGGCTGTAAAGGAGGGTGAGGACACATCGCGGCTGTAAAGGAGGGTGAGGACACATCGCGACTGTAAAGGAGGGTGAGGACACATCGCGGCTGTAAAGGAGGGTGAGGACACATCGCGGCTGTAAAGGAGGGTGAGGACACATCGCGGCTGTAAAGGAGGGTGAGGACACATCGCGGCTGTAAAGGAGGGTGAGGACACATCGCGGCTGTAAAGGAGGGTAATGACACATTAAGTTGCACAGGAGTGAAATGTCTGATCTTGCAGGCTCAATCCCAGCCTGCCGCTATGTCAGGCACATGGCTGAATCCCCCCCGCTGCCAGCTGGCTCTGTGCACATACTGTACTGGAGCTGCTTACCAGTTGCCAGCCAGCTATAAGACATTCCCTGAAAATAAGCCCTAGCACCTATTTTTAGACCTTAGGAAACACGCTAGATCCCCAATCTCCCCCATCAGCAAAAAAATGGCTCACAGAAATTCAAGAAGTCCTGGAGATAGAGGTGCTAACTTTAGAATGAAAAAATAGAAACAATCACTTTGGGGGTTATTCATGAAGGGATAGCGCCAGGTAGTGCCTCGTAGCGGCAGACAGCGTCTGGTGAATGCCGGGCACTGTACGCAAAACCACATTTATGAAAGCGCCATGTAGCGTCACATGTATTTTTCCAGGCAGATCAGTGCATAGCTCCGGCGTTGTATTACCTATCGCTACCTGTCACTCTCCCATACATTTCAATGGACGTCACCTCTACTGGCCTACAAAAAGTCATTTTTGAAAATGTTTTAAATTTTTTTGTTTTTTATGCAGAATTGTCATTACAGGTCTGGCACTAAAGTGTTAATGTCACAGTGTTACAACAATGTCATTCCATGTGTTTTCACTTTGTTACTGGTGGATATGTGTTCAAAAACAGACTTTATTCACACAGCATCTGGCGCGCTTTTGTTTCAGAGCACAGCCACATATACACAACTCCGCCGCCCCGTAATTCCACGTGATCCTCACAGCCTTATTATATTGCTCTGTGGGCCCACAGGAAGGGCAAGTGTGCCATCAATTAGGAGGAGAGGGGCGCGTCAGGGGGAGCCGGCAGGGCAGGAAACAGACAGCCCCAACAGGAGGTGATCACTCCATCTCAGCTGCCCAGTCACAGGCGAGGAGCGGGCGGGGGCAGCCCCTGGCAGAGGCGCAGAGCAGAGAAGACACCGATGGAGGAGGCGGTGCAGATGCCGCCGATGGAGGAGGCGGTGCAGATGCCGGCGGAAGGAGGCAGCATCGGAGACGCTGGCGGGGAGAGCCGGCCAGAGAGACGAGCTGCAGGCGGAGGCGGCTCAAATGCTCGTGAAGGGCAGCGGCAGTAGCAGAAGCACCGGCGGGGGAGGACTGACGACACTCCATTTCTCGGACGGGGGGCAAACCGGCCAAACTCCCGTGCGCAGCAGACGGGATAGGAAAAGCCGTCCACGGACTTCGTGCTCCTCCTCCAGCCCCAGTTCAGCGGGATCCCACCTCGCGAAGACGGCCAACCTCAACTCTACAGCTTACAGCTGAGCTTCCTCTTTGGTATGGAAAACGGCGCCGACCCATGCAGAGCGGTGGATCCCAGAGCGGGCAGGGAGGTCGGCCCGTGCAGAATCGCTCCAGTAGCTGCCGACACAAGTTCCAGGGGAGATAGCGATGGGGTCCTCCCCGCTTGGATCGGTGACAGAACAGATTTTTGGGGGGGATTTCAGGATAGTTGGTGTTAGGGCGAGTGCCACGCGCCCATCTCGCGGCCCTCCCCTTACCTCCTGCGGGTCCGTCTCACGGCGTCTCTCCTTCCCCCTTCTCGCCCGATTCTGTCGACGGGTCCGCGGCTTCCGGTGCTGCTGCTGGCCGCGCGCCAGCTGCGGCCACTCGTCCTCCTCCTCCTCCTTGCTCTGACGATCCGGTGCGCACACGTCCCCGTCCTCTAGGGGGTGCTCGCGCCGGTTTCTTAAAATTTAAAGGGCCGGTACACCACTGATTGGTGTCCGGCCATTCAATCTTGCTTCCTCTTCCCCTATTTAAGGGGCACTTCCTTTGCATCTAGTGCTGGATCTTGGTCTCTCCATGGTTGCTGATTGTCAGTTGTTCCAGTATTGCTCTCCCGTGTACCGACCTTGCCTGTCCCCGACTCTGAACCTTCGCTGCCCGTCCTGACCTTTGGCTACTTACCTTCGATCTCGAGAGTGTGCCGCCTGCCCTGACCTCTGCTTGACATCGCCTTTGCCTGCCTCCTTTGTACCACGCTGTACCTCGGCTGACTGTGTGGCTGAGCCGTTGTTGGGGGTCACTCGCCGCTACAAGACCAACCTGCCTTGCGGCGGGCTCTGGTGAATACCGGTGGCCTCTTAGACTCCGCTCCCTTGACACGGTACCCGCTACCAGCAACACAGTCACAGCGGATCCACACCTGTTCCGCCATGTCCGGTTCGTGACAGTTGGCAGGAGCCCTTGTGCCACACGTCTGTTCGCCTCAATTACCTAGCCACACCCCCGAGCACAGCCACATATAAGGATTGATTAGGAATCTAACCCTAGGTATGGCTACTAGTTGTTTGAACATTACAGCATATTGATAAACTGATGAAATGATGAAATGATGAGACACATAGGTTACATTGGCTTCAACAAGGATAATCTGGGATTTACCTCCTTCCCACTAACCACCATTTTTTTTTTGCTCCAGTAATTTTTTGTAACTCCTTTCTTTTATAGTCTTTTATAGCTCATTTATTCAATACATTCCCTTGAGTAGTAGAAAGTCAAGCTATTATTACCCAAACCATTGGATTTGTTTCACTAAATGAATACCTGGCTAAAAAAGAGAGTTAAAATGAAGAAACATTGTTTACATTTATGTGCACTATTATGTTTGTATATGTAACAAGCAAGGCTTTATGTTTACTTTATAACTGTTAAGTAACTATTGCTGTTTTTAAATAAAGAATTTTAAACTAGATAAACTATCTGTCATGAAGCTCTATTAATCTATATTACAACCAGACTTGTAGCTCCATTTATTTGTAGCAAATTTAGATGGGTTAATGGGTCTGTATTACAGCCAAACCTAAAGCCTGTACCAAAACTAAATCCACCACCTAGTTTACTTGTGCCACAACCCTATTTGCAGCCTATTTATTCTGACTCACCAGATGGCAGTAACATGAATGCTGAGGATAGCTGAAGACAGCTTCACCTACTCTGTGTGTGTGTCTGTGACGGATGTGTTCTTACTCCATAAGGCTTGGCAGACAGCTTACTCAGCTGGTCAAATATCACTTAAATACATTTCAGAAGCTTTATTTCAGTACAGAATCTTGCAATAAACACTTCTTACAGCAGGAATCTTGACATGTACGTTCAATACAGCAGGAAACTTGACATGTACTTTCAATACAGCAGGAAACTTGACATGTACGTTCAATACAGCAGAAAACTTGACATGTACGTTCAATACAGCACGAAACTCGTGATGTAACCCATAACAGCAGCAGGCAAAAAGACTGTAGACTGCAGGAGGGAACAGCACATTTGCACAGCTTGGATGCAAAACTAGAAATGGCTGAGGGAGAGGGGAAGAGGGGAGGAGCTGCTTGCATCACAGCTAGACTAAGGGAGCCAGGAAGGGACAAAAGCAGTTAAGGGCGCACTGCTCAGCCTATGTAAATAAACACTATATGAAGCATTTACCCCGGGTAAAATAAAACACACATGTCGTGGAATATGACACTATTCATTTGTATAACGACTGGAAACAATGATTAAAGCACAGGCACAAGGGACTCAAGCCCCTGGGCCTCCACCACTTACTGCGACTGACGGTTCAGAGCAGCCCTTATCGCAGCGTCACAGTAAGCAGCTCTGCCACTAAGCAATGGAAGACTGCAGTTCGCAGCATGCTTAGTACTGCTAGTGACAAAGTCTGCCTTCAGGAGCCTCCGGCAGGGCTATAAGCTGCATGGCTAAGAGGCATAACTAGACTTTCTGACACCCAGGACAAATATTCAAAGTAGTGCTCCCCACCTGAGTTCAGGCCCCTCTTTGGCACCCCTTCACCTGCTGCACCCGGAGCACGTGCCCCTCCTGCCCCCACTGCCCCCCCCAGTTATGTCCCAGGCATGGCTGGTAATGGAAAAGTGTCTAAAGCAGGTATATTTCTCTTCCTTCAATCTTCCTGCAGCAGGAACTCACCCGGGAGCTCTGACAAGTGCAGTCACCTCCCCTTCTCTCCGGTTTTGGGTCTAACAGGCTTCTCTGTTGCTGGCTGTGTGCAAGACCGCTGGAGAAGTCTGTCAGTCCTCAGCTATGAAGGAGAGAAGAACTGTACAGCAACAGCAAGCAGTGTGCTGCACATTCCCTTTCCCCAGCACGGTGAAGCCTGCTTCTCTAAAGCTCACCAGAGCCAGATAAGTAAAAATAAAAAAAACTCTAAATCCTCTCTGGATTTTCCTCTCCACCTTCCTGTTTCTCCCTTGCTCCTACTTCTGCACCCGCCCCCCCCCCCCCCTCTTTCCTGCTCCCCCAGTATATTCACTATTTACTCACAGGCAAGTACAAAAGACAAAAATGAATGCTGACCAAATTTCAGGATTTTTACTGTTGAGATGCCCCCTCAATCCATGCTCCCACGTCACATGGGCTCTCTTCCAACCAGCATTCATTTCCATGCCTATTAATTAATGGACTGCCCTGGGACAAATCCCCTCTACTGTGTGCACCTGCAGATTGTGCCATGGGATAGAGGAAGGTATTTAAAGAGGAACTTTGGACATAAAATAAAAAAGATCCGATTTCCCCCACCCCCATTGGCCCCTACCCAGCAGGCAGCAGCAACATCTGGCTGCTTTGGGGCCCGATCCTTGCCTCTGCCGCTGGAATAGCTGTCTGTAAATGACAGTACGGCTTTAGCCTGCTCCATCGTATCCCAGCCATTGGCACTGCGCAGGCACGATATCGGGGGCCGTGCGCAATGCCTGATGGGATGCAAAATGGAACCGCCCATCGAAAGGTCGGCGGAATCCAAGAGACCCAGAAGATGGATCCCCCAGGAAGGTGAGTAGAAGCTACCCAAAGGTAAAACTGGAGGGGGGGGGCAGTGGATCTGTGAGATTTGGGGGAAGATTTAACCTCTTTAACAGTGGAACCAGGGAGGTGAGTAGAAGCTGAGTAGGTGAGTTTATGGGTGACCTGGGGTGTTTCACACAGTGGGGCATCCTGATTTTGGATGCCCTTGTGGAAAGAAATCAATTGTTCAGGGAATCTTGTAGATTCCTTGGCCGATCTCTGTGGGTTTTGGTATGGTTTAAGGCAGTTAGTAAGGGACAGTGAGGGAGATGTTTATAATACAAATTGTTTTTTCAGAGCAGTTAGTTAGGGACAGCAGCCGGAGTGAGGGACTGTGAAGGTCATTATAACTGAGGCTACGTAAGGGTTATTTGTGTTTAATAACAAATAGTAGTTGAGTGTCCACTTGTTCAGGCCACGTGAGGCTCATTTGTGTTTAATAACAAATAGTAATTGAGTGTCCACTTGTTCAGGCCACGTGAGGCTCATTTGTTGTTTAATAACAAATAGTAATTGAGTGTCCACTTGTTCAGGCCACGCGAAGGGTCATATGTATTAAATAACACATAGTAGTTGAGTGTCCACTTGTTTAGGCCACGCGAAGGCCACTGCTGTTTAATAACAAATATTAGTTGAGTGTCCCTTGGGGGTCACTGCTGTTTAAAAACAAGTGTTATTGCAGTTTACACTTTTCAGGCAACTTAAGGGTCACTACTGTTAAATATAAAGTATTAGGGGTGTTCACTTGGCCATGTGAGGGTCGCTGCTGTATAATAACAAATATTAGTGGAGAATCCACTTGTTTAGCTCACTTAAGGGTCACTGCTGTTTAATAACAAATACCAGTGAATTATCCACATGTTCAGTCCATGTGAAGGTTACTGCTGTTTAATAACAAATATTAGTGGAGTGCCCACTTGTTCACTGTTGTTTAATAACAAATATTAGTGGAGTATCCACTTGTGCAGGCCACTTGTGGGTCACTGCTGTTTAATAACAAATATTAGTGGAGTGTCCATTTGTTTATGCCATGTGAGGGTCACTGCTGTTTAATAACAAATATTAGAGGATTATGCACTTGCTCGGGCCACTTGGGGGGTCACTACTGTTTAATAACAAATATTAATGGAATGTCTACCTGTTCAGGCCACTTAAGGGTCATTGCTGTTCATTAACACATTTTAGTGGAGTGTACACTTTTCAGGCCACTTAAGGGTCACCACTGTTTAACACCAAATATCAGTGGAGTGTCCACTTGTTCAGGCCACTTGGGGGTCACTGCTGTTTAATAACAAACATTAGTGGAGTGTCCACTTGTTAATGCCACTTAAAGTTAATTTTCCTGTTAATTTTTTGAGGGAATTTTCTATTTCGGGCTACTGTAACTGCAGATGTCCAACAGTGCAGAAAGCAGAAAATAAGGAACAGGGACATGGCCACGGTGTTGGTGCTGCTGCAGGTGGTGGTGATGGAGCTGATGCTGCAGGGAAAAGACATGTTTCACCTTTGCCTGTTACACCTCTGGTACAAGCAGACACCAGCATATTGCTGCCAGAGTGGTGAGGCCAGAACAAGCTGGGGTAGTCGTAGATTATATAACACGCAGTGCTACTAGTTCCTTGGGATTGTCTTCTACCCACTCCACGTCTGCCGAGAGCGCTGAGCCCTCCACCTCACCTCCCTTAAAATCAGCAATGCCGTCCCAGCCACAAGCCATGGAGTCACTAATACGCTATTATGATACTCATAGCTGGAATACCATGAGCCAACTGCCTCTACCCAAGTTTCTGACCCAAGTTTCTGACCTAGGGTTCAGATCCCCAGATGCCCAACAACTTATGTCGGAGGATGTGGACCATTGCATGACATGATACGATGATGAAACCCTACTGCTGACTGCTGCAGGTTTCTGCAATGTTGAGGCTGAGAGGGAGGCTAGCGGGAAGGAGTGGGTGGAAGACGATGCGAGGGGTGATGACAAGGTCCTACACCCAACATGGACTGAAGGCCTTCAGAAAGAGGTGGTGGTCACAAAGCCCCAGGTAGTCAGCAGAAGACATAGAAGTGTGTCAGCACGCTGCTACTACTGCCCACCAAGCCCAGGGACTGAGCACACCAAAGCTGCCTCAAATGATCTCACCAGCGGGCATTTTTTCAAGCAGTGCTCAGACGATAATATCATGTGCACACTGTGTCAACAGTCCCTGAAGCAAGGGAAAAGTGCTAATAATCTCAGCACCTCGTGCATGACCAGGCCCCCTGCAAACAAAACCCAAACTGCATGAACACATGAAATACATGCAAACAACTGAATCTCCCTCTGCTGCTTCAATTGGCTCCTCCTCTAGCACCACCTCCTCAACATCAAGGCCATCTGTCTCCCACCAAAGGGAGGATATGAGACCACCACCACCACCATCACCAAGCATGCCCACACCATCCCAAGGAAGCGTTCAGCTTTCCATCCCTTAAACTTTGGAGAAAAAGCGGAAGTTCGGCCCATCTCACCCACGAGCCTTGGCACTAAATGCAAGCGTTTCAAAATTGCTGGCCTTTAAAATGCTTCGGACAGACAGTTTAATGGAGGTAGCTGTCCCATAATATATATTATAATATTGAAACCTAAATAAACAGCCCCTACTCAACCTCAGATAGGAGGAAGTGGGAGTTGCCCACGGAACGCGTCGCTGCTTTGGATGCTGGCAGGTGGTGGGGAGACCTGGTGGCTGATCTGTAATTTTTGAAGTGTTATTGAATTTTTGGATTGTTTAGGTTATTGGATTTGATATATATATATATCTTGTTGATGTTTTTTTTAGAGACTGAAGGTGGCCGTTTGGGGGGGGGGGGGGAGCTCCCTTTGGGAGCAGCATACTTGTTGTGATATGTGGTTTAATATAACGGCACTTTAATTGGACAGCACAGCTTACTTTCACAGTATATATTTCTGTAGTGAACCTTTGCACATTGCATTTGTTGCTTTATTTATTTATTACTTGTTTATGTATTTTTTGACTTTTTGTTTGTATGCATTTGGAGTATGCTAATATTGGATTTATTGATTATAGATGAAATATTGCATTTTTTGACTTTTTGTTTGTATGCATTTGGAGTATGCTAAGATTGGATTTATTGATTATAGATGAAATTTCGATTTATTTTTACTTTTTGTTTGCATGCATTTGGAATATGCTAAGATTGGATTTATTGATTATAGATGAAATATTGAATTTTCTCCCCGCCATCTATGCATCCTTTATGTTTGTCTGCCGGGTATGTTATCTGTTATATGTTTTTTAGTGTTTTTAATATGTTTTGTCTGATATGTCATGTGGATCTGTATTGAATACAATTTGATGCGGGCTTTTCGATTTAGATGGGCGTGCCTCCTTTTTTGTTTGTTTACCTACTCAACCTCAAGACTGCTGTTCCAGCTTTGAGCTGCAATGCTTTTACTGCATTCACCTGCCGTTCACTTTCATTGTTTCCCTTGGGGCTAATTCAACAACCGGATGTCAATTTTTACCTGGCGCCGAATCAGTCCCAAGGTAAACAATGAGAAGGAATGGCAGTTTTCTCTTCTGGGAAAGAAGTGTGATTTCTCACGTATGCTATGAATCAACCCCATAGAGTAGATTCCAGGAAAGAGCACCCAGAGTGATCACTCTTCATTACAGCAGTGCGCAACGGTAGAAACCAGCTTATAACAGAGACCTCTTTCACTGTCAGCTAATCTCTGGAGCAGTGAAAACATAAAAAATAAAACGGCACTCTGTATGTAGTGATAAGTCGGCAAATTGGTCTAATTATGCATTAAAGCTCATTTCCAAAAACCAAGTTCATGTACTACAGTCCATATAGTGTCCAACGTTTCGGGGGCGTATTAATCCCCTTCATCAGGGAGGACTGTCAACCATGCTGGATATACAAAAAGAGAAAAAAATTCAAAATCCCCGCCTGACATCATAGTGATGTCAGGGGGCTGTAAGGCAGTATATAATAGTGTCCCAAAAGTGATAATACAAGCAACATCACATGAATGTTATACAAAATAATTAATATAATATGAACTAAACAACATACTTACCTACATCATAGTTCATAATATATTAATTATTTTGTATAAACATTCATTTTATGTTGCTTTTGACTGGCATGAAGCGGCAACACCGCGGACCTGGCACCCACCCTATTTGGAACTATAAGTGTGCACCTACCGTTGTGATACTCCATATTCTCTGGAGCAGCCGGGCCAGGTGTCATCTGCGTACAGTCTATTTGTTTTATAAAACTGCAGAAAAACTGTTAAGTGCCATGAAAATGACAGGTACACTTTAAGCATACCTCCCACGTGTCCCTGATTCGGAAGTTCTGTCCCTCTTTCGAGTTTGTGTCCCCCCTGTCCTTTGTTGTTCTTCTTTGTCCTTCTTTGGGATTTAATATGTAGCTCTGCATCAGTAAATGATTCATTTGCCTATTTAAAGTGTTTATATTGTTGTAACTGTTACACCCATCTCCTATCCATCCCTAAATGAGGGGGCGTGGCCTAATTTAAAAATTGTCCCTCTTTCTCACCCTGAAAAGCTGGAAGTTAGGCAGTATGTGCATTGTGGTGGAGCCCAATGGTCACTGTCAGTCTTGTAAGCTGTAGAAGCACCATGGGAGCATTGAGGGGGTAAGTATATTTGCCCAGTGTTATCCCTTTCTCCAGGTTTAAGAGGGAATGGGCATCCCAGCTTGCCTCTCCCCCATGGTCCCAGCTTCCTCTTCCTTCCCTTATTTATTAACACCCAATTATTATTGGCCCCAGGTTGCCTCTCCCCCAACGTCCCAGCTCCCCCTTCCTTCCATTATTTATTAACCCCAACTATTATTGGTCCCAGCTCGCCTCTCCCCCAATGATCCAGCTCCCCCTTCCTTCCCTAATTTAAAACCCCCCAACTTTTAATGGTCCCAGCTCATCTCTCCCCCATTGTCCCAGCTCCCCCTTGCTTCCCTTTTTTATTAACCCCAACTATCATTAGTCCCAGCTCCCCCTTCCTTTCCTTATTTTTTAATCCCCAACTATTATTGGTCCCAGGTCGCCTCTCCCCCAACATCCCAGCTTCCCCTTCCTTCCATTATTTATTAACTCCCAACTATTAATGGTCCCAGCTCGCCTCTCCCACAATGTCCCAGCTTCACCTTCCTTCCATTATTTATTAATCCCCAACTATTAATGGTCCCAGCTCGCCTCTCTTTCAACGTCCCAGCTTCCCCTTCCTTCCATTATTTATTAACCCCCAACTATTATTGGCCCCAGGTTGCCTCTCCCCCAACGTCCCAGCTCCCTCTTCCTTCCATTATTTATTAACCCCAACTATTATTGGTCTCAGATCGCCTCTCCCCCAATGATCCAGCTCCCCCTTCCTTCCCTTATTTATTAACCCCCAACTTTTATTGGTGCCAGGTCGCCTGTCCCCCAACATCCCAGCTCCCCCTACCTTCCTTTATTTATTAACCCCTAACCATGAATGGATCCAGCTTGCCTCTCCCTCCTTTTCCTCCAACATCACAGCTCTCCCTTCCCTCTCTTACCCCTTATCCCCTAACAATTTATGGTCCTGGCCTTTGATCCCAGTGTCTCAGCTACCAACTCTCTTCCTCTTACTTAATGTCTCATCTTCCCTCTCCTTTCCTCTCTGCAAGGTCTTCTAAACATTAATGGTCCCAGCTCCCCTTTCCCTCCTTTTCCCCCAACGTTTCAGCTCCCCTCTTTCCCAGTGTCCCATCTCCCCAATGTTCCCTAAGCATTTATAGTCTCACCTGGTTTCTCCTTAATTTGTCCCCAATGTTCCAGCTCCCCTCTTTCTTCCCTAACATCTCTGCTCCTCTCTTTCCCCATCTCCTGAACATGTCCTAATCATTAATGGTCCCAGCTCCCCTCTGCTTCCCTCCACCCCAATGTCCCTCTTTCCCCAATATACAGCCCCTATCTGCCCCATGCTCAGTGGCTGCATCAGCTGTCAGCCAAACAAGCAATACTACTGCTGCACTGTTTGGCTGACTAAGCAGTCAGTCATGGGTAGTTTAGCCATACCTCCCAAGTGTCCCTGATTTGGAGGGACTGTCCCTCTTTTGAGTCCATGTCCCCCTCTCCCTTGTTGTTCTCCTCTGACCCTCCCTGAGGTTTAACATGCAGATCTGCATCAATAAATGATTCATTTGCCTATTTAAAGGGGACCAAAACCCAGCTCGATCGGCCCAGGAATCTATAAGATTCCCGGGCCAATCGATTTCCTCCCCCCGGGGCATCCAAAATCGGGATGCCCCGCTGTGTGAAACCCTCCAGGTCGCCCCGTTCACTTACCTTACTTTCCGGTCCAACGGCGCATGCACAGGCAGCGGCCATGGGTGCATCCCTGCTATCCCGTGAATGGCCAGCGCAGGCACGCTCCCTGTTAGAGGAAAGTGGGGCATGTGGCCGCCAGCGTGCTCAGAGCCGCTGGACTTACATGCCGTCTTAAGCCTCTTCCCGGTCCTACAGCGTATACTCTGCCGCTCGTCCAATCAACGCGTTGGGAGCCACTGAGCTATGGACGTCTAAGGCAATATCTTAGCACAGCAGCTCCAAGCGCTCTGGCGTCCACATCCCCTGCCTCCCTATAACAGGGAGCGCGCCCCCGCCTTTCTAGAGAGATAGCAGTGATGCAGCTGCGGCCCGCCATGTGTCGTTGGACTGGGAAGTAAGGTAAGTGTATGGGACGCCCTGGGGGTTTCACACAGCGGGGCATTGCGATTTTGGATGCCCCGGGGGGAGGGAATGGATCGGCCCGAGAATCTTATAGATTCCCGGGCCGATCCTGCTCGGTTTCGGTCCACTTTAAACCCCCAAGGTTGCCCCGTGCTCTGCTGCCAAACAGACAGCTCAGCTTTAAAGAGCCCTGTCTACTTGTTGCTCCCTATAGAGCTTTTCCAGGGTTCCTAAAGCCTGTCCCTGTTGAGATGATCCTCTTCCCTACCTCTTTGGAGATAATGTATGCTCACCGCGTTTGTGTACTTTGTCATCATCACATGAATCGGTGGCCCTGCCCCCTCTGCTTTAACCATGGCACTTGGCTGGAGCAACTGCGAGCACAGCACAGACACAAGCTTCCGCAGCTTCTTTGTCTGTCACTGAAGTGCAACACACCGATGAGAAGTCCTTTCATTTTAGAAGTTGAATAACTTTAAAATAGAACTTAAAGGGCTCGATTCAACAAAGGTAGAAATAAATTCGTGTCACTCGAAAAATCAGATCGCATGCACAAAGTTTTAACTTTTTCGAGTGATTCAAAAAAGGGGTTGAATTAAATACTTGCACTCGAAAATGCAATCGTAAAATGTTCTAATCACTCGTAAAATTTTCAAAATGCTCGTAAAAAGGCTGTCGCAAGCGAAAATTATTGGAAAATGTACTCTAAATTTTTTTCTATTGTTTAGTATTGTTTTCTGACTGTTGCATGGTGTTGTAAGGCTTTTTAATGGGTAAATGTAAATGCATAATTTTTTTTTCAACTTACCTGTGTAGCTGTATGTACATGACTAACATTGTGGATACATGTAATAAAGAGGCAAGGTATGTTGTAGTGGAAGTACTAATTAAACAGTAATATTTGTAAGAGGCATGTATGTAGTTTTTTTTTTGGGGGGGGGTTGGATTGCCAGGGACCTGTATTAAAAATGTTTCCTTTAATGCAGAAATGTGGCCATTGTTTTCTATACAAAGCTTGCTCACATAGCACCAAGTGTCCCTGGGTGCAGGGAGCAGCTCTTTGCTAGCTTTAACCTCATGGCACACCATTCTTATGCTTACACTATAACGTGGACCAAAAGCCAGGATTTAGACTATTCTGGGTTTTGGTGCACCGCAATGTAAAAACCCAAAGGTCGACGAAAGATCTTCTACCAGTTAATGGTGCCAAATATGGATTCCAAAGATTAGCCTAGTAAGCTGGAAAAGTGCTTGATATGGCAGCTGATCCACTTCCAAACGTGTCCGAAAATATGGGAATGGGTAGTGTGCGCCTTCTCTGCGCCACATCATCTGCAATATGTTTCGAAGTCAATGGCCTCGATTCACAAAACATTGAAAAAAATTCTCATGGTAGTAAAAAATTTACCAAATCACCAGATAGGAAGACACTGAAAGTCAATGGAACTTTTTACTACTAGTAAAAATGGGTAAAAAGTTCAGTATTTTTTTCAGGAGTAAAAAAGTGCCATTGACTTTCATTGTCTTCCTAACTAGTGATTCACAAACAGTGGAATTCTCAGGCTTTTTTCTTATGAATTGAATTTTTTACTACCATTAGAGTTTACTACCATTGCAAAGAAAGTAGAAGGGCTCCATTGTGAGAGAGCAAAATGAGTTTTCTCCTGCTGAAAGCTGCATCAAAAAACTAGTGTGAAACACTCTAATTTATATCATGTGTGCGGCTCATCAAGTCCACCTGAATCAGTAGTAAAATTTTCGAATTGTAAAATGCAGTAGTAAATTTTTCGATCCACTAATTTAATTCGCACTTTTACAATCACACTCGAATTTAATTCAAGTGACTCGTGTTTTACAATGGTTCCAGGTTGCTGATTCACTCGTAAAAAAAATATAGCAAAATCGCAACTTTTTAAGCACAAAACATACGAAAAATCAATTTTCGACCTTTGTTGAATCGAGCCCTATAAATGTATAGAATTTGTAGTGATCTGGATCATAGGCAGGATTTGCACATGTTTAGTTGCACTGTTGGAGCACTTTGAATGATTTAGCACATATATATTTAGGCATTTTAGAAACATAGAAGGTTGACGGCAGAAGGAGACCATACGGTCCATCTAGTCTGCCCTTATGTGTATACTGTATGTACTCTTTATCTTAGGATAGATGTGTGCTTATCCCAGGCATGTTTAAATTCAGTGACTGTTGATTTTTCAACTACCTCTGCTGAAAGTTTGTTCCAAGCATCTACTACTCTTTCTGTGAAATAATATTTTCTAACATTGCTCCTGATCTTCCCCCCGACTAGCTTCAGGTTGTGCCCCCTTGTTCTATCATTAAGCTTCTTCTTAAAAGCACTTCCCTCCTGAACCTTATTCAATCCTTTCACATATTTAAAGGTCTCAATCATGTCCCCCCTCTCCCTTCTTTCCTCCAGACTGTACAAATTAACTTCTTTAAGTCTCTCCTGATATTAAGTTTAAGTCCTTCCACCATTTTTGTTGCCGGCCTTTGGACCCGTTCTGTTTGAATAATGTCCTTTTGCAGGTAAGGTCTCCAGAACTGCACACAATATTCTAGCTGTGGCCTCACCAGGGCTCTATACAGAGGCATCACAACCTCCCTCTTCCTACTGGTGATGCCTCAAGCTATGCAGCCGAGCATCCTGCTTGCTTTTCCCACTGCCTGGCTACACTGTCCACTCATCTTGCAGCTATCAGTAATCAGTACCCCTAAATCTCTCTCCTCCGAGGTCCTGGCTAACACAGTGCTGCCCATACAGTACTCAGAGCAGGGATTCCTTCTACCCAAGTGCATGACTTTACATTTAGAGACATTAAACTCTAGTTTCCACAGTTTTGACCATCTATCCAGTAAAGCTAAATCATTTTCCATGTTGCAGACACCTCCAGGAATATCCACCCTATTACTAACCTTTGTATCATCAGCAAACAGACAAGCTTTTCCTACCAAGCCTTCTCCTATGTCACTTACAAATATATTAAAAAGAATGGGGCCCAGGACAGAGCCTTGCGGCACACCACTTGTAACTCACCTTTGTTCAGATTGCACACCATTTACAACAACACTCTGATACCGATCCCTCAGCCAACTGGAAATCCACTGAACTATCCAGGGATTGAGTCCTACCTTCAATAACTTATCTATGAGCTCCTTATGTGGTACAGTGTCAAAGGCTTTGCTAAAATCCAGATAGGCGATATCCACAGCACCACCTTCATCTAACACTTTAGTGACATTGTCAAAGAAATCAATAAGATTGGTCTGACATGATCTGCCCTCAGTAAAGCCGTGCTGTTTTGGGTCCAATAGGTCATTAATTTTTAGATGGGAAATTATCTGTTTTTTTAACAGTGTTTCCATTAATTTGACCACTATAGATGTTAAACTAACTGGCCTGTAATTACTGGCTTCTTCTCTACTCCCCTTTTTATGGATTGGTACGACATTGGCCATTCTCCAATCATCTGGAACCTCACCAGTTGACACACCTTCATGTTGGTTTGTCCTGTGCCTACATACATTTTTCTGTTCCTGGTCTGAGCTCTTTTGCAGCTTTGGGAGTGGCACCTCCTACAGATTAAATAGGGTATAGTGCAAGTCCCCATTTTTTCCTTCCTGTTGGGCGCTCTAACACCAGTACAGCACTGCAGGGAGTGAGAGGTAGCGCCAGCTCAGTGCACACCATACTCATCAAAAAAACTACACACACACACAGCGCCGGCACTCTAAAGCTGGGTGCTGTAGCATAGAGCGCCAGACACTGTATGATTAAAGTCTGTTTGTGAACACATATCCACCAACAAAGCGAAAACGCATGGAATGACATTGTTGTAACATTGTGACACTAATACTTTAGTGCCAGACCTGTAATGACAATTCTGCATAAAAAAACTAAAAAATCAAAGTTTTCAAAAATGACTTTTTCTAGGCCAGGAGAGGTGACACATTTGTTTGAGAGGGAAAAAAAAATGCTGTTTAAACAGAAGAAAGGGAACAGCCATTGAAATGTACAGGAGAGCGACAGGTAATACCAGGCACTCTGGAAGCTAGAGCACCGGCGCTATACACTGAGTCACCTGTAATAATACATGTGATGCTACATGGCGCTGTTAGAGGCGCTCACTACTCACTAGATTCGCTTTCATAAATATGGTTTTGCCTACAGCGCCTGGCGTTCACCAGACGCTGCCTGCCGCTACGAGGTGCTTCCTGGCGCTATCCCTTCTTCAATAACCCCCTTAGATGACGTGATGTCAGCGGCTCTGAGTGCGCTGATTGGACGAGCGCCCGTGCATGCACTGCAGGATCGGGAAGAGGTGAGTTAACTTCGCCGATCTGGGGGGTTTCACGCAGCAGGGTCCTTTCCCCCATTGCGGTGCCCTGGGGGAAAGGACCAAAACCCAGGATGATCCACTTTAAAGTATTAAAGAACATGGAGCGATGGTCGTCAGCTTGTCTTCCCCTAGGGCAGGGGCGTAACTTGAGGGTGTACAGGAGGTGTAATGGCACCGGGGCCCAGAAGGTCAGGGGGCCACATCATTGTTGCTTCTCCACCTTATTTATCAAATGTGTGCTCACTTGGCATCATTCAGATAAAGGAAGCGTCATTTGTCTCAGTCTTTAGTGGTCTAGCTGCATCCAATTGAGATAAAAGACAGAGGAAAGTTTACTGTACAAGCCATTAAAGGGCCCCATTTAATGTTTGCACCAGGGCCCCATCACATCTAGTTACACCACTGCCCTTGGGCATCCTGAGAGCCAGATTAAAGTGGACCAACACCCATGGCTGATCGGCCCGGGAATCTATAAGATTCCGGGTCGATCAGCCCCCTCCCCGCGGGGCATCCGAGATCGGGATGCCCCGCTGTGTGAAACCCCCCAGGACGCCCACAAACCTTACCTTCTCCCCATTCCAACGTCGCGGGCCGCGGCCGCCTCTCGCGCTTCCCTCTAGCAGGGCGCGCACCCGCACTGGCCGCTTGTGAATGGCTTCCTGTTAGAAGGAAGCGCGAGAGGTGGCCTCCAGCGTGCTCAGAGCCGCTGTGGTTGTTCGTTGCTTGTCCGTCCATACCACAGCGGCTCTGAGCGCTCTGATTGGACGAGCGCTCGCGTAGGGGTGAGGTGAGTTTTTTTGGGGGGTTTCACACAGTGGGGCACCCCCGATCGTGAAAATCCTGGGTGTTGGTCCACTTTAAGTGTGGTGGAGGCCCCTGGGCACAAAACCTGGTGGAGGCCCCAGATACAGTATTTTTTCCCCTTATATAATAAGGTAAAATAATAAATAATAGTCCATCCAAGTAACTGATTGGTGGTTGTCTGGCACCCGCCCACTGAGGAAGCCCTGAGGTGACGGGGCTCCGTCACACAACGCATAGGCTGCTAGGGGGATATATATGGAAGCCGGGCCCCGGTGACATATAAGATTTTCAATACATTTGATTGGCTGTGTTCCTCTCTTTTTACCTTTGTGCCCTTGGTTTGCTAAAAGTATCTTTACTAGTATTCATTGTTTGTTATTGATGCACTTTGTATTTGGGGACACAAATATGACACTTTATTTTGAATAGCACTTGCACTTTGTTAAGAAAATAATAAGAGGGATCAATTATAATCATAGTATTTTATAATGAATTGTGGGCCAGGAGGGGTTACAGCTCCTCAATGGGCACTTTTTCCCCTCCCTATTTCCTTTGGGACTTGGTATTTTGTATGTGTATATGTTTTTAATGTGTCAATTTGTGTCAATGGGCTCGATTCAACAAAGGTAGAAAATTGATTTTTCGTGTGTTTTGTGCTTAAAAAGTTGCGATTTTGCGATCATTATTTTTACGAGTGATTCAGCAACCTGGAACCATTGTAAAACACGAGTCACTCGAATTAAATTCGATTGCGATTGTAAAAGTGCGAAAGAATTTAGTGGATCGAAAATTTTACTACTGATTCAGGTGGACTTGATGAGCCACACACATGATATAAATTAGAGTGTTTCACACTAGTTTTTTGATGCAGCTTTCAGCAGGAGAAAACTCATTTTGCTCTTTCTCACAATGGAGCCCTTCTTTCTTTGCAATGGTAGTAAACTCTAATGGTAGTAAAATATTCAATTCATAAGAAAAAAGCCTGAGAATTCCACTGTTTGTGAATCACTAGTTAGGAAGACAATGAAAGTCAATGGCACTTTTTTACTCCTGGAAAAAAATATTGACCTTTTTACCCCTTTTTACTAGTAGTAAAAAGTTCCATACGAACAGGGGAAGGTACATGATAGTGGTCGACCTTTGGGTTTTTACACCAAAACCCAGAATAGCCAAAATCCTGGGTTTTGGTCCACGTTATAGTGTAAGCATAAGAATGGCGTAGCATGAGGTTAAAGCTATCAAAGAGCTGCTCCCTGCACCCAAGGACACGTGGTGCTATGTGAGCAAGCTTTGGCCCTTATTCATCAAGCGATAGCGCCAGGTAGTGTCTGACGAGCGCCAGGTAGCGGCAGCTAACGGCGACTACCGACTCAAGTACGCCCGGCGGCGGTCACAATGACGCATTTATCAAGCAAAATGAGGCTAGCGCCGGCGAGAGCGACGGCTAGCGCGGCATTCATCATGAAGCCGGCTGGACCGAACAGCGCCGCTGCAAATTCCTTCACAGCGACACGTATTACCTGGCGCTACCTGCCGCTCTCCCATACATTTCAATGGCAGACGCTGCAATGATTGTTTTTAGTGGTTTTGGGGTTTTTTGCTTTGGGACAAAATTCAACACATGTTTATATTGATATGTTTTATGAATCTAGCTGGTTATTTATCTTTTTTTTTTTTTTTTTTATTTTTCACAATGTAATGTTGTGAGTGACATGGGAATTGCATCTCCTCCACCCAAACTCATTGGCCTCAAAATCGCTGGTTTTCCACACAAACGGGGCTTGTAAAGCTATTTTGTAGCCTGTCAGGTTGGGCGGTCACGTTCGCTCTTCGAAATTGTCAGCGCCCAAGCTATTCGGCAGCCCTGTCCTTGATGAATCTGTGTTGGTCAGTGTTTGTGCAGTCGCTGTTTGAATTCGCTATGTGGCGGCGCGAGCGTCGCTGTGCCTCGGTGCGCTGCGTTGTGCGGCGCTGTGCTGTTCATACATGTGCCCTTCTGCCATTTGCAAGGAATTCACTTCCCGCGACCCCAGTCGTTGTTAATGAATACACTGTAGTTGTGAGCGTGCCTGGCCCCATATTGCAGGATTAACATTCAGTCGTACCAGCTCATAACAACCCGTTATGCATTCTCATGTGTGCCACATTTTCAGGTAGTTGTCTAGTTAGATTGTGTGATGACTTTGTGAAGCAATAAGCTCTGTATATTTAAGCACAACGGTGTATGCTTTAGAAGGACCTATGCATTACAGTATGTAGAATCCCCAGCTAAATCAAGCTAATAGTTCGTTGCGCCTTTGCCCCTAGCTTGTTTTGCAGCGTCATTTTAATGTTTTTCCGCCACTTAGCTTGCACATAGCTGATATTAGCTTGTCCCTGCTGCGCGCATTTTTTTTTGGGAATTTTGAAGCACAGTTGCTTGCGTCATATCCGGTTCCGGGATCCTCCTTTGCGTTTCAACGCCACCTTAAGGTAAAACTGTCTTGCGCTTATGCCAATAGCTTGTTTTTCTGCGTCATTTTAATGTTTTTCCGCCACTTAGCTTGCACATAGCTGATATTAGCTTGTCCCTGCTGCACGCATGTTTTTTTTTTTAGTTTTGCAGCACAGTTGCTTGCGTCATATCCGGTTCCTGGATCCTCCTTTGCGTTTCAACGCCACCTTAAGGTAAAACTGTCTTGCGCTTATGCCACTAGCTTGTTTTCAAGCGTCATTTTAGTTTTTCCGCCACTTAGCTTGCACATAGCTGAGAATAGCTTGTTGCTGGGGCGCGGTGCGTATTTTTGTTATGTTTTGTTTTTTATTTGTCTCATGTCGCTAGCGTCATTTCCGGTTCCTGTTTCCTCCTTAGCGTTTCCAATATGGCTCCCAAACGGCGAGTAATGCGCCTCCCCAGCTCCTCCTCAGATTCCGGACCCACCACCCCTCCCCCACATCCCCCACCTACCTCACCTTCCCCAAATACCACCCCTCCCACCCATTCCCCTCCTGGGCCCCAAAAACAAAGGCGCACCCGGGTGGATAGCCGGGTAAATGGCCAGGTTGTGAAAGTGAGTATTTTAGTTATGTATTTTTAGCTTAAAAATTGATAAACACACAGGGGGGATAGGGGCAGAATTTTTATTGTTTTTAGGCCAAAATTTAACACTCCACATGGGGCATCCCCATTGTGGATGTCCTGCTTGGATGGCCCCCCCCCCCCCCCTGGAGGGCCCTAAAAATTACCTCTGCCCCGTCCCATCTGTGCATGCGTGAGTTGCGGATGCCTATTGCGCTTACCTCTAGCAGGGTGTACCCCTGCGCCATACATATTTTCATTTGGTGTGCAGGCGCACTCCCTGTTAGAGTCAAACGCCACATGCGTACTTTGCCGTGCAGACACAGCTGAGCTGGTATGCACCTCCCAAGGCCCTTGGATGCGCATACCACACCGGCGTGGAGCGCTGTGTTTGGCTTGCGGAGTGACGTGGGAGTGTCCTCAGCGGTGTATTTGGGCCCTTCAAAGGGGGTTGCAGACAGTGGGCCACCCACAATAGTTGTGGCCCAAAAAAGTGCACCCAAACCCAGAATAATGTAAATCCTGGGTGTGGGTCCACTTTGATCTTGTCTCTGTATAACTGTTTATGACATTGTTCTGAGGTCATGTATTTAATTTTTTTTTTTTTCTTTTTTTTTCCTAGGACTTCTGCCTGGCCGAATACGACTATGCCCGAGGAGCGAAAAAACGCCTTGCCATGGAGGTGAAGGCCACTGTGTCCCGGCGCTTCAAGACCGACCTGACCATCCGGGCGATACAACAAAAATGGTCAGATTTTAAGCGCCGGGACCCAGAAGGCGTGTACCGCCTATATGATGCCTACGCATCAGGTAAGTTAAAGCTTATGTTCTTTTTTGCCTTTGTGCAGAATCATCTGCTAAGCTGTGTCCTTTTTTGCTCTTTATATTAATTATTTGCTTTCACCCCCTCCACACAGATAAGCGTCCTCCCCTGGGGAAACGTGGGAAGGGATTCCTCCCCCGAACCAGGCAGGCGGACTCGGGGGAGTCATCGGGGGAGGGTCCCTCCCGCGGGTCCTATTTAGAGGACCCAGGGGAGGAAGGGGATGACGCCCCAGAGGAGTGTGCTGCTGGGGGGCAGGCTGGATCAAGCCTCAGCTCCTCACACTCTGAGTCTGAGGACTCTCACCAGGCAAGGGGCCACTCTCAAGCAGGGAGTGAGAGGGAGGAGGGTGGCCCTTTGCCTGGTGGATCTTCTGAGCAGAGTGTGAGGAGCCGAGGCTCCCCGCCTCCTCCTCAGAGCCCTCCCTGGGCTTCAAGTGGCGCTTCATCCCCTGGTGAGTTTACATGTTTTAATTGTTAGTCTGTGACAGGTTTCATCTGACCATTTGTGCTTAGCCCTTGCAATTCCTCTGTAATTTGCAGGGCATCATATAGGCGGCACCTCCATGGATTTTTGGCGTCAAATCCTCCTCGGGCATAGTCGTGGTAAGTGTATGTTTTAAGCTAGTTCATTTTGGAATTTATGTCATTCCTTAAAGTGGACCCACAAACATTGATGATATTGCTTGGATTATGGCGCCTTCCCTGCCAAATCACATCCCTCACCCAGGGCCCCCCCCCAACCAAACACCACAAACTACTTCCCTCTTTGGGGGTGGCAGAAGCCATTGTCCCTGCCTCCTGTGTGGCACTCGAGATGTGTGTGCGCCTGCGCTCTGTTTCATACTGGCATGCGCGTGCGCACACACTGGCGGAGTGATGTGCGGAAGGCAGGGGCGGTGGCGGACTAAAATTGTGTTGCTATGCCAAAGTAGACTAATACACTGAATATTCACAATCCTGGGTCTTGGGCCACTTTTAACAGACACGTTTCCTGGTCCATTGTCTCAGCTGGTTTGCTAATGTACATTAACATCACAAACCACACTACAGTGCTAGCCAACTGGCAAGCACCCCTATGTTTCTGGCCACACCATGATGTGTGCTAGCAATAGTTAATTTACGTGAAGTAGTTAGGGCAAACACATGTTGCACACTGGTAACATTAGCCATTAAATTGTTAATGAGTCATTTACATTGCAATGTAAAGGTTAGTGCCAGATTTTCATAATGGATACATGTGGCAACCATAAACACTTCACATTAACTAATGGACCAGGAATATAGCAAATATCGTTTAACATGTATGTAAAGAAGTGTTTGTTTTTGGAGGTAAGACTCAATAACCAGATTGATGTCCAAACTTCGGGTGTCATAGCTCCACTAAATGTTGTTTTGTATTTTGTTTTTTTATGGACAGATGTCGCTACGCAGACGGAGGCAGAATTCCTCCTCCCCACACCAGCTCCAGGGACGGCCAGCAGCATGGGCCACCGCCACAGCTGCGATGGTGAGTACATCCAAATTAATATGGGTAAATACTTTGTAAACATTTCTCTTCTAGTTACATTTGTAGAAATTTGTAATGTACCAATGTGTGAATATCACACACATCTAGGTTAAATGTGTTTGGTCAATAATCCAACATGCCAGTCACCATCCTTGATAGTTGCCTCACATTCTTGTTACGGACACATACGGACTATTTGTGGCGTATAGACAACCAAATGGGGCTGATTAGGTGTTTACCAATAACATTATAGGGCAAACTTCCATCATCGTTAGGCACTGATGTTTGGCTTGGACTAAAGACCTAAATGTCCTTACTTGGCCATAAACATTATTACATTTGCAAGAGTTAACCTGGCCCAACACCAAGGGTGTTTAATGTGCATTAAACATTTAATTTGCCAACAACTAACAACTAACACCCCGCGGAACATACGATAAGTGCAGGTACTGCGGGTCCAACCCACCAAGCAAACCCCTAATTATCGGAACTTATCTTCCGCTGGCTCCAGCGCAACACTCCAGACGTGCATTTTTCCCCCCTGGGCCTCTGTGAATGGCCGCCGGGTCCCCATGAGCAGCCAGAGAGTGACATGCGTGAAGAGGGGGTGGAAGAGGAGTGTACATTCCTGTTCCCTGCATAGACGTTAGCGTGCGTTTTTTGTGCCAAGCACGTTGGAGCATGGAGAGGTGAGTGGCTATGGATTACTGTGTGTATACACACATCAGGGGAAAAACAGATCTGTGAGAAACAACAAAGTGGGCCAAAACCCATGATAAACTATATTGTGGGTGTTGGTCCACTTTAAGAGTAAAGGTATGTGGTCCTAACATGTTTTCAAGCCAATATTAAAACTTTATTTTAAAATGTTAGGGGCACATTGTTCACCAATGTTAATGTGAGTGTTAGCAAGTTAGAAACACTGACATTACATTGCTACATCTGTGTATGTTGAGTTCCCAATCAAATTCTAATATATTATTTTTTATCACATCTCTACAGCTTGTATACGCCAGCATCGCAGACTGTGGCGGGCCTTCCGACAGATGAATGGGATGCTGCTGGCCATGAAGAGGCGTCGGAGACGTTAGGGTGGGGGGGATGGCTGCCCTGGCCATGTTTTATTGGCTTTGTTGGCCTATGTTGGCCGTGTTGGCCCAATTTGTATAAATACATTTATATTTACCAATAACTGAGTTGTTCCTTGACCAGCATAGGTTTAGATTTCCAAAAACCATTATGTCTAAAATTAGGCAGCCATTTTGAGCCAGTACATGTTTACACCATAGTAAGCAATGTTAACTAATGTGGCACATAAATGGTGGCATAATATTAGAGATGATTGAGCAAATCAGCCATGACTGTGTATTTAGCTTTCACATGTATGGATAAACACAAATTAGAGGTGGGTTTCAAAAATATATTTACATAAATCATAAGAAAAAGGTTTACAAATTAATATTCTTGGCTGGGTGGCCGGGGAGGTTGGGAGTCATTGCTAGGGGCGGTGTTGGGGGACAACAGTGCAGTAAAAAATATAGACTGCTGTTGTATGAGCTGTTGTAGCAACAACAAAGTTTGGTCCTGCCGCTGTATTGCCTCTGCCTGGCGCTGTATTGCTTCTTCCTGGCGCTGTACAGATTGCTCGATAACATTTGCAAGGCGACCAAGGTCCTGGTTCTGTTGTAGGTTTTGCCTTAACTGGTCCACCTGGCGCTGTAGGCCCTCATTTTTTTGCTGACACATCAGCACCTGATTTTCCAACGCCGCAATGCGCTCATTAGTTCCATCACGCGGCTGTTGGCGACTGTAGTCCTCCAGCATCCGGACCCCTAGTTGGTAGAAATCGGCACTGGTTGGTGCCACACCTCCTCTTGCTGTGGTTGGAGGCTAAACAAATAGTAAACCACATTTTAGTCAAACGGAACAAATGCAGTTATGCCCCTCCCAAAAGTTACCATAAACACTCACTAGACAACTTACCCTTGTCTGAGCCTCTGAAGCTTGGCCACATGGGACTTGGGAAGAGGTCCCAGCTTGGGGTTCTGGTTCCGCCTCCTGCCAAAACAACAATGAAAGGAAATGTTACATGTTGCTTCTTCCACTACCCACGAATATGCCAATGGGTTTCGAGGTCGTCTACATCAGCCATGTTACCTGCGTGTCCTCCGGCCCAGGTAGGCTCGAGGTATCGCTGCCAGAGAGTCGCAATTCAACATCCGAGATGTCGGGCAAGTTGGCATATGCTAAACAGGAAAATCAGGTTAGTAGGTCTGTGGGCCAAACTCTAATGTAACCTGGTTAGGCTATCGAGGCCATACCTCTAAAAAGTTTAAAAATACACACTAGACCAAAGGTCTCGGTTAAACTCAGATTGTTAACATGTATGTTACAGGACTAAGACGCACTAATTTCTGCAAATCTCATCATAAACATTGCTTAAATTAAACATACCACCAATATCCCAGATGTCTGGAGTGGGGTCCTCACTCGAGCTTGGACCTTGAAAATACATGTGGACACACAAGTTGCCAGAAGCAAGTGGCACAACATTAGAGCCAAAATACAGACTAGAGCAAGGCAAAACCACTTACCCTCATCTCTGGCAGCTGGAACTTGAGGGGCCCTTTCTGGACAGCCACTTCCGATATTCGGGTCAACTAAAAAAAAAAAAAAATGTGTCTAAATAATCAGCAAACTACTACAGGGAATGTTTGGCTAAAAATATGTCCGCAAATATACATTGCTATCACTCAAATAACTAAGAGACTGACCCTGGGGAGGCAACCAGCACTCCCAAGAGGCATCTTCAAGTTTACCAAGCAAACATGTAGCTTAGTAGACTAACCAAATTGAACCAGTGTAACCTAAACAGCAGAAAGGATACATTATGTATTGCTCTACACACCAACAGGGTCCTGTTGACCGGCAACATCGGAAGTGGGGTCCAAAGATGAACCAGTCACTTGGCCTACCAAGAAAAAAGACAAATGAGACACATGCACTTGAGTCAAAGTGGATCAAGCAAGGTGAACACATGCACTTACCGACATCCAAAGAGTAGGTGGGATCCGGAGGAGATGCTGGGGCCAAGGGCATGGGAGCTAGGCCAAAATAAAACCAACATTGAGCCATAGCTAATGTGCGTAGCAAAAAACAACATGCATTAAGGTGTGTGAGCAGCTCTTTCACTAATATTGACTAATCAAGCCAAGTGTGGCTCACACATTGATATGCCGATATATGGCTACACATCTCTGGCATCCTACATATCTACACATGTTAGGGCCTTGTTAGTTACTGGCTGTGAGTGTTACAGTGGGCGTGCAATTAGGCCGCACGCACATATTATTAATAGTCAACAGGGCAAACCTTTATTGCTTGAGCTGCTCCCACACCCATTTGTTTAGAAAAAAACCAGCAAACAAATTATGGGTAAATACCTTCAATGGCAGACTGGGGTAGCCTTGAGGTTGCTGGAAGGGCAGGAGCTTGGGTGTCCGGAGCCACATCCCGGACAGCAGCATGTGCACCTATGCATAAAGCAACAGACAGAAAAGTTACAAATGTTTGAGCTATAATGTAATACTTCACAGGTCCTACAGTTAGTTGGTCAAAATGTAAAAATGCTAATCACAGACATTAACATTAGGTTATTGTAAAAGCCAGAAAATATGTACCTTCAGCCCAACCGGTGGTGTCATCCCCAGGATCCACACCCTGCAGCCGAGCCAGTGGGATTTTGGCCTTCAGCATCTCCTCATACGGCCTGTAGGTACTCTTTGGAGCCTGGATGAACCCACTGTCCACATCAAGATCGTGATTCATCTTTTTCATAAGGGCCCCTCGCAAAGTGTAGAAGCGTTTCCTGCAGGATGGGCCACTACGTGGGTGTTGAGCTGTGCTACTAAGCTCCACACCAATGGCATCCCACAGTTTGCTTCTTTCTTGTTTGCCTATGGACTTGCTTTGGGAGCCAAATATCAGCTCCCATTTTGCAAGTGTCAGGCGCACAAGATGATTATTCTCAGCCAAATTAAATTCAGGCTCCCTCTTGGCACCTGGGCGCTTAGCCTGGGGTGCTGCCCCACCTTCAGGCTGTGCCCTTTTCCGTAAGGGAGGTCTGCGCACAGCACCCACCAAACTCCTACTCGGGCCTGCTGTGGCCGGCAGATGTCCTGTATTTGGCTCCATCCTGTAGCTGCACACACACACAAATCAACACCCCACAAGCACGCATGCACACTACAGAATGGCATCGCAATCTCTTAGGCTTGGGCAGGTTTTATGTGCTCTAACAGCCAATCCAAAAGCAGCCCACTTAATTGATTCACACATACAGCCCAGTTCCTTCTAGGCACACCTCCACTGCACTGACAGAAGCATGTGTGTTAGCCAATTAACTCATTACAGACCTCATTAAACAAACAACACACACCCAAATCCAACAATGGACTGATGTATCTGCAACCCTTGTGACATGTGCTTAGCCTAACGGCTATTTAAAAAAACAACAGCTTCACTTTCATTGGTCCCCACCTGATTTTTGGCCCATGTCCGTTAATGCACGCAAGTTACGGCTCAAGTACGCTAGTAGCGCTACTAGCGTGCGCGTGCGCACTCTGTTTTACGCACACCTGGGTCGGCTAATTGGCGCCCGGAAATAGCAGAGCGACGCAAAAGGCGGCAAAGCGGACCTGTCACTTTTGAAAATGAAGTATAAAAGGAAGGAATGTTCTAGCTTCTGCTATTCTTACACTGTGGCAAAGGCTGTGGTGTGGTGCTGTGCTCGCTTCCCTTAGCTCATTTGAGCCTCTGTCTGGTTTCTGTCCTCACTCTCTGTGGCTTGTTGGGTGATTTCTGACATCAGTGCTGTTTCTTTAGGAGCTTGGTTTGGGTGGCATCTGCAAATATTGTGTAGCATACAGCAAGTGAGGCTTGATTTTGGGGCCTTTTGTGGGCTGTGCAGCAACTCCCCTCTTGGTTGTGCTTAACTTAGAAAGCTGGTTTTCAGCAGGCTGGTGGTTTGGACCACTATAGTTCTGGTTTTGTGGTGAGCTGCATTGTAGCGGGTGTGTGTGTAGTGTGATTGTTTGTGTGTGTGTTGTGTGTTAGTGGTTTTTTTTGTTTATTTTTGTTTTTGTATATATCTTTAGTGTGTGTGATGGATAAGAGGGTGATGTATGGTGTCTGGGTGGATGGATGTATGTGTATGCTGAAAGAGCAGGAGGAAAGGGAGCGGGGTGTTGTGAGGCTTAGGGCACCCCGCTCCTTTGCAATCCGCCTTTCAGTATGGGACTTAAGTGACGAGCAGATCAGGAGCCGCTTCCGTCTGAATCGTGCTGCACTACAGTCCCTATATGATCAGATTAAGACCAAAATCGAGCCATCCACCAAACGCACTCACTCCATTCCAGGCATAGTACGCCTGTGTGCCACTCTTAATGTTTTGGCACGAGGGACCTTCCAGGCAACCTCAGCCCTCCTCAGCGGGATAAGCCAGGCTACTATGAGCCGCATCCTAATCCAGGTAGTTCTGGCAATTTGTGATTTAATCCCAATTTACATCAAGTTTCCTGAGGATGAGGAAGAGGTTGCCAAAATAAAACATGCTTTCTATCTGATGGGAGGGATCCCGAATGTGCTAGGGTGCGTTGATGGTACACATATCCCTTTCCGCCCTCCCCGTGCACAGGAGCTGTCCTACAGAAACAGGAAGCAGTTCCATTCATTTAATATCATGGTGGTCTGTGACCCAGACATGAGGCTGCGGGCGGTGAGATCGGGGTTCCCCGGCTCATGCCACGATTCTTACGTCTTGCAGCGGACAGTCCTGTGCCGGAAGTTTGATAACAACGAAATGCCAGCTGGCTGGCTACTGGGTAATAAATTAACCATGTCTATGTATTTTGCTAATATGTGGCCTAGTAAGGCAATTTTAACCAAACTACCACCCAAAAACATGTACTAGTACTAATTGCTGTCTCTCTCCTTGTGTTTTTTCTACAGCGGACAAGGGATATGGGCAGAGAACGTGGGTCATGACTCCGGTCAGGAACCCACGGACCTCTGCCCATGAACGCTACAATGCAGCGCATCGCAAGACCAGAAGCATTGTGGAAAGAACCATCGGCCTGCTGAAAGCACGTTTTCTCTGTTTGGCACGGCCAGGAGGAGAGATGCTCTACAGCCCACAGAAGGTTTCCAAAATCATCCTTGCCTGCTGTGTGTTACACAATATCTGTATATGTCACCGAATCCAAGCCCCCGAGGAGACAGCACTGGTGCCAGAAATCCCCAACCTGCCCGCAGATAGAAGTGAGGACACCCAGACTGGCGATGAGCTAAGGGAAAGGCTGATCACTTCTTATTTTGCGGTAAGCTAACTACCCTTCACTCTAATGCAAGTACTGCACTACTGTTTAAATGTCTTTGACCTCCCATCCAAAAGAGCAAACAAACGCACTAAGGGGGGTTTAAGATGACCCAAACCACTCTAAGGGGGGTTTAAGATGACCCAAACCACTCTAAGGGGGGGTGTAAGATGACCCAAACCACTCTAAGGGGGGGGTGTAAGATGACCCAAACAACTATAAGGGGGGTTTAAGATGACCCAAACAACTCTAAGGGGGGTTTAAGATGACCCAAACCACTCTAAGGGGGGGTGTAAGATGACCCAAACCACTCTAAGGGGGGGGTGTAAGATGACCCAAACACCTATAAGGGGGGTTTAAGATGACCCAAACCACTCTAAGGGGGGGTGTAAGATGACCCAAACCACTCTAAGGGGGGTTTAAGATGACCCAAACAACTATAAGGGGGGTTTAAGATGACCAAAACCACTCTAAGGGGGGGTGTAAGATGACCCAAACCACTCTAAGGGGGGGGTGTAAGATGACCCAAACAACTATAAGGGGGGTTTAAGATGACCCAAACAACTCTAAGGGGGGTTTAAGATGACCCAAACCACTCTAAGGGGGGGTGTAAGATGACCCAAACCACTCTAAGGGGGGGGGTGTAAGATGACCCAAACACCTATAAGGGGGGTTTAAGATGACCCAAACCACTCTAAGGGGGGGGTGTAAGATGACCCAAACACCTATAAGGGGGGTTTAAGATGACCCAAACCACTCTAAGGGGGGGGGGTGTAAGATGACCCAAACAACTATAAGGGGGGTTTAAGATGACCCAAACAACTCTAAGGGGGGTTTAAGATGACCCAAACCACTCTAAGGGGGGGTGTAAGATGACCCAAACCACTCTAAGGGGGGTTTAAGATGACCCAAACCACTCTAAGGGGGGGTGTAAGATGACCCAAACCACTCTAAGGGGGGGGTGTAAGATGACCCAAACACCTATAAGGGGGGTTTAAGATGACCCAAACCACTCTAAGGGGGGGTGTAAGATGACCCAAACCACTCTAAGGGGGGTTTAAGATGACCCAAACAACTATAAGGGGGGTTTAAGATGACCCAAACCACTCTAAGGGGGGGTGTAAGATGACCCAAACCACTCTAAGGGGGGGGTGTAAGATGACCCAAACAACTATAAGGGGGGTTTAAGATGACCCAAACAACTCTAAGGGGGGTTTAAGATGACCCCAACCACTCTAAGGGGGGGTGTAAGATGACCCAAACCACTCTAAGGGGGGGGTGTAAGATGACCCAAACACCTATAAGGG
Source organism: Gastrophryne carolinensis (assembly GCA_027917425.1). Taxonomy (NCBI): domain Eukaryota; kingdom Metazoa; phylum Chordata; class Amphibia; order Anura; family Microhylidae; genus Gastrophryne; species Gastrophryne carolinensis. The sequence continues at coordinate 163,282,940 of CM051241.1, forward strand.
GGGTTTAAGATGACCCAAACCACTCTAAGGGGGGGTGTAAGATGACCCAAACCACTCTAAGGGGGGTTTAAGATGACCCAAACCACTCTAAGGGGGGGTGTAAGATGACCCAAACCACTCTAAGGGGGGGGTGTAAGATGACCCAAACAACTCTAAGGGGGGTTTAAGATGACCAAAACCACTCTAAGGGGGGGTGTAAGATGACCCAAACCACTCTAAGGGGGGTGTAAGACGCCAATGTTGGTTATCAAGTTATGCATTTTTTTTAAAGAAAACACAAAACAACTATAAAGATATATACTAACTGCACTTTTCTTATTTTTTCAGGCACAAAGAGATGCACCATGATCCCTACATTCCTTTTCAAACCCTTTCCTGGACTTTACTTTTCTTTTGCATTTCTGCTGGACTTTTCATTTTCTATTTCATTTCTGTTTTATTATTAATTTTTGGTTAGAGAAAAAATAAAAAAAAAATTAGATATATACATGTGGCTATGTGTTTAATTCTGTTGTAAGTTTCCTTTTCATTCTAATTCCTATTTTCATTTTCCTTTTTTTTCTCTGTTCTGTTTTTAATTTCCTTTTCTTTCTCTGTTCTGTTTTTATTTTCCTTTTCTATTTTCCTTTTCTTTCTCTGTTCTGTTTTTATTTTCCTTTTCTTTCTCTGTTCTGTTTTTATTTTCCTTTTCTTTCTCTGTTCTGTTTTTATTTTCCTTTTCTTTCTCTGTTCTGTTTTTATTTTCCTTTTCTTTCTCTGTTCTGTTTTTATTTTCCTTTTCTTTCTCATTGGTGATTTAATTGTATTTCCTTTTTATGTAACAAATAAAATAAAAAAAAAAATGTGGCTATGTGTTTAATTATGTTTTATTTTCCATTTATATTCGAAGATCTGGTAGAATTTAATTTCCTTTTCAACACAAAATAAAAAATGTTTACATTTTAAAACAAATGTGGCAATGTGTTTTATTCAGAAGGTACTGGATGGCCAGGACACAGCAAAGCTAACAGGCGCTGTGTAGAATAGCGTGGTCACACTGACTGACAGCGCCTACAAAGCTGAGGGCCAACATCATATTCAGCAATGTAGGCGTTGTTCGCAACAACGCCAGGTAGCGACTGAGGAGGCCTGCTATAGCGAATCGCTAACGCCCGCGGCTGACGCTAGCGGCGCTCATAGCGCCATACTTCAGTCGCTCATCTGTCGCTACCTGGCGCTATTGATGAATCGGCCTCCCCGTATAGAAAACAATGGCCACATTTCTGCATTAAAGGAAGCAATACCTTGCCTCTTTATTACAAGTATCCACAATGTTAGCCATGTACATACAGCTACACAGGAAACTTAAAAAGTTGAAAAAAATTATGCATTTACATTTACCCATTAAAAAGCCAGAAGAAGTCAGAAAACAATACTAAACAATAGAAAAAAAATCTGAGTACATTTTCCAATAATTTTGGCTTGCGACAGCCTTTTTACGAGCATTTTGAAAATGTTACGAGCGATTAGAAAAGTTTACGATCGCATTTTCGAGTGCACGTATTAAATTCAACCCCTTTTTTGAATCACTCAAAAGTCACTTACGCATGCGATCCGATTTTTCGAGCGACACTAATTTATTTCTACCTTTGTTGAATCGAGCCCAATGTGTCTGTGTCAATTTGATAATCCAATAAAATTGTACATTTGTTGATAAAGATTAGCGGTGAAACCCTTTCTTCTTTTGGGATGATGGAAATTTGGCTATATTTTGTCAGTCGTTTGCTGTGACATTCGGAAAACAGCTCTGATTATTTTCAATAGGAAGTGAGAGCGGGCGCATCCCCTGCATCTTCGGGCTGTGCACATGCTCCGACCTCAGCCATTTAAATGGGCTGAGACAGGAGCACACGCATCCCCCTTTTCCTGGGTTTTGTTCCGCTTTAAGCTAAAGTTTACAGCTCCAGCGAGGTCAGGGGTATTACAAGTACAGGATGTGAAGGAAACTGTCTCCAGATATACTCCTATTATTTTTACATAGTTACATAGTTAATATGGTTGAAATAAGACATATGTCCATCAAGTTCAACCAAGGGTGTTGGGGTAGGGGAAGTTATTATTTTTTTTTTTTTTTTAGCTGATAGCAGCTAATAGTAAATTTTAATGTTGTTTTCTTCTAAATTAGCATCTAATCCTTTTTTGAAGCTGTCAGCTGTTGATGCTGTAACAAGCTTCTGTGGGAGGCTATTCCACAGATTTATAGTTCTTATGGTAAAGTCTCCGGAGACTATTTTCTTTTTTTCCAGTTGAAGGGAGGGAGCGCGCCCTTGTCTTTAGAGAGGATTTTACCTGAAATAGTGTTCCCCCATATTTTTTGTATTGGCCATTTATATATTTATACAAGTCAATCATGTTCCCCTTCAGTCGTCTCCTCTCAAGACTAAACAGATTTAATTCCCGTAATCTTTCCTCATAACTAAGATCCTTCATTCCTCTTAGTTTGGTGGCTCTCCTCTGCACCTTTTCCATAGTCAGAGCGTCCTTTCTATGAATAGGAGCACAGAACTGGGCGGCATATTCCAGGTGAGGACGCACCAGTGCCCTGTAAAGAGGCAAAATTACATCCCTATCCAGTGATTCCATTGATCTATTAATGCATGATAATATCTTGGTGGCCTTAGAAGCAACTGCCTGACATTGCATGCTGTTATTATTAGTTTTTGTGCACTTAGGATATCGATTGTCCAAAAAGGTCTAAAATTAATAAACCTTGAAGTGCAAAATTAAATATTATAATTAAATATACTTAGTTCCAGCTGCCTGTATGCCAACTCACATTGTCAGTGTTTCGGGGGATTCTTACCCCTCCCTCCTTTAGGTTTAACCATTACCAAGAATAGAATGTTGTGTCTGCTTGATGAGAAACAGATGTTCTTCATGTCTCAACTATATATATATATATAATATATATATATATATATATATATTTCATATATGTGCTGTGTATGTTCGAAAATAGCCAATCGAATGCTGACATCTGTCAGGCACCCAATCAGAATGGTCATGTCACGATTCACTTACCTGCGTCCCGTTCCAGCGGCGCCTCCCTCCCGCGAGTCCGGCCACACCGGGCGGCTGCTTGCGCGCCCCCCCCTCCGCCGCCTCCTCCTCTGCCGGCGTGCCCGGCAGTTCTCGTGCTCGCGTGTGCGCGCGAGCACATCCCATGTTAAAGGGCCAATGAGCCCAGGTGGGTGGGGGGTGTTCCCTAATAGGGACAGGGCCAATGAGCCCTAGGGAGTTGTGGGGCTAAACACCCTGGTCCTATCAGCTTAGGTGTTCTATTGTACACCAATCACACACCTATTTTCCCCCCATCCTCGGTCATACCTGTTCCTATAAAAGGTTCACCCCGTCTTTGTCTGATCTCTGTTGCCGACCCCTGCCTTGAACCGACCATTCTCTGTCTGATCTCTGTTGCCGACCCCTGCTTTGAACCCCGACCTCGAGCTGCCTCATCCTTCTGTACCGCTGCGATCTCTGATTACCCGGTGTCAACCTCTGGCCTGTCTGGACTTCCGCTTAACTCGCTCTAACAATTGGACTCGATCTGATTCCGCTCCTAGTTATTGGTTCTTCAGACCTCCAACCAGTAAGCTCTCATCCTTTGAGCCATTGAATTCCTGGGGGCAACCGATCCAGGGCAGGCGTGTACTGCGTCCCGGCAAGCGGGGGCTCCTACAGGTGAAGCTGGCTGCGGAGATTGGGGGTTGAGGGCTTACCTGGAGGGCTGGAGTTACCGGAGCGTGTCATTAGAGTACCCTGAGCATGACAGGTCATTTAAGCTTCTTTGTCTAAACCTGTATTTAAGCAACGCAGAGTAACTGTTGAATTGGGCATTTGAGGAATATCGGCCCACGGTTAACCGAATAAATATTGCATTTCCTGAAGACATTTGGCTTCTGAATATATTTTTCCACAACAACCTAAACATGCTAGCCTGCTTCTATCTCTTAGTAAATAGAAGAAATACGGGAGCGACAGGTTTTTTGAATGTGGGCCCTTTTTCTTTTTTTTTTTGCGTGCAAATATGGGCATTGTCTTCTTGCGCACACATATGAGCGAGTGCACAAACACAAGAAGTGAGTGCACACATGCCTGGAGGAGTGTTCTGCTTTTACATGGGAAGGTTTCTGAACTTGTCTGTCTCCTGAACTGACCTGTGCTGATGCTTTTACCCATCATGCAATGCTTCGGGCAGAAATTAGTGTGGTTAAAGTGGACCAAAACCCAGGATTTTTACTATCCTCGGTTTTGGTCCTTGCCCCACTGTGTGAAACCCCACAGGTTACGAAACAAACTCCCCTCTTCCCGGTCCTATGGTGCATGCACGGCCGCTCATCCAATCAGTGTGTTCGGATCCTCTCACGTGCCTCGGCTGAATTCCCTGCTTTTACATGGGAAGGTTTCTGAACTTCCGTCTTCTAAACTGACCTGTGCTGATGTTTTTACCCATCATACAATGCTTTGTAGTTAAAGTGGACCAAAACCCAGGATTTTGACTATCCTGGGTTTTGGTCCTTGCCCCCGGGGCACCCCCAATTGGGCTGTGTGAAACCCCGCAGGTTGCCGAAACAAACTCACCTCTTCCCGGTCCTATGGTGCATAGGTCCAATCAGCGCGCTCGGATCCGCGTGTCTAAGATGAGCGGCTCCGAGCGCACTGACGGCTGCATCCCCTGCTATCCTGTAACAGGGAGCGTGCCCGAGCAGGCCATTCACAAATGCCTGGCACACGCCCTGCTAGAGGGATAGCGGGGATGTGGCCGAGGTGTGTGCATGAGCCATTGGACCGGAAAAGAAGGTAAGTGTATGGGGCGACCCGAGGGGTTTCACACAGCGGGGCATCCCGATTTTAGATGCCCCGGGGGGAGGGAATCGATCGGCCTGGGAATCTTATAGATTCCCAGGTTGATCACCGTGGGTTTTGGTCCACTTTAAAGATGAACATTGGGGGAGGTTAAAACCTCACCGATCTGCTCCCCCCTCCGGTTTTACTTTTGGGCAATATGTACGCACCTCACCAGGGCATCCATCTTCTGGGTCCCTCGGATTCCAGGAGACCTTCCAATGGGCGCCGCCTTCTTGCGTCCCATCAGGCATTGCGTGCGGCCCCCGATCTCACCCCTACACAGTGCCCATGAATGGGAGGCAATGGAGCTGCCCAAAATCCCACAAGACCTCACTGAGTGAGGCGGGATGCTGAGTGAGCATGGATAAAGCCGTGCTGTCATTTACAGACGACTAAGCCAGCAGGGGGCAGAGGATCGGGCCCTGAAGCAGCCGGATGTCACCACAGCAGGCAGCAGCGACATCCAAAAGGTAAGTAGGAGCCGATCGGGGGGGGGGGGGGGGGGAATCAGCCCCTTTTTATTTTTGTGTCTATTGTGTGCCAAAATAATGTCTTCCAGGTGCTGAGCTTATCTATTGAGTGATTGACCATCCAATAAAAATAACAAAAGGGTATTTACCTTTTGTACCCTGCAGCTGATGCCGCGCCATCTCCATTCAGTGCAATGGAGGGGGGGTGCCAAGGCCTGACATGCCCTCTCTATTGTAGTGAATGGAGGGGGCGTAGTAGCGCTTGGACACCCTGGGATGGACTCCATTCAGCAGGGCTTCCATGTCCGCCTTGCGTCCTCTGCCATCAGTCACAGGAGCGCTGCTGCACCATTTCCATTAAGTGCAATGGAGGGTGTGTGCCAATGCCTGACATGCCCCCTCTCTATTGTAGTGAATGGAGAGGGCGCAGTAGCACTTGGACACCCTGGGATTGACTCCATTCACTAGAGCTTCTGCGTCCGGCTCACATGCTCCGCCATCAGTCACAGGAGCGCTACCACGCCCTATCCATTCACTGCAATGGAGGGGGCAAACCAGGCCTCAGCACACCCCCTTCATGGCACTGAATGGAGAGGACGTGGCAGCGCTCCTGTGACTGGTGGCGAGTTGCGTGCCCAACACGCCATCAATTCTGACCCCTGTTTAGGATGTGCGGGCTATGACCCAGTGCTCAGGTAAGTTGCTGATTAATAAACTAGGACCAATCACTTGTGGGGGACAAAAGGTGAGTACTCTTGTTATTTTTATTGGGTGGTCAACTCCTTTAATTTTTCTTTAGTCAGCACCACACAGCGACCCTTTTATTGCTTCAGCGGCAATCGCGTCCATTTAAGAAACAAACAGGCTGCGCTGATCACCAGCTAGTATATTATTTAACACTAGCACCCAAATGGGCGCTGTGGTTTGATCTGCGCCAGATGAAACCTGCTGCTGTAGGTCAAAAACCCATAGAGCACAATGGGCAGAACTGGATTGAGGTGTTTTATGCTTATAATTAATATATGCTTATATGAATTATTTGTACAGAACTTGCATCACGTGCCAACATAGGACCTAGATGTCGCCAAATGCCTTTTTCTTTTTTTTTTCTTTTAAATCATTTTTTTCGTGGCTTCTTTTTGTTATAAATGTATAATTTGGACAACAACTAAAAAGCTGTAAAGTTTGTCAGTGATTTCTTGTAACTGTAATGATGAAACACTGACCAGCGGCGGAAAAATACAGCGCCAATGATTTCAAGGAGGAAAAAATTCATGAATATGCGAGGGAGTGCCAGATGATCGGTTGGCGGGTCCAACAGGCACTGACATGGACCAGCCAATACCTAGTGCCACAATCACAGCTAATTAGTAGCGTTTCACGCAGTGACTGCTATCGCCAATGTAGTCCACAGCACAGCACCAGATAAGACGTGGAGGCTGATTCATTACTAGCGCCAGGTATTGCCAGATGAGCGTCTGTATAGCAATGCTTAGAACGACCGTTAGTAGACGATGTAAGTGGGTATCGGGCGCTGTAAACTAGCATTGCGGTCGCAGTAGTAACTTGGTCGGCACTGATGAATGTGATGTGTGTTGGGTGCTTTAACAACAGTATAACGCTGCAGCGAGCAAGAGGTAGCGCCAGCTCAGTATGTCCGGCACTCGGCGCTCCACACCATATTTAACAAAACACTGGACACACACAGCGTCGGCACTCTAAAGCTGGGCGCTGTAGCATAGAGCGCCAGACGCTGTGTGATTAAAGTCTGTTTTTGAACACATATCCACCAGTAACAAAGCGGAAAACACACGGGATGACATTGTTATAACACTGTGACAATAACACTTTAGTGTCAGACCTGTAATGACAATTCTGCATAAAAATATAAAAAGTCAAAGTTTCTAAAAGTGTTTGTTTGCAGCCAGGAGACGTCACACAATGATTGGAGCAAAAAAAAAAAATGTAATTGCCAAACACACTGGTTACACACAACTAATGAAGCCCCATTGAAATGTATGGGAGAGCGTCACTGAGCGACAGCTACTACATGACACTGCTGAGCCTAGAGCGCCGGCGCTATACGCTGAGGCGTCTGTAATAATACATGTGATGCTACATGGCGCTGTTAGAGGCGCTCACCAGAATCGCTTTCATAAATGTGGCTTTGCGTACAGCGACCGGTGTTCACCAGACGCTGCCTGCCACTACGAGGCGCTACCTGGCGCTATCCCTTCTTCAATAACCCCCAAAGGAACTGGCGCTATAGCCACAAAAAATATGCTAAATGGCGCACGTCGTAAATAAGGCCCTTATATATACGCTGTGTAGCGCCGGAAAAAACGTCAGTACAAAGTGGAGCTCAATGACCATGGAATAATCAGCAGTCGCGGCCAACAGGCGCTGACATAGGCTGACCAATAAGTGCAACAATCAAAGCAAATTAGTTAGCATTTGTTGCTGCAACTTATAGCGTCATTTCTAGTCCATAGCGCAGCGGCAGACAAGATAAAAATGCTAGAGCTCCAAAACTGGCGCCAAAAAGACTCAAAATGGTGCACATCATAAATAAGGCTCACTATCTTCCCTGCATTTTGGTCTGCTGAAAAACCATGAAAGCTACCTAACACAGAACCAGGATTTTTTTTATTTTTTTTATTTTTTATAATAACATGATTTTTACTTTTAGCTAATACTTGCTATTATTAGGGTGTAATTATGTAATTAAAATATTTTATAATACAGGACCCTGTTGCTTTATACATACATTTTATATATGCATACATCCCTCTTTCATTTTCTCCAAATATTCCCTACAGACCCCGGGAGGGGGAGGGTTGGGATGGTTATAATTATTTAGGTCACATTTGTTTTTTTTAGGCTGGTGCATGTGATGTGCCACGGGATCCCTGGGCTGTTTGGAAATGGTTTTGGTTGCATTTTATGCGCTTTTGTGTTGTGCTGCAAACTTGCGATTTGGTCCGTGCAAAACATGAGCTCTGTCTTTCATGTGTATCCAATGTAACCCGATTTCCTTTTTTTTTGTCTCTTGGTGCCGGTCCAACAGGCACTGACTTAGGCCAGCCAATACCTAGTGCAACAATCAAAGCCAACTTGTGGCATTTTGTGCTAGCGCCAATATAGTCCACACCATAGCGCCAGATAAGCCAAAAATGCCAGCGCTCGGGAACTGGCGCTATAGCCTCAAAAAAGATGCTAAATGGCACATCATAAATAAGGCCTATATATATATATATATATATATGCTGTGCAGCCCCGGAAAAACAGTAGGGATAATGAGCAGTCAGGGCCAACAGGCACTAACAGGCCGACCAATACCTAAGTGTAATAATCAACATTTGCTGCTGCAACTTGGAGGCCTATACACTACTAACGCCAGGTGTTGCCAGATGAGCGTCTGTATAAAGGCGCTTCGAGCGACCACTAGTAGACGCTGTAAACATGTATCGGGCGCTGTAACAGAGCGTCTCAGTCGCTGTAGTAACTCAGCCGGCATTGATGAATGTGATGTGTGTTGGGCACTCTAACACCAGTACAGTGTTGCAAGGAGCGAAAGGTAGCGCCCGCTCAGTGCGTCCGCCACTCGCCGCTCCACACCATACTTATCAAAAAAGGACACACGCACAGTGTTGGTGCTCTAAATCTGGGCGCTGTAGCATAGAGCGCCAGATGCTGTGTGATTAAAGTCTGTTTTTGAACACATATCCACCAGTAACAAAGCGAAAACACATGGAATGACATTGTTATAACATTGTGACATTAACACTTTAGTGCCAGACATGTAATGACAATTCTGCATAAAAATATAAAAAAAATAAATAAATGAATAAAAGTGTTTGTTTGCAGCCAGGAGAGGTCACACAATGATTGGAGCAAAAAAAAAAACACAAAAAAAAAAATGTCAAACACGCTGTTTAAACCTAAGCGAATGAACGGGCATTGAAATGTATGGGAGAGCGACACTGAGCGAACAAACGGTAATACCTGGCGCTCTGGAAGCTAGAGCACTGGCGCTATACGCTGAGCCGCCTGTAATAATACATGTGACGCTACATGGCGCTGTTAGAGTCGCTCACCGGATTCGCTTTCATAAATGTGGTTTTGCGTACAGTGCCCGGCGTTCACCAGACTGGTGCCACTAAGAGGCGCTATCCTTTCATGAATATCCCCCTTAGAGCACCATTTGTAGTCCACAGCGCAGCACCAAACAAGATAAAAATGTGGACACTCCAAATATGGCGCACATCATAAATAAGGCTCAATATCTTCCCGGCATTTTGGTCTGCTGAAAAACCATGAAAGCTACCTAACACAGAACCAGGATTTTTTGTTATAATAACATGATTTTTATTTTCAGCTAATACATGCTGTTGGTATTTTAGGGTGTCATTATGCAATAAAAATATTTTATAATATTAATACAGGACCCTGTTGCTTTGTACATTCATTTCTATATGCATACATGCAGGTGGATGTATATATCCCTCTTTTCTCTTTCATTGGGAACACCAGTTATTCCCTAGAGACCCCGGGAGGGGGAGGGGAGGAGCCTGTGAGTTAGTGGGTGTGGCGGATGCAGGCAGAGGAGGGAAATTGTTCTCTGCAGAAGCATGAGAATGGGATCATGAGCACAGATATGGGGCGAGCAGAGGAGGCCCCTCATTAAACCGGACCTTCACCGTGATTCAGGGGCGGACTGGGGTCATAAAACGGCCCGGGACTTTTTGGTCACAACGGCCCTGCTGTACTTTGTACAGCCCAGTATAGTGCATTAAAGTGGACCAACACCCAGGAATCTGTAAGATTCCCGGGCCGATCAGATCCCTCCCCGTGGGGCATCCGAAACCGGGATGTCCCGCGGGGTGAAACCCCCCAGGAAACCCACAATCCTACCTTTTCCACGTTCCACCGGCGCATGCGCGTCCGCCGCCGCCGCCTCCCACGTGTCCCTCTAGCGGGGCGTGCTCCCGCGCCACGGCCGTTTGTGAATGGCCGGCGCGGGTGCGCTCCCTGTAAGACGGACGCGCGGGAGGCGGTGGCGGACACGCTCTGCTTGTCCAGCGCTGCCTCTCGCTTGCCTGGCGGGGATTGGCTGCAGCGGTCACGTGGGGGTGAGGTGAGTTTTCGAGGCTTTCTGGAGGGTTTCACACAGCGGGGCACCCCCGATCGGGGTGCCCCACCGAATTGGACCAAAACCCAGGATAGTCAAAATCTTGGGTGTTGGTCCACTTTAATGTCACATTAATATATTCTATATATTAAACCATAACAAAACCTGGGATTGGTCCTTGCCCCCGGGGTAACCACACGGATCACTAGTAACACTTACCTGACTGCCCTTCCAATGGCACATGCACGGATGCTTGTTGGCTAAGGGTCGGATGGAGCCAAGCATGCTGCCGGCCACATCACTGCTGGCCTCTAGCTCGGTGCATGTACCGTTAGATTGCTAGTCAGGTAGGTTTTACTGGAAAAATCTTGGGGGTCTTCCTCTATCACCAGGATTTTCATTATCCGGGTGATAGGTACCTGCCCCAGGGGCTTCCCAATTTGGGATGCCCTGCTATGTATAACCCCCCAGATTGATCGCTCCACTCACCTTTCCACCAGTCCCACTGCACATGCGCAGACGCTTTATGTTGTGCTACTACTGCACACGACGTAAAGCCATTGTTTTGGACTCCACGCTGGCATAGGGAGCAGCAGGCGCATCCCTGGTTTCCCTACGAAGCGCGCTTCTCGGCCTATCTAAATGGCTGGGCGGATGCCAGGGATGCAGCCGTGGGCCACAATTGTGGTGAGTGACCACTGGAATGGTAAGGGCTTCATACAGTGGAGCATCCATTTTGAGGCCCCAGGGACACCTGGAGTCTTAGAGGCTGATTCATCACTAACGCCAGGTAGCGACAGATGAGCGTCTGTAGCAGGCATTTTCAGAGCGCCCGCTAGTAGTCACTGTGCTCGGCCGTGGGTCGCTGTTCAGTAATGTTGAATACATTGTGAGGAGTCGCTATTTGACCAGTACAGCGCTGTATGGGAGCGCATGTTAGCGACTGCTCATAGCGACCGACTCACACCATATTCAGCAAAAAAACAGCCTCACAAATCTCTGGCGCTGAAAAATACTTGTTTGAAGCCCAGAGCGCAGGAGTCGGTGTGATTAAAGTGTTTTCAAGCATCTATCAACTAGTAACAAAGCGAAAACATATGGAATTACATTGTAGCAACATTGTAACATGAACACTTTAATGGCAGACCTGTAATGTCATTTTTGAACAAATATTTTAAAAATGTAAAAAATGTGAAAAAACAGCTTTTTCAATGCCAGGAGAGGTCACAGAATTATTTGTGATTTTTGAGAAAATAAAAAAAAAAAAGAAACCCGTTTAAAGAGAAGAAAAGGTTCATCCATTGAAATGTATGGGGGAACGACAGGTAGCGAGAGGTCATACCTGGCGCTGTGCAAGGCTGAACGCTGGCGCTGTTCACTGAGGCTGTGAAAATGATGAATCAGACGCTACATGGCGCTATCCCAGTTGCTAAACAGATTCTGCTTGATAAATGTGTAATTGCGTGCCGTGTCCGGCGTTGACCAGTCGCTACCTGTCGCTACCTCTCATTAACCAGGCGCTACCTGACGCTATCCCTTCTTATATAACCCCCTTAGATTCTAGGGCCAGCTGTGGTTGTGAAATGATCCACTTTAATCAGACCAAAAACCAAGCGAATAGAAAACCTGTGTTTTGGTCCGCTTTATGAAAAATAAATAAATAAAATTCATAAAATTCATTTGAATTGCCATGAGCACAAGCAGGGAGGAATTCAGTCAATATGGATTTCTCCCTGTGAAGTGTTCTAAAGGGAGGCTGGCTGCTTCCCAGGTGAGTAGCTCTTAGTTATTTGTCTGCATTGCATGTCCCAACTTTGAGTAGGGACCACACTAAACACAGAGTGCCTTGCCGGGGCAGTGTGGCTTCCACATGTATCTGCAGATATGTGCAACCAAATCTCTGTCTTTCCACATAGCTAGACATGTTTGTTGCTTGATATTTAGTTGATGAGAGGGTTAAACTGGGCGGTAAATTAGTTCCCAGGCCCTGAATAAAAATAATAATTTTGTATAAATAATAGTGATTGAGCTGCTCCCACCCCCCTTTATTCATCCGCTAAATGCAAAACTGCAGGAAGAAGACAGGACCTTTTCTGGATCTCTGTAGTAGCAGCTTGCACATTACAGAAAAAGGTTTATCAGAGAGGACAAAAAAATTGGCTAACTTTTTAAATGTGTTTGAGGTGGTGTCTCTAGAAGAGTTAATTCCCAGCACATCAGATTCACAGCCCCCTGCTGCTGATCCGGGGATGACATGGTCAGGTGATTGAGAGGGAGAAAGGACAGACTCTGACCTCTTAGGAAACAGAACCCGGCTGCCGATGCTCAGCCGGCGCTCTTCTCTGCCGCACCATCGCTTCCACCCACGTGTTCTCCTTCGCTTCATGCTGAACCTTATGCGCCGTGCCAGCCCTGGCCTCCGACCTATCCGGAGCTAATGCTGCTTCCTATGTTGCAGCCCGGCTATCATAGGCTGCAGCACCTGCACTTCATTCACCTGTGTTCCACTGCGGAACACATTGCCAGACCTGGAGCAGCCCAGCAAAGGTAAATAGAGGCCCACAATTGTGGGACTAGCTGCGGCCTACCGGGATGTGTCCCTGTATGCCCTAATGCCAGTCCGCCCCTGCCGTGATTTATTGAAAAGCCCAAACCCTTAAACTATTCCCCAGCATCTAAAGTTAACATGTTTCAAGTTTTTAGTAACTTATTTATTCTTTCCCCCACTGGGCTGCAACTCTGTTCAGGACTTTAGGATACGGGCGCCAGAAGCATCACACTTACTGAGGAGAGGAGAGTGGGATAAAGCACGGAGGAGTGGGTTATAGCTGTGCTTTGCTCAGACAGAGCAGAGTTGGGGTCAGGGAAATGACAGCAATCCCAGAATGCAGAGCAACACAGTCAGAAGACACTTCCTGTTTACAGGCTGCCTGATGTTCCACAAGCCGCCATCTTGGATGTTTAAAGGCTCATAACATGCAGTAGATGCAGGTAGGATGATTTTTAATGTGAGCAATCTGTATGTACAGTGTGTGGGAAACATATAACATAGGCTCTTATTCATGGTGAAGGTCTGGATTAATGTGGGTAATCTGTATGTACAGGGTGTGGGAAACATATAATATAGGCTCTTATTCATGGTGAAGGTCTGGATTAATGTGAGCAATCTGTATGTACAGGGGGGGGGACATATAAGATAGGCTCTTATTCAGGGTGAAGGTCTGGATTAATGTGAGCAATCTGTATGTACGGGGGGGGAAACATATAGGATAGGCTCTTACTCAGGGTGAAGGTCCTGATTAATGTGGGTAATCTGTATGTACAGGGTGTGGGAAACATAATATAGGCTCTTATTCAGGGTGAAGGTCTGGATTAATGTGAGCAATATGTATGTACAGGGTGTGGGAAACATATAAGATAGGCTCTTATTCAGGGTGAAGGTCCGGATTAATGTGAGCAATCTGTATGTACAGGGGGGAAACATATAAGATAGGCTCTTATTCAGGGTGAGGGTCCGGATTAATGTGAGCAATCTGTATGTACAGGGGGGAAACATATAAGATAGGCTCTTATTCAGAGTGAGGGTCCGCTTTAAGGCACCAGGACATAATGGCTCTAATCTCCTCCACAATGGTCCCCTTCTGGCTGAGGGTCGGACATAACCATATTCCCGCTGGCATTTGTCCTACATGAAACAAAGACAGAAAAAGATAAAAATAAATAATAATAAAGATCATAACATTAACCACCAAATATGTTATTTAAAGATTTTCTGCACAATAATTGATGAGAAAGGTAAAAGGCTCATATCAGAATAGTAATGATACCAACAGAATAAACAAATATAAATAATGAGGCGTGCTCCTGGGTCCGTGCCATTCCACTAAATCCACAATTAGGCACAAAAAGACCCAACAAAGAGCACAGCACAAAGATATAAAACAATACCACTTTATTATTGTAACTCCACTACATAAAAAACAACATATAAACACATTAAAAAAAATTGCACCAACAAGTAACCCATCCGCTCTGCTACTACTCATCTAATGAGCCAGAGACTTCATTGCCATGAAGGGAAAGATCATAAACAGTGATCCCTCTTATTACACATATCCCCCATAAATAAACAAATACCCAAGTAACTGATTGGTGGTTGTCTGGCCCCCTCCTACTTACTGGAACGTCAGATGGAGTCCCTTGTGCCCCCCTTGTGCGGGTGCGTGCTGCTCGGGAACTCCTGCTTTGCCATTCTGGGTGGGGGGTAGTGTAGTCACCCGGCTGGTTCCCTGCATTGAGCTGCCAGCGGCTGTGCTTGGTGGCTTATGTGCAGTGACAGCTCTGCACCCATCACTGTAGCGTTGCTGGCGGCGGCTTTGCTGCTCTAGACTCTCCATCTGCCCTGTGGTGGCTTTGGCTGCAGGTTTGCAAAAACAAAAAAAAGTCTTGCCCAGGTGCACCCCCACTGCCGCCCAAAGCTTTGTTGCCGGCTCTGTGGCCCATCAGACCAAAGACTGAAAAGCCTCCTGGACCAGACCATAACCCAAAGGTTGGTGGAGGCCCCCTTTGCAGGGCAAGGGGTGGAGGCCCGAGGCGCGCACCCCTTGTGCCCTTCTGATAATCTGGCTCTGGGTGCAGTGGTAGTAACTGCAGCAGGTCTCACCGTGAATAATTCACCTCCTTCATACACCAAAAACCTTATTTAAAGTGGACCAAAACCCAGGATTTTAACTATCCTCCCATGAAACCCCCCAGATGGCCTAAGGCAACTCGCCTCTTTCCGGTCCCACGGCGCATGCGCGACTGCTCGTCCAATCAGCGCGCTCGGAGTTGCTGACGTCACTGCGTCTAAGCCTTTGTCTAAGACCAGCAGCTCT
Organism: Gastrophryne carolinensis; assembly: GCA_027917425.1. Classification (NCBI taxonomy): domain Eukaryota; kingdom Metazoa; phylum Chordata; class Amphibia; order Anura; family Microhylidae; genus Gastrophryne; species Gastrophryne carolinensis. The sequence continues at coordinate 163,298,305 of CM051241.1, forward strand.
GAGCATGTTGGTGACCAAATCTCCAGCTTCCCTCTAACAGGGTGCGTGGCCGCGCCGGCCATTCACAAATGCTTGGTGCAGGTACATACCCTGCTAGGGATAGCTGGGATGTGGCCACGGCTCGCGCATGTGTGCGACCAGGAAAGAAGGAAAGTGTATGGGCGACCTGGGGGGTTTCACACAGGGGGGCACCACATTTTTGGAGGGGCTGGGAATCGATAAGCCCAGGAATCCTATGGCACGTGTGCAGCCACTCGTCCAATCAGAGCACTCAGAGCTGCTGACGTCACGGCGTCTAAGCCTTCGTCTCATTATTACTATTATTATTATTACCATAATTATTATTATTGTCATTATTATGATTATTCATTGCCAATATATTTATTCTAATAACATTGGATTAAAATCAAATTTGATTTGATCAAATATAACCTAATTTAATCTAATTTTAGACCATAAACTTGATTTAAACAAACATTCTGTAGGATCTGTTCTTCTTTTTATTAACCATTCGTTTATGTATGTATTCCAACTAATTATTAGTTGTTTGATTTTATACTGTGTCTACTGTAGAATCGCTTGATCTATATACTTTGCATATATAAGGGTCATTTACATAGGCTCTAATCAGGCCAAAGATCGATGTATATACGCAAACAGTCACTGAGGAATAGTCTAGCTAAATAGCCGTATATGTATTTACTTATTGTTAGATATATAGGAAAAGATAGTTAATTATAACTATAATATCACATACCTAGAATTAATAATCGCTTGTATGGACCTTCTTTGTAATTTTGTAATATTGTATTTGTATGTATAAGATTCCCGGGCCAATCACCTCCCTCACTGCGGGACATCCGAGATCGGGATGTCCCGCGGGGTGAACCCCCCCCCAAAACCTTATCGCCGCCACCGCCCATAAGAGTGACGTGCGGGAGGCGGTGGCGGACGTGCTGTCTTGTCCGTCGCTGTCACCCGCTTGTCCGTCGGCGGGGATTGGACGGTGCGGTCACGTGGGAGCGGGGTCAGGTGAGTTTTTGGGGCTTTCTGGGGGGTCTCACACAGCGGGGCACCCCCAATTGGGGTGCCCCCCCGAAGTGGACCAAACCCAGGATAGTCAAAATCCTGGGTGTTGGTCCACTTTAAAGAAGTGGCAGCACCACACAGCTCCACTTTTCTAGCCTCAGCGGCGCTCAGCCTCTAATTTAAAGAGGAACATCAGGGGGAGGTTAAAACCTCACCAGACTGCTGCCCCCCGCCTCCGGTTTTACATTTGGGCGCTATTTACTCACCTCGCCAGGTCATCCATCTTCTGGGTCCCCTGGATTCCGGGCGACCTCCCGACATCTTGCATCCAATCAGGCACAGCGTGCATCCCCCAATCTTGCGCCTGCACAGTCCCCATGAATAGGATGCAACAGAGCCGCCCGAAATCCCTCGAGACTTTGCTAAGCTGAGCTAAAGCCGTGCTGTCATTTAGAGACAGCTAAGCCAGCAGCAGGGTGAGGGGAGAATCAGGCCCTGAAACAGCAGCATGCAGTGCCATCCAAAAGCTAAGCAGGGCCTTAAAGTGGGCCAACACCCAGGGGGGATTGGCCCGGGAATCTTTAAGATTCCCGGGCCGATCAGATTTCGGATGCCCCACGGGGTGAAACCCCCCAGGACGCCCAGAAACCTTACCTTATCCCCGTTCCAACGGCGCATGCGCGGGCCGCATCTCGCGCTTCCCTCTAGCAGGGCGTGCACCCGCGCCGGCCGTTTGTGAATGGCTGCCGCGGGCGCGGCCCCTGTTAGAAGGAAGCGCGAGACGCGGCCTCCAGCGCGCTCAGAGTTGTCCGTCGCTTGTCCGTACATACCACAGCGGCTCTGAGCACTCTGATTGGACGAGCGCTCGCGTAGGAGCGGGGTGAGGTGAGTTATTTAGGGCGATCAGGGTGCCCCGCGGAAGTGGACCAAAACCCTGGATAGTGAAAATCCTGGGTGTTGGTCCACTTTAAATTCACTTACTGTTGAATTTTCAACTACCTCTGCTGGAAGTTTGTTCCAAGCATCTACTACTCTTTATGTAAAATAATATTTTCTAACATTGCTCCTGACCAGCTTCAGGTTGGGCCCCTTGTTCTACCATTAAAGTGGACCAACACCCACCGCTGATCTTATAGATTCCCGGGCCGATCAGCTCCCTGCCTGCAGGCACCCCGATTGGGGGTGCCTCGCTGTGTGAAACCCCCCAGGAGGCCCGCAAATCCTACCTGTTCCTCGCTCCAACGGCGCATGCGCGGGCCGCCGCCTCTCGTGCATCTCTCTAGCAGGGCGTGCACCCGCGCCGGCCGTTGGGCGCGCTCCCTGTAAGAGGGACGCGCGAGAGGCGGCGGCCGCTCTCACCTTGTCCGTTGACGGACCTCGCTTGTCTGTCAGCGGTGATTGGTGGAGCGAGTCACGTGGGAGCGGGGTCAGGTGAGTTTTTGGGGCTTTCTGGGGGGTTTCACACAGCAGGGTGCCCCGCAGAAGTGGACCAACACCCAGGATAGTGAAAATCCTGGGTGTTGGTCCACTTTAAGTTTCTTTTTAAAAACACTTCCTTCCTGAACC